>JAPKLX010000023.1:1426033-1442958 GCA_026898415.1 Leonotis leonurus
CATGTTTCGTGTTTTCCTCTTTTCTTTACATAATATAGTTTAATAGCATGTGTAGCACTGGTTTATGGTACAACCGGTGTCACAAGTGCATCAACCGGTGGTGATGCCAACCACCGGTTGCAGCATTCTATGATGCTTTGACCACCGGTTGTACTATTTTTACGCATATATGGTTATTCTGATTATGAAAATGCTACAACCGGTGGTCAAATGTGAAGGTATAGCAACGACCGGTGGTGATGCCAGCCACCGGTTGCAGCATTCTATGATGATTTAACCACCGATTGTACCACTTTTACGCATATAATGTTATTCTGATTCTGAAAATGCTACAACCGGTGGTCAAATGTCAAGGCATAGCAACGACCGGTGGTGGATCCCTTCCACCGATGGTAGCTTTTCATTGAAAGTTGACCACCGGTTGTTACCTATTTTTGCTTGTATATATTTTTAATTGCATTAAAGTGTCTCATGTCTAATTAAATGTCAAAATTTTGTAGGAATCGGAGTGTCCGTGGTACCGTCGGCCCGAATCACTCAATCGAGTGTCGCAGGTGAACACCTACTACAGGGTTGGCCTGTTAGAGATTGTCAGGGATACCCTAGTTGAGGGCCACGAGCTGCTCGAGAGGTTTCGGAACGGGCCGTTTGGCCATTTTATCGGCTGGGCATCGGGCACGCTGTCTTCTCAGGCGATAGACAGCCTCACTTGCCGCGCTATATGGTCAGTAAGGGGAATTTGGTTCCACATCAACGGGTCTGACGTGCAGTACACGGTGCAGGACCACGCACTGATCACGGGTTTGAGATTCGGGCCGTCGAACTTCGACAGTATGGCCCCCTGCGATCCGAGCGATGTACGTCTATTTCGGATTGCGTGCAGCGGCGATCTAAGTATGACCGCTGAAGACTTGGTGAACCGCTTTAAGGGTGGAAGACGCATCCCCGGCGCCGATGACGATATCTACATCGGTATAGCCCACGTGCTCGTGGCATATATCTTCGTGTTTGGGCAAGATGGCCAGAGGGTAGTTTTCCCGTGGCTTTGGGCACTAGCCGGTGACATGGAGAGATTATACCGATATCCTTGGGGTGCGTACTCGTACAAGATCCTACGGAACTATATGAGGAAGATGCCGGACAACAAGAACTACCACTTTTACGGCCCGGCATGGGCATTGATGATATGGGGATTTGAGGTGATTCCCGGGCTAGGAGAGTTCACCGGTAGAGCTTGTGGAGGCGAAGGTTTGTATCCGAGATGCCTTCGGTGGAATTTTTGAAAGAACCCGGATACGGCGGACTTGCACGCTTTCTTCGAGGATTTGGAGGTATTTTAATAATTAGATTCGTATTAATTTAAATTTCGTATTGTTATTTGTTAATTAATATACTTATAACTCTCGTGTTTGATGCAGGTATATGATATGAACAACTTAGAGATTGAGCAGGACGAGATGGAGCTACCGTGGACCGTGTCTGTCCGGTGCCCGAATCCGATCACGGTGCAGTATGCTCCATTGATGAGCCTTACTGCGAGGAATCCGGCCGAGGTGCGTCGTGTTCGACATCCGCCGCCACCTGTAGTGATCGAGGAGGTTCATGGTCCTCGATCTACACGGAGATCGGGACCTTCAGTGGTCGAGGAGATACTCGAGCAGTCAGAGAGACCACCCCGACGTCGTTTGGACAAGGGGAAGCGTGCCCGACTGCCTCCCACTGATTCATCCTCCAGCAGCAGTGGAGGACCTCGTGCACCGAGACGTTCCATCGATGATGTGGAACGCATTAGACGGTCCGATCTCACCGCATTAGAGAGGCGGTTGCACACGCACATTGATTCCCGATTCGACCAGATCGAGAGGAGTATCGATTCCCGATTCGACCAGATGAAGAAGTGGATGACGGGTCTGGTCGAGAAGATGATGTGTGGCACGTCACGACGGAGTTCACCGGTCGTAGATACTCGGAGACGTAGCTCGCCGATTACTGACTCAACTCGTCCATCCTATGCTGCAGCTGCTGATGACTCGGCTCGTTCATCTTCCACGTTTCCCGAGCAGCTTACTACGATAGCCGAGGCGACAGGGTCGTACCCGGAGCAGTTTCCATACTGCAGCGGTGACTTCTCCGGACAGATGCCCGAGCCGATATACACAGATGCTGTCTTACCCCCTAGCTCGGGTTCTGTCTACACTTCAGCTGCCGAGGACTTGGCTCGAGCATTCGGATTAGATATTCCCCAGTCCGGAGTATCTTATGCGTCGTCGATGCCGTATGCTAGCTCGTCGATGCCGAGCGAGATGATCGATGCTCCCTATGTGACGATGCGGGGTTCCATATCTTCTTTTCAACCCGAACAGTTAACTTTATTATTTTTTCACTTTAATTTATTATTATTTTATCACCTTAATTTTAGATTTCTAATATTACGTTATTAATATAAAGTTACCCGCGATAGGGCACATTGATAGTGATTTTGTGCCCTCGGAGGAGTTCTTCGTACAAGAACTTCAATATGAGCCTCCACAGGAGCCTGTTTATCCAGACGACGAGACAGTAGAAAAATTCAAACGCTTTAGAAAGATGTCTCGAAATAATTCAGTGAATACCATCGAGACTGGGTATCCTTTGACTGTTGGATGGTTCAAAGAGATCATGGACTCCAAGGAAGACTACTACACAGAGGTAAAAATCCTATAAAGTCGAGTTTTATTTGACATTACTACTTTTGGTTTGATTTTCTATAATTTATTTTTTACCGACGGTCGACCTATTTATTATGGCGCTTCAGTCGAGATTGCTACGTGGAGACCACGTTTATCCCGATCAAATGAAGGGGAGAACCATCATTTGCAACACCGATTATTTTGTAAGTTAATTACTTGATAATATATGCATATTAGTAATTTTATTATTTGTAAGTTACTAACTAAATAACATTGATTTTGTAGACGAAAATGGAGCGTGAGTATGACGATTGCCTCGCTGATATGAGGGAAAAGGGGATCCAATTCGAGCGATGGTTTTTGGTCGAGAGTTACCTATCCCTCAACTGGGTGCCAACCATTGGGTTGTTGGAGGTCATTCATGGGAAAAGATCGGGATCTACGTGTGTAGAGTGGTGGAACGCGACAAAAGTATGTTTTCTCATTTTAAATTTATTTTTGATATGCATGTTTATTTTGATCATAATATGCATGTTTATTAATTATAATATGTAGGTTTATATTAAATTTACTATGCATGTTTATAAATTTAATATGTATACTATTAATATGCATGTTTATTTTGATATATATGTATAATATTAATATGCATGTTTATTTTGATTTATATGTATAATATGCATGTTTATTATTTCAGGTGATTTTTCCTATATGTGTGCAACATCACTTTGTTGTTGTGGTTGCTGATTTGCCGAGTCGTACATTGACGTTATACGACTCTAATATTCGGAATATTACTGAAGAAGTGCAAAATTCTCGGATCAAAGCGTTGAGGCCACTCTATTATGATCTTCCACTAGTTATGAAGTGTTCTGGATATTATATGATGAACAGGCAGAACGTATTATGTACTGATGAACCGTTCACATGGAAGCTTGCTGAAGAGGTCCGACAATTCCATCAGACAGATAGCCACAGTTGCGGTCCAATGGCTTGCATGACCGTCGAGCGACAGATCAGTGGATTCCCAACGATCGTAACTCACATCCATGCCGAAACACCTCCTAAGCTCCTCCTGAATGGCATTCGGTCTCATGATCTCATTTGCATTGCGCATCTTCTTTGCAAAATATGCACCTATCACCTTCGAGTGAACCTTTCTCGGAGCAATATTAGCTATGTCATCCACACATGTGTGATGTGCACAAAACTCGGACACGGCCCACATACCCCCATGACAATGAGCACGCAACATGAACGAGCAGTCAGAAGAGGATTTGCATACCCAGTGCAGTCGATATGTGTCTGATCTAATGACTCGGTACTCAGCTCGTCTCTCCAGGTTCCACATTCCAACAGCTATATTCAAGTCTTCCTTGTCGTTGTAGATCGACCCCTCAGCTAATTCTTCAAGTGTAGGGTTTTCCTCAACCAACACGTCACATGTCGATGTCAGAGCATTAGGAGGGATCATTACCATTCAATTACTTAAACAACCTTCTGTGTTAGGATTGTACTCCACATCACCATTGACATCCGGATACATCATCTCAAGGACTCTTCTCATACCTCCTGCCTCGTGTATCCATGCTGCGAATTCGGCGAATGTAGCACTATTCAAAGCACCGAGTCGTTCTTCTTCGGAAACGGACGAAGAACGCTCAGAACTCCCTTCAGAAGCTACATAATCATCATCATCATCATCGTCATCGTCACCATCTTCATCTGGACATGTGTTCAAATCAGGAATTCCAGTTGGCTGGTGAAACCTGTCAGAAGATGCCGCGACCCTTCTGATGTCGTCGAGATCATCCATCCAGTCAGTATTTCGCGATGTCCCGCCTACTTCATAAGACGACACAGCGAAATTGGCATACACTATAGGAGACGGGTGGTTCCTACACAAAACTTGGAGTTCTTGATCGGTGGTCATTCGAAATTTGATAAGTCGACCATTCCTCGATCTAGACAAATAGGAGATCTCGTATTGTGTGCCAAGTGAACTCCACATGTACTCAATGCAGCCTCTCAAACATGATATTGTGATGTTATTCATCGGGAGAGGTGCTATCCTATCATCACCATCCGTGTACTATAGTGTATCCTCACCCGACCCAAGTTCCCCCAGTTTTCACTGTCACGTACATGTATTCCTCCATCTGCATCGACATTTATAAGAAATTAGCAACTACAAAGATTGAAAGAGCTGTAAAACATGCTTTATCCACCGATGGATGCTTGATTTCAACCGGTTGTCGTTGATTAAGGTTTTAAACATGCTTTAAAAGCTGAAACAACGACAACCGGTCGCTGGAGGTGAAAAACATTCAACAACCGGTGGCAAAGGACCACCGGTTGGTGGTACTTGTGCGACCGGTTGTGGTGTAAAATAGGTGGAAACCATGTTTCCACCTATTGAACACCACAACCGGTGGTTAAAGGACAAAATAAATCAACAACCGGTGGCCAAGGACCACCAGTTGGTGGTACTTTAACCACCGGTTGTGGTGTTGAATAGGTGGAAACATGGTGTCCACCTATTTTACACCACAACCGGTGGTAAAGGGCCAAAATTAGGCAACAACCGGTGGTCCTATGGCCACCGGTGGTTGCACTTTTGCCACCGGTTGTGCATTTTTACCGAATAAAATAGAGTTTAATGAGTAAATACCTGGTTTTTTGGCAAAAATCTCTTGTGACGATGAGCTTGAGCTTGAAACCGAAGGTGTAATTGATATGCTAGAGAGAATATTTACTTGGGAGTTGGGAGAATTGTTGGTCAAATTACAATTATGATGTTATCATTCACTCATTAACTAACTTACTTTTGTGGAAATCAAGACAATGTGAGAGAGACTTTTCTTGTTTTTATAAAAAGTGAGTATTTTGTACATGTGTCTTTATGTTTTTGTTAATTTATACATCAACCATTTCAAAATTGGGTATTTTTACCCATTATCACAATAAATAAATGCAGTAAAGTAGTAAAAAAACTTACCTGAGACACAAAACGACAAAAAAGCAAAATTCACTAAATAAAGAAAAAGATATAAGAGAGAAGAAAATGGCAATGTGGAAGCAAAATTGTGCGTGGCACTTGACAAACACTACAACTTAATTTTCTCAAAACCCCATTTCCCATCATACCAAAATCCCTCCGCCTCCCGCCGCCGCCGTCGCCGTCGCCACCAAAGATGAGATGGTGGGACTAAGTGTAATACTCGAAAACTACAGACCTCAAATTCTGAGCAAAGGAGTCATCATCAAACCTTCTTCTCCTTCCTCTCTCTCTAATTTCTCTCCTGTTTGTGGGTTTCTTGAGTATTGCTCCCTTTGCAACCACAAACTCATGCCCGGAAAAGACATCTTCATGTACAAGTAAGGCTTTATTCTTCTTTTTTTGTCCTTGTGGCTGCAGCCACGTCATCACCATCTTCATCGTCTTCCTCTTCACGTAGGGTTACTAAGGGGCGGACGAGAAGTCGCGCAAACGCCTTTGCCTATTGAGTGGAAGACTGGGTATAATTCCGTTTATGCCTTTTGGTGCCCTCTCTTTTTTTGGAGCTCTGTCTCGATATATACACCCAAAACAAGGCCAAGAGTGATATATGCTAGGGACTGGTTTGTCATCTCATGTTTAGCCCATGAGTTTCTGGTTCTTATAATTTGCTGCTGGAGGAGAGAAATTGTGAAGGGTGTTTTTGGAAGATCAGTTCTTATACATTTGAGTTTGTTGATTTCGAGCAATTTAGCTGATCACTCACTCTAAATGGTGACGAAATACCTAATATAGGGATTTTGAAGGGCGTAGGTACTTGGTGAATAATTCATTAATTATGTTAGGTTTTCAATAAAGCAAGAGGGTGAACGTAACTACAGTTTTGGTTTACCATTTTTTTATATTTTCTTGATTTAGGTGCATGCATGCCACTGCCGGCTAAAACTAACGTATATATGGATGTTTGTATCTAAAATGTAAAATTAATTTATATAATTAATATTGAGATGCATGATGAGACATATATATATAGAGAGAGAGCTCACGACATGTAGCATATATATATATATGTAAAGGGACACGTTTGGCATCATCGTAAATTGTATGCTTCCAATTTTGCTTATGTTGTTTTCATATGATTTTATTTTATTTCAGTTTATTGGTTTCTTTATTTGCGGTTGCCGGGTAATATTTATGATGTATTATGGTTAGATTCATAAATGTGTGTGTGAAATAATAATGAATTTAAATCATAAATTTGTCTAGAATTAATGGTTGCGATTAATTAAATTAAATTAAAATATTTTATATTCTTGTAAAAATATAAAAAGTAATTTTTAAATAAAAGTTGATTGTTAAAAAATCTAAACCACTATATATATATATACAGGCACAAAGCCAGCAAGGTGGGGGGGGGGCAATGCCCCCTCTGAGATTTTGAAATTTTATAAAAGTGTTCTTATAATTTTAATCTATATCGTTCACAAAAAAATATATACATTAAAATAATTAATTAGTCTCCTTCTGTATTAAATTTCTGGCTTCGCCACTGTATATATATATATATATATATACCACTATATATATATATATAATATGCATATCTTCTCCATTACTTTAACAATATATATATTTATGTTGTGCTATAATAATAACGTTTTGTTATATCATCAGTTCCACTTCACTGCTCGTGAGAACATTTGTTAATTTGGCAACTAAAGCTTTACTCTGTTGTTTGAGTTTGAATGCCAATTAAGGGTTTTTCTTATCATTCACATACATATTAATAACGTTAATTGCCGACAGACAGGTAATTATTTTTAAATTCATATATATTTCTAGATTATAATAGTACAACTTTTTTAGCAAAAAAGATCATACAATAAAATTTAAATGTTACTCTTTAGGATCTAAAAAAAATTAATGTCTCGCGTTTATTTTAAAGATCACTAAAAGAACATCAGTACAAAGAAAACATACTATGAATATATTGTAATAATTGAACTATATACATTGTGGGATTTATTATAACTAAAACGATATGATCTTATGTCATAATGGTAAGGGAGAAAAATTAAAATACTCACAAAAATTAGATGTAGAAAATATCAAAAACATTAAGTTGTATGTAGAAAATACCCATTTTGCTTTGATTTCCGTAAAATACCTAAAAATTGAATGTAAAGTCAATGTTTTTATGAAAAAAAGAAAGATTGTTGGAGAAAAATTAAATAATCTAAATAAAAATACCAATTTAATTTTCTCTCTCTCTCTCACAAATCTTAGACCGCCTTTTTTTCTTTCCAAACCGTTCTCAAACATCTCTCTCACAAACCGTTTAAAGATTAACGTCAGACAACATTAGAAAGTCATGGGAGAGAGCGAAAAAGATATACCACATCAGGTTCACATTATTGCTCTGAACATAGAAATGATCAAACCGCTGGTATTATATGTACAGACCGCTCGGTTTACATTCCATTGCTTTTAGAATAATATTTATGTGACATATATATACCTGGACCGCTGGTATATCCCTGTCAAACCGCTTGGATGATGAACAAGTACCCAAGCAGTTTATGAGGGAATTACCAGCAGTCTATGTTATTTTTATTAGATATAATTATTGTAGTTGCATTTCTGGTAAAATTAAATACAATATGTGTATAATTGAATGATTTACGTAATTGGTTTATGAAATTATGATTCTTTTGAATGTAATTATTATAAACAATATATACTAAACAATATATACTAAAATTTAGCTAACAATATATCATAAATAATATATTATAAACAATATATACTAAACAATATATTACAATACAAACATAATAGTCTAAAAATAAAATAATGAAGTACTCAATTATTAGTCTAAGAGTGTGTTATTTTATATTTTTTTTAATGAAATGAATATTTTCTACGTATAACTTAATATTTTGAGTATTTTTTATATTTAATTTTTAAAAGTGGGTACTTTTAGCGTTTCCAATGTTACACTCTTTTTAGGCAAAACAGGTTCGAAGTTGTAATGATGGTAACCAAGTACAGATACAAAAGTGTTCACATAAAGGATTAAAAGAATATCTGATTCTGACCGAATGAACAATGTGTTAACCGCTGGTCCGCTGGACCGCTGCGCTTCTTTTTTTTTTTCTTTAATCGTTTTACAAATATAATCATTGAACTTCCAAAAGTGAAAGACAAAAAAGGAAGGAGAAGAGAAGGGATGATGGGGGCAGAAAGTAGATGAGGAGTTTCAGAGTGAAATTTATAACTTCAAAGCACTCTATTATTACTGCAACTTGGAAGTGTTGTGGACCAAATGCTTTACTACAAGTTTTACTCTTTTCTTTTGCAGAAACGCACCTCTAATAGCTGGGGATCAAATGTTATATTTTGAGATTACATATAAAATGGTGACTAAGTTTTAGATTGATCCAACAATCAGATTACAGGAGGTAAGGGGTATTAGTATAGCCTATATGATTTTCTCTTTATAAGGAGATAAATGATTTTTTTCTGGAACAATATGGACTAATGAAGCACGGGACTTGGATCAAACCAAGATCTAAGCAGTTCAGTGGGTCGGATCAAGAACAAACAGATATTAGTATGAACACTTGAAACTAATTATAGAGAAGCAGACCTTTCTTATAATTTCTTTTCCCATTCTTATCTTCAAGAACAATGAGCAGACAACAGTAAATGGGCATGAGACGAATGGGAACGACACCTTAGTATCAAGGCAGTAGTGAGTTCACACAAAATATACAAGAACAAGAGAGTCTTCCACAGATAAAGATATGTGAACGATAATACATACAAAAAAAGCAAGGAAGGGCCATGATAGTAATCATCATATCTTCTTCATCATTAGTCATTGTCTGTCTCCATTCACAGCTTACCCAGATTTGAAGAGGAGGACAGCTTTGGAGTCCAAATAGAAGTAGACAAAGTGATTCGTCTCATGAGTTACATAAGAACCTAAACAGACAATAGGTGAAGACAAATTAGAGTGCACTCTTTTTAAAGATAAAATACTTAAATCCATAATAATCATTTAAGTTCTCAGGCAAACTAATAAAACTTCAACTACTAGATGCAAAGCACATAAGTAATCAGTGCGAAGATAATATAGAATAGCAGCTGTAATGACGTAAGAAATGCACTTACAAGATCAGGATTCATCTTAACTCTTAAGACTACTGGAAAAAATCCTAAGGGGAAGGCTGTAAGTGATTCAGAAACCAAATATATTTTTCATGTATGACAGCCTATACTCTGACGATCTAGATAAACTTTATGAATGGGACAGTGGACAGCCTATTATTAACTCCCACAAATATTGTAACAACTTTATAACTGAATTAAGGATGACCCAATGAAAAGTTTAAAGGCACTTTTATGCATATGCAGGTGATAGTAAAGCAAATGTAAGAGATATTTGAGTTGATTTATTCTCTTGAGGACTGATACAAGAAGCAACCATTTACAAACTTGTATATGATCGTAAATTCGTAATGGACTTCAAATGTCGAAAACAGATAACAGCCTTATCTTACTCAAACAAACAAGAGATAAAGCAGAAGTCCTTACAGGGTTACTTTGACAAAGCAATAAGATCAAACCAAAACAAAGATAAAAATGTAGCTCATGTTATAATTAATTCATACCAGTTTAACATGAGTTCGAGCGTAACCATATCAGACAAGCAATTTCAAAGTTTCTATAATAATTCTAAGCATCATAATTTATTGCAAGCAGTTATGTAAATCAAAAGGGAAAAAATCAATTTGCTTGTGTTATACCCTATTCCCTAGGTAGTATAATTTATTGAGAAATAAAATCCAAAACTTAAGGGGGTTACTAACTTTAGGTGATAAATTGGATTTACAATACATACGATTAAGTATTTGGAGGATTACATGACCAAATATGCTAAAATAAGTTGAATCCATCAAAATGTGTGGTAGATTATTAGCTAATACTTATTATTGTTATCTTCGCAAGCTATCATCGAACGACTTTTTGTAGAAAATCAAATTTGAAGACTTGTGGTACATGTGCCTCAGAGTGGAAAGCAAAAAACAGAAGGAAGATCAACAACATCTCAAACAAGGGAGCAATAATGATTTTTTTTCGAATATAAAATATGTTAGCCACTTCATTGAGACATTTTAAATTAAATTAGTAACAGAGAATAGTGAATAATACAAATTACAAACATATCCAGCTAAACAATCCCAAGTATGATTCTCAAATTAGAACAACAGAATCTTAACCAGTTCTATCTAAGTTCCAGATAGCTCATTCAGCATAGAATTAAATAAACTGAATACGCCAAAAAAAATTCATTTTTTATGCTCTTAGAGGTTCTGATGAGAAAGTTAAACCAAGTTTATTACTTCTAGTTACTGAATCAAATAGCCTTTCAACACTCATAATTCAGAATTAACTATAAATAAAGTTCACTCCCTTAAGTCTTTCAGTTTCTCCATCCCTAGCAGAAAGAACTTTTAGTCAAGATGTTGGCTCAAAATAAAAATACCTTGAGCTACAATGCCCGCATTTGTTAATCTACAGAACCAATTCTCATAATCATGAACACTCACAAGAACACCAAATGAAATAAATCAAAAATCAAAAGCAAAGCGCAAATTAACATATATGGAACAGCATAAGCATGACCTACTTTTTGAATTAGACTTGCCATACTCTTAACAAGAAAAAAGCGCACCTAAAATGCAAAATTTTTGAATAAGTAGCACGTTATAGAATCGAAGCTATATCATCTGCCTAGTACTTCAGTAGAAAAGGTAGACAGTCCTCTTAAACTTTTGAATCTCTAACTGGAGCCCTATTGTGAGCCTATATTAGATCCAATATATGGTTAAAATACAGTTCAAAATTAAACAATACGTCAAGTCATCGAACAGCACAGAGCTCAGCTGAAACAAAAAAGAAAGAGCAAATACAACACTACTCTTCATCTTAATATTTATCAATTACATTCAATGGAAAATAAAAACTAAACCAACATATGGAAGAATAAAATGAGAGGAAAAGTAGACAATTTTGATTACCAAAATTCTTGCCAACGATGCAATGCCAAGTTGGGCCGTACTTTTTGTCGAACATTTTCTTAATGTGCTCTGCCACATCCTTCTCTACACTAAACTTCTCAAACGCCTAGTTTTTGAAAAAACAAAAAAGAAGACACAAAATTTTACCAGTATGAAAAAGCACTATAAGATTAAATGATTCATTGTGAGAGTGAGAGAAGTAGAGAGATTACACCAATAGCAATATCCACGGCTTCTTTCTGCACATCCTCCTTCATGTCTGCGCTCTTTATGATGACTTTCTTGCCGGGATTGGATCCGGAGGAAGACTTCCGATCCTCGGAGGAGGAGAGAAGCGGCGGCGCTACTCCGCCGCCGTTCCTCTTCAATTCTTCGCTCATTATCTTGTGGGACTTTCTCCCTCAGTTGAATTGAAGATGAAATCTCGATCTTTCCCTCAAAAATGAAATCTTCAGCAAGAGAGAGAGGGGGAGAGAGGGTGTGTGGTGTCTTTCGGCTGACGGGGTTTGGTTTTGGAATTTCTGCTCTTTCTTTCTTTCTTTCACTCCTCTACCCTGTAAATACCAATTTGTCTTTTCTTTTCTCTCTTTTTTCTTTTTTAATTCTTTTTTTTCTCATTAGTCACCCTTTAATGGATTTAATTTAATCATGAAATAAATAAAATAATTAAGTTTACTTATTAGTCTCTTCCTTTGACTCTATCATTGACCTTGTTACACAGAGACAGTCAACATGGTCAAACTAACTAAATCTCAATATGTCATAGCAAATTGAACTGAAATTAATTAAATTTTCGATAAAATTTAAAACTAAAATAAACTATTTTGCTTTTGAAAGAAAATCAATATTGTAATTTGTACACTGGAATATAGTTATTAACTTTTTTCCTATTTTATTTATTATTTTCTGTATCAAAACATAAATAATAAATTATATTACAAAAACAAAAATAATGTAACGACTAATATTAACGAAATAAGCACGGTTATTAATTACATCGTACATATCACAATACTCTTTATACACTCTGAATTAATAATTTAATAATGTAAGATCTAAACTATCAAATAATCTCACATATTCCTTTTCAATAACTTCACTCTTATTTAAATTAAATTACTCACTTATGTTTAAATCTTAAATTATTAAAGTAGTGTATAACCCGTCGAAAACCGACGGTAAATTATTTTACATTGTAATTTATAAATATATATTTTAAATAATATATATTGATGAATCACAAAAAAATTATTATTAAAAATGCAATAATCTGTTTAAAAGTTATATAAATTGATAAGTAATTTATCGAATAAATAATTACATTACATTATATTTTATTAACATAATTGCAAATTTATGCTACTTGAAAAATTATATAAGTTGCAAAATATAAATTGTTAAATGAAGAATATCCCGTGTAAAATTTATTGGTACATAATATATCACTTTATGTCGTAATTTAAAATTTTGACTCTTTATTTTGTTTGATAAAAATCAATTAGTTAACCAAATCAAATAAATACTTTTTATTCGGAAAAATATTTATTTAATAATCAAATAATTAATGTTATATGTATGAAAACTTATCTCGTTGGTGAGTTAAAATTAGATATGACAATCAGGTAAGACATGCATGGATAATGATTATTCATATTCATACACACTATCATTTTAGTTTGTGTACATTGATATGGATAATTATTATTATTACCCGCAAAAATTATGCGAGATATACCTGTAAAATATTCACCAACATATCTTTTAAATACTCGCTCACCCACCTAATATCAAACATATTTTTTTTTCTATAAATTATATGTATATTATTGCCTAAAGTATATATAATCTCTTAAAATTTAAATTATATGTTTCGGAACTAATGAATACACACGAGTGGCGGGTTTGAAAATTAAATTCATAATTGTTATTTTCATATTGTTCTTCTATTGATGAAGTTCACCAAATTTTCAATGTATGATGAAGTTCACTAAGTTTTAATGTTATTTTATTTATAATTAGATTCTTCTATTGACGTAATATCATGAAAAAATATATGTGAAACTTAAGCTACGAAATGTGAGATTGGTTCAAATAAGATCAAGTTGATTAAACTAGATAGAAAAAATTAATTAATGAAATTTTAAAAAATTATAATTATTTAGAAATATTATATATTTAATATTAATGAAATATTTGTTTAATAAAAATATTATATATTTATCTAGTAAAATATATGTATTGGTGAACATTCTATATTATAGATTTTATTCGGTAAATTATATTTTATTTCACTGAATTTTTAATAAAATATTAATGAAATAATAAATAAAAATTAAATTATATATTTTATTATATGTTTCATTATAAATATTATAAATTCTTTCTAAATTATTGAATTATAATTATTGCAATGTTGATTGAATAATTAATTAGATAAGATTACAATCATGATTGATTACTATATAAAACATAATTAAACTATATTAATTAAATTACCATATATAATATATTAATTTTTGTTGGAAGACTTCTGGTGATGCCACATAAGTCTTGAACTAAGGTAGTGACTCCAATATGTATTTCTTTAATATATTATATAGATAGATTATTATTATATCAGTTATCAAAATATAAATATCAAATTAATATATCACTATTGTTGGTCCCGAAACGAGTGAACTGAGTGTATGGGGGGGAATACACCAGTCAGATTTTTCAAGTTTAAAACTTTTTGTGTCTCCTGAACTGAAGGGAGGAGTTTCAGTTAGAGTGATGTCTTAAAGATAGGAATCCTTCAGTCTACACTGAGTGTTTGACTGATGGACTAATATCTTAAGTGTGCGGAATGTGGTGGCTTTAAATCTTACTCGTTTGCTTCAGAAAACTTAATGCAGTGTTTCTCTTTTCACTTAATCAATATTCAGTTGATGTTATAATGAATAAGCAATACTGAAATTAAATGAGACAGAGAGACAGGGATTTGGTTTGCGTGGTTCGGAGATAAAAACTCCTACGTCCACGAGTACTCGATGTTAGTCGAGGGTTTCCAACTTAATGGATAAAATCTTACAGTGATTTACAGATGACTTAGGAAAGTCTAATCACTCTTCGGTTACAAATATATATCGCTTAAGAACACTAAGGAATGAGTACTGAGCGCTTAGAGTGTTCTAACTGAAAGATAGAAAACTTTGAAATGCAGTGATAGCGATAGAGAGTTTTGAAGCAGAGTAACCGGTGATTTGAAGTGTTGAAGCAGCGGGGTATTTATAGAGCTCTCATAAATTTTGACCGTTGTGAGATAGACCTTCATTTGAATTCTTCCCGTTGGAGTTTTCGTCCTTTTTGCCATTTTTGGTGTCTGCAGAAAGATCTTGTTCACCTACTGAGATCTTTGCCATAAAAGGAAAGTCCTACGATGTAGACTGTCATTCAGTGTGAATTCCAGAATATAGATTTCAGTGCAGACTTTAACAATTATACTTTAGTGGCAGGAAGACTTTGGCTTCTAACTTCAACTTCAATACTTCAGTGGAGACTTCAGTAGAGAGGTCTTTCAGTATTGGAATACCTTGAATCTTCAGTGTCGACATCCTTCAGTGTACCTGAAAATAGAACTTCCTAACATATGAGTTCTTAGGGAAAACACTAAGATTCAGTACTGGTCTTATAACATCTTTCAGGGGAGGTATTGAGATTTGAATCAAAACACATATAAATATTTCCCAACAACTATATATATTATATTTATTAAAATAATACTTAAATATGGAATAATATATAATAAGATCTATGATATATATAGAAATAAAAATATAACATAAATATCATATGCTTACATGGAAATAATAAATTAAACATATTAAAAAAAATATTTTCAAATAATACGAACTCTATCAATTACGATTTATAAATTTTCATTAGATTTGAAATAACATATAATCTAATATAAAATATATAAATTGTTGGTCCCGAAAGAGCTAGATTGGTGTATGGGGGGGGGGGGGGGCCAATACACCAATTCAAAACTTTTTAGGTTTTCTTGTTCAAGGTTCAAGTATAAGGATTTTAGCACTCTTAATAACTTAAGATAGCTTGAATTAGTAAGGTAAATCTTCTTATTAGGAAGATTAAGTCTCACTCAAATAATACCTTATATGTGGATAACAATAATCAAGAGAAACAAACACAGATTTAGACTTGATTAAAGTTGTGTGCGGAAGTTGGTGGTTAATGCTCTTTTTAAGATGAAAACATTTTCTTTCTTGAAGTAGTTAAAGAACCCAGATTTATATGTATGAGAATGAAGAAGATGATGGAGAGGTAAAACAGAAAGTAAAGAACACAAGAGTTAACGTGGTTCGGGATAAACTTCCCTACGTCCACGGCTCGATCAAAACTAGATCGAAATCAACTAAAGTCTCCTTTCTTTTTACTCGTTGAGTACGAGCCACAAGCTTTATCAAAACTAGATAAATACTTGTGATTACACTTCTTCTTCCTAAGATTGAAAACAACAATCTAGGAATATAACTGGATCAAAACTAGATCCTAACTTTGGGTTTTGATACAAACAAATTTCCAGAAAATAATAACTTCAAGAACTGTAAACACTCAAGAGAATTCTTGATTGTGAAGGAGTGCTTTGAACGTTGAAAGCTTGAAGTATTTTGAGCAGAGTGAGGGTAATTTTCGCTTGAATTCTCGTTTTTATTTCTGGAGATGAAGGTGGTATATATAGCTTCAATGAAGAAACTATCCGTTGGAGAAGATGGCCTCGATTTTTCAACGCATTAATGGCGGCATTAAATGCATGTCAGAGATGTTGATGCACGCGCGGCCAATTGAGAGTTGTTACCACCATTCATGAGATTTCCCAATGTATTGCCATACTGGAACTTATCCTTCGTACAGTAGTCTTTGATTTTCTTGTACTTCATTCCTTAAGAGTATGTTGTTGATGTGATAATACATGGAGTGGTTGACTTATGACAAATTTAGGTATGTCGTCAGTCCACCGTAGTTACCGTGAGGAAAATGACAGCTCGCTGTATCAACACAGATGCATATTGTTTCCTACAATATCATCGAGCTGTCCCCAGTGTGTTGGTTTGATTTCCAACCATCATATTCTTGATCTTGAGCTTTGTAGAAGTTAGAGTGAACAGATCG
>JAPKLX010000023.1:1442968-1843378 GCA_026898415.1 Leonotis leonurus
TTCGAATAACATTATCAAAACCATCATATCATTGTAGGGTTCCCAACTTAAATAAATAAGAATATTATATATTATTTTAGTAAAAAATATGATTTTTCAATATCTATTGTTTATATTGAAAATTATATATGGATTATTAAAATAATAAGATAATTAAAAATGTATTGTAATAGTCATATGTGATAAAGTACAAAAAAAATTCAAATAATGTGTAATCTAGATATCTTCATACAATTTATTAATTTTCATCAAATTTGAAAAGATTGTAGATAATTTATATAAATTCTTATTAAATTAGTTATCAAAATATAAATATCAAATTAATATATCACTATATATATTATATTTATTAAAATAATATTTAAATATAGAATAATATATAATAAGATCTATGATATACATAGAAATAAAAATATAACATGAATATCATATGCCTACATGGAAGTAAGAATATATAATATTATATATGATTAATATTTAGATAAAATTTCAAAAATCTAAAAAAATAGAAAAAATTAAATGGAAGACTGTGAGGGTTTCAAGGGCTGGGTGGACAGTTTGAGAGCCGAACTTGTATTATAGTATAGATTACTATGAATCAAAGCAATTAATAATTTCATTGATATATGGAATATCATTTCATGATATACACTCTAACTTCTGACTTATAAATTAACTATTTTTTCGCTATGTTTGAACATGCAAATAAAAATCCATCACCTTTATTTGGACGAATATGAATAGATTTTAATATTCTTATACATAAAAAGCATAAATTATTTCAATATTTATAGTTGTTTGCAAGTTATTGGCACATAAGTTATACTTATGTTCGTCTTGTCCATAATTAACAGAATAAATGTCATTCATGTTAAGATGCATTAATTAAAAAGACTATTAATAGGTTTTCAGCTTCATTATGAATTTTTTCTACATGAACACATACCTAAACTCTTTAATGATATTTATTGATATTAATAATTCTTAAATGTATGTAAATTCTTTTCTTAATACGTGTTTGTTAATAATTATTTTTAAAAAATAATAAAGAGAAAAAGACATAAATATTGTTTTGTGCAGATTGTATTAATTATATATAATCTTTCATTACAGTTTCGTTCCTCTTAGAAATATAATCCGCATATGCAGTCATCTAAAGGCTTTAGTATTTCAATAATGTTTACGCTTTATAAATTATTCAATGTTGACTAATCATGTTTACTTCACATAATAAAATTTTGTTTTAAAACAAACAAAAAAATAATAAACCTTAAATGTAATATAAATATTTTCAATTATATATATATATATATATATATAAATGTCTTCTTAAGTATGTTAGAAATACTCGTTAAAACTAAACACTTAATGATTATAACTAAAATTAAATAATTTATAAACATAATTACTAAGTTATTATAGATTTTTTTTTTGTTAATCTGTAGTTTCATAATATTGCATGATAATCATGTCAAGTATAGAAGTTGAACATTATTTGAAGTCAATGAATTTTCAATTTATATTTGAAACCCCAATCGTCTTTAGGATATTGATAAAAGTTGAAGAAATCATATATATATATATATATATTTATAATATAGACGCATATCTTAGATTAATTTCTAATTAATCATAAAGTGATCACATATATGATTAATAAATGTGTGAATTGCTGTTATATAAAGTGTATGACCCTGCATGTAATTATAATAATCATTGAGGGACTGACTTATAATTACGATAAAGTTATTTAATATAAAAGGGATGAATGGTCCCCAGATTAGATACGTTACTCAGCGTTATTTCTCCCCCATCGGATTTAACATGAAGGAAAGGAGGGCGTATCATCCATCAAGCATTCAAACCAAGTCAATCTTCTACAGAATAATTCAATGACGAGTCCTGGTTAGTCTTCTATCAATTAATATTTATATAATGCTTCAAAGTCATCATACTAGAAATTTCATGAATTAGAATTTAATGCCTTTTATGTTGTGGCATGTGAATCATGATTCTTAGCATATAAATCAAATGCCTACAAACTTTGAAAATAAAAGAATATATTTTAAAGTTCAATCAATCATTCATCATTGTATTGTATATTCATGATGAATAAATATACTATATCAAGATCATCACCACACAATGCCTATTTAAATCCAATAGTATTATTATATAGGTTAATTTCTTGAATTCTTCTACAGCTTCACACAGAGGTCACCCTTCAAATTCATCATCTAGATTCATCTTAACAATCTCAGCACTCAACCACTTTATCACAAATTATGTCTCATAATATAACAATTATACCCCACTTCTCCATTTGCCTTTTTTATTTCTTTTTAGTGTTTGGCTATAGAGGATATATATTATTTTATGCAATAAGATATTCAAATATTTAAGAAATGTTAGCATCTCATTTCTGATTAATTTTGTATTTTATATAAGAAATATATGTATTTTATATATTTTAAATTATTAATTGTGTCTCATGTTATGATCTTATTAATGAAATAAAAAATATTATATCATTAGACAAGAAGATCTCAATTTTTGAAATAATAGAAAATCTAAATTGTTGTTAATATTTTCACATACATTTTCCAAAAATTAAAGAGAATATGTTACTGATGAAATTAAGTAGACGTACTGACTGAATTTTTGTTTTCGAATGAATCAATATAGATAGTTCCCCCTTCGTCAAGATTAAAAAAGTTCAAACATAACACAACTTTTTATTGAAAATAGTTCAAAATAGAAAAATCAAAATGAATATATAAACTTTTACATGTATTGAAAATAAAAATTAATATATAAACTTTATTTCTGATTGGTTAAAACATTTCTAATGGGATTTACAAAATGGACTATCAAGTATGGGCCCTCTCAGTCTCTTTCAAACATATCCAACAACGAGAGGCTCTAAAACCTCTCCTTATTTCTATTGTATAAATTAAAAGAAAAATGGACTTAATAAAAATAATACTACAAAAATAGTAGAAAACGAAATGGCTCAAATTATTGTAAAAGCGGAATAAAAAATAATCCAAAAAGATTCATGTTGATTGTTCAAAATTGACCCCAAATCAAGTGAATAGGAACTAAATATTATTCTTTTCTCTTTTATTAAGCTGGGTTAAAGGGTAATTGTTGGATGAGGAATTAATCCATAACAAATAAACAATAAAAGAGTACGAGGATTTCAAGTGGTTTGAAGTTCATACCTCTAAAGTTTTGCGAAGATTCAATCGTTGATAGCTTGTTCTTGAACTTGCCGGCAAGCCTACAAAACAAGACCAGAAAATGGTTGGGAGTTCTCCGGGTAGAGACTTCAACGCCCAAGTCAACTCGTAGTAGACTTGAGAGTGAAAATATTTATGCAAGTTATATGTAAAGTATGTAGAACATAATGTATCAATGAAAAATGAATGGTAAATATATAGCAAAAATAATGGGATATATGAGTAATATTACTGAAATAACAACCTTTGATGCTATTGTACAAATTATAGAATCATCGCCTATAGAAACGCGCCACCTGTGCAGTGGTCCTGCAAAACTAATAACATATCTCCACGTTGATAGTACCTATTTTGGGAAATATATGAAATGCTCTGACACATATTAGGTAGTTGGATCATCACGCGTCCTGCATTGATCCAGGCCCGCAGGGGCCTCTAAAGCCCACAGAAGTTTCTCAAAGCCCGTATTCGCTACGCCTCTGCTTGATTCTTATCATGCCTTTTGATCTAAGCTTCCCTTTAGAAATATTTTGGTAATAAATAACTTACTTATCATGATGATATTTATCCATGGGAGAAGGTGCAAATTGCACCTTAATGTTTATACTAAAACACAAATAGCTCCCTATCCTTTGCTTTGGTGTAAATATAACCTTATTGTTTAAGTTTTAGTGCAAATACAACTTTATATTTTAATTTTATGCACAATTAATAAATCCTCATTAATAAAATAGATATATATAATTTTTTTGTTGGATGCCACCATATTTAATTTTTCATCATATTTAACATATTCATCAATTAGTTATTATTTTTATTTTATTGACAACATATATATTTAGTTAAAATTAATAAATAATATAAGACTTATTCTATTAACATTACATTTAACTCATGCATTAAAAATTCGATTGATTTTTAGATTTACCTGACTCGGTTCAAAATGATTTCGAGCGTGATGGACAACTCGGTAAACATGATAGTTACATTTTTTATCCTCATTATTTATATTGGTAAAATCTATAGAATTAAATTGAATACAATTTACATTTTCATTACATTAATAGTTTTTAAAATTAAATATAATATAATCATAAATGTAAATGTAAATGTAAATGCAACTTAATTTTTATATAGTACTATCATGTTGCACCGAGTTGTCCATCATGCTCGATGTCATTTTGAACTAAATCGGGTAAACCTAAAAATCAATTAATTTTTTAATGAATGAATTAAATGTATTGTTAGTATGGAGTAATATTTTTAGATTATTTATTAATTATAATTAATATAAGTATTGGTGAGTAATAAAAATATTAATTAATTAATAAATGTATTAAATATGATGGGATTCACCAAAAAATATATATAAATCTTTTTATTAATTAGGATTATGCATTGTGCATCAAATTTAAAATATTAGGATTGTATTTGCACTAAAACTTAAACAATAAGGTTGTATTTGCACCAAAATAAAGGATAGAGGGCTATTTGTGTTTTAGTATAAACGTTATCCATATTAGTAATGTGTATTTGAGTTGTGTGTGGATGGGCAAGGAAGGGAAGAATAATAGATTGAGCACACAGCCATGATTGAATGATTAATACTTGCTTAATCAGAAGAACCAAACAACTGACACTAAAATTCACAGTTGCTGCAGCCTTTTTTCTTTTCCAAAAAACATTAATTGTTTTAACAAATTATTGTCTCTCTTTGCTCTACACCTGTCGCCAAAAGATTCTTTTTATATGTTTGTTTAGTGATTGGGTGTTAATGTTCAAAATAATAATTTTTAAATTCTGAGTTCTCAATGATGCAATTTTGTAAATTAATTTAATATAATTATATTTTTTTAAAAGTCGTTTTGTGTAATTCCTTCTCTATTTGTTAAAACGTTTGGAGAAAAGGTGAAAAAGGAAGATTAACATGTGGTGTGTTTGGTTACAATTTACAAACTAGTAAAAGATTCCGAAGATGATAAGTACCGAAAAGAATCAATGATAAACTATTCATAAAAACTTATCTTTTACGTGTAATATTAGTGAATTTTATTAGGTTGTGTTAGCCTCATTCTACTTTGTCACCTTTTTTACACTACATATTTATAAGATAAAATAGTTTTATGGTATAAAAATATGTAGTTTTTTTTTTTAGCTTAAAGTGTAAATATCTTATCATTTTAAATAAGTGTCTATATTTTTGGGGACAACCTGATAAAATATAGAGATATAGTAAAGTGAATAGATAGAGTAGCTTTTAAGTTTTAATGATATTTCTCCCTATTGATAAATGGCTATCTATTTAACAAATGTGACATTTTTGCTAAACGGATAAATTTAAGGGAAGTTCACAATTAATTAGTTGAGATATTAGTAGTTAATATTTTTTCCAATTGGTAAATGTCAGTATTAACACTTTACAAAATATATCATAAAATGATTCAAATTCGAAATCCTTTGTACACAATATTGGTTTACTGTAGTTAAAATAATATATGCATTATGCACAAAATTGTCGGCCAATTCGTTTTGTCATTTTGGAATATTGAGTAAAATAATTTACAATTGAAAATTTTAATTTATAACTACTATATATACTACACACAATTCAATTTATTAATATAATAGGTAAAACTCAAATTTCACTAACTATACGTGTACACGTATCTTAATTTAAAATAATACTCATATAAATAGAATTTAATTAATGTAATAAAAAATAGTGATTTGTACCCCCAAAATTTACTCTCACTCTCATCCACTCCACCTTTTGTCCATAATAACCCAAAAGAATTGTAATTTCCAATTTTGCAAATGCGCGATGCGATCCATTTGTACGAATCGCGAACATATGACGCGACGCACGACCGGACAACGGGCTAGCATACGGCGGACTTTGTACACCTCCTTGTACTTTCGTTTGAAGTTGTAAATTTTAAATTTGTAGAGCCAAACAAGGCCTATAGAGTGCCCGCCGTTAACAACAATTAGGGTTCTTGTTGTCTTGTTCGGTTGTCAGATGTTAATTGTGTAAATTAGTGTGCTTTCCACGTGCTTCTGCTACTCTCTCCTTCACTCACTATCCCCACTTACTTCAATGCCACTCTCTTCATTTCATCTCTCTCTTACACCTCAATCCTCCCCGTCCTTTGACCCCTCTCTCTCTCTCTCTACTGTTCAGCCATCTCCGTAGTTTTCAAGAGTTATATCAAATGTTGATAGGAAGAAATCAATAACCCGGATAGCAATATTAGATATTTCTTCTTTTGGTCTCAAAGTCTTTCTCTCTCTCACACACACACTCTTCTGAGCCATTTGTGTAGTCTTCAAGAATCCTATGCAACATCTAAGAGAAAAAAACAACATTCCAGGTTGCAAGATTCAATCTTTTTCCATCCGGGCCACAGATTCTTGCTGTAACTGAGAATCTTTCATCGAGCTGAATAAAAGAAAAAATGGTGATGGAGGTGGTGCATGAAGATATGGGGGAAGGCAACATGCAATGCACTAACCATCCGTACAAGAACAGCACCCCAGGAGGGATCTGCGCCTTCTGCCTTCAAGAGAAGCTAGGAAAGCTCGTTTCTTCCTCCTTGCCCGTTGCTATTTTCCCTTCCTCCTCATCTTCCTCCTCTTCTAGATCTGATTTCGGCGGCAGCAACGCCACCTCAGGCGGTGGAGACGCCTCCAGCGGCGGCGGCGGAGCCCTCCAACCCCGCCACCTAGCCCCTCCCTCCTCAGTCAACGCTCAGAATGCGAGCGGTGAGTGCAACTACCATGGCTATTACTCGAGGAGGTCGAAGTTGCCCTTTGTGTTGACACAGAGGAGGAAGAAGAAGAAGGATGGTGGAGCGGCGATGGGGGGTTCAGATTCGAGCAACATTGTTTTCAAGAGGAGCAAATCTACTGCCACTCCAAGGAGAGGTATGCATTTCTTGGATGAGAATTACTCTGAGGATTATAGCCCTCATAGAAGGGGGTTCTGGTCATTTATTTACATGTCTAAGCATTCTAGTTCTAGTGCTAAGAAGAGCGATAAAAGCTTGAAAGATTTGAACTTTGCATCGGCAACTGCTAGTAGTTCTGTGAGTAGCACTGTAGGATCATCATCACTCAATAACAATGGTAGTGGTGGAGGTGGGATTAGATCAAGGGAGAAGAAAAGGGAAGATTTTGTGGTGGTGGATGAGAATGGGAGCCCTGATCAGGCAGCATTTGAAAGAAAAGTGTCAAGATCTAGATCTGTTGGTTGTGGGAGTAGGAGCTTTTCTGGTGATTTTTTTGAGAGGATTTCAACTGGTTTTGGTGATTGTGCTCTCCGCAGAGTCGAGTCTCAGAGGGAAGGGAAACCCAAGGCACAAGCAGGGGTTCATAGGAACAGTGGGGTCAATGGCCAAGATTGCATCAAGGAGAGAGTGAGGTGTGGAGGGATCTTTGGTGGATTCATGATCACCTCATCCTCATCCTCATCATCATCGTCCTCGTATTGGATTTCGTCTTCTGCAGAGGATAGCAATGGGAATTCAAAGGTGATTTCGTCGGCTCATTCGTCAGCAAGGCAGCTCTCTCATGGGAGGAGCAAGAGCTGGGGTTGGGCTCTTGCAAGCCCAATGAGAGCCTTTGGTAAGCCTTCTTCTATCAAGAGGGATTCTGGTAGTAATTCTAATAAGAATGTCACTCCTAATTTGGCTGCAATTCCTTCTTTACTTGCTATGAGTGGCTGAAAGACAGGGAAAGAGAGGAGATAATAGGAAAAGGCTTAAATTTACTGAGTTTTAAGCTACAATGTTACTATACATTATCACATTCATGATTGGTGTTTCATGTGCTTGCTACTACTCTGTTCATGATGTTGCTGAAGTTTATCTTACCAGTTGTGATATTAAATCTTTAGCTTTATTTTCAGTTTTTTTTCAGTCTGGAGTGTATTGAATTCTTTTTTGTGTATCTACATGATATTGATATGAAATTTGATGTAAGGTCGGGAAATAAATGGATCCATGTTGATAAATTTCTTGCTTTTGGGAGTACTTTACTTGTTTTCAATCATGGATTGCACAAAGGGTGTTTTAAATGGAGAAATGTAATAAGAAATGAAATACTGTATAAGTCTTGATCCCATATGATTGTATTGTGAAGATTGTTGATATGATTGAAGACTTTTATGCATGGATGTTAAGCAACTTTACATGCAAAAAGATTTGGAAATTGGACATGGGATTTAGATCTAGTGTTCTTGTCTCCATCAAGGAGGCTTTCTAGTTATTGTGTTGCCATTTAAGCTGTCCAATAAATTAAATTAAAATAAAAATAAAAAAGGGTGGATCACATGTCACTAGGTGAGCATGTGCAAGGCCCCATTGCTTCTGTCTAATCATTCATCAAAAAACAAACACAAAAGAAAGAGTCATCATGGTTTAGTTTAATTTAGTCAAAGTGTTGCACATGTTTTGATGAAGATAAAGATACATTTGAATGCTCTTAATCTACACTCAAGTGGAACCTTAACTCATCTAATCTTCAAAAGCACAGTTGTTTTCTAACTCACACTCACACATACTCAAACTTTTCAAGAATGCAAGTGGTCTATAGACTTGTTTATACAATGCAAGCTATTAATGGCAGCAAATTATGGTATATTGCTATAACAATTGTACAATATTTTCAATAATGTAATAATCTCAGAAATCTTGAAGAGATGCAAACACATAAATTTGTAAGACTTTACAAGTCTCTTTTAACATGTGTAGGACCTCATTTGCCGTTGCATTGAATTCTTATGGTTTGTTAATTTATTCTCAAAGACCGGACCACAATCCACAAAGCCTCCATACAAATATTTGCATTGTGGCAAAGCCCTACCCTAGAATTTGTGTTAGTTTTGATGTCTAGTCACTCAAAAGTTAATGTGCATTTAGGTTTCCATACTTCTTTTTCTTTAAAAGTCACTCTATTTAAATTATGTTTTTGTAGCTTTTGAGTAGTCAATTGTTAATTGTGATGGTTCACATAAAAGTTCATCAAACTTAATTGTGATGCACATTATTGGAGAAGGGATGAGATTCAACTTCCCACATTTGTCTCTAAACTTCATGTTTCACAAATAAATTTATCTTTTTAATTAATATTGTTTTAAAATCAAAAAATTTGTTGGCCAGAAAAAATCTAATAGGTGGATCAGATGATTATCACATAATGCCATAATGGATCAAAATTTGATAAATGACACAAACTTTTTTGGAACCCACCAAATAAACGATAGTACGAATATTATTCGAAATATGCGTCCTGAAATAAATTTTTTATGTGTCTAAAGGCCCCTCCTCAATTTGGCCATATTTTCCTTGTTGTGAGAGAGTGAAAATTCAATCAAGTGTGGTGAAAATTGTAATGGACACTTATTGAATTTTTAAGTCATCTTATTAAATCACACGTACTAAGAAAATAAGAAATTTATATTTATAATATTTATTAAATATCATAATAAATGTATTCATATAAATAATATCCTGTTTCAGTAAGTATTAAATAAAGATAAAATTAAAAGTTTGTCATATATAAATTTTAGAATTTTGAAATTGAACAATTATTTAAAATAAAAGAGTGAAATATGACATCAAAAAATTGGAGGGAGTAGTTTTTCTAGGGTTGAGTTTGGGTAACATTCATTTCATTAGGTTGTTAAATATGCCTTACCATATATGGCGAGTAAATCGAATTTATATGTAGTGGCTTAATAACTTTTGCTCACCAAAGATATAAATTTTATTGGCTGGAGAGAGCAATGTGGATGAGAAATGGGAGTCATGTCCGAATTAATTAGTAATATTTTATTTTGACATTAATCTCGTTGAAAGACTGTTCGATCGTCGATTTTTAGAGTGCTATTACGATGATAAAATAAAGAACAAGATGAACGCGAGATTTACGTGGTTCGATCGTTAATTAGACCTACGTCCACGGAAGTGAGAAATCCTTTGTATTGATCTTGAGTTTTTGAGAGAATATTCTGAATCCCCCTCAATCTACTTTAGCATCACTATTTATACATAACAAATTACAGTTACTACGAGCGAGATCGTGGGGTAGTGGGCCGAAGTGGGCTGGGCTTCTGTGCTGTTGGGCCGCGCTTGTTGGGCCGAAGTGATTTCTGGGCCTCTTTATGGGCCGAACTGCTGGGCTCTTGGGCCGAGGTGATTGGGCTCTTGGGCCTTAGTCTTGTTTGGGCCTGTTAGTGAGGCTACATCCTATCAAAGACAATTATGGTAGGGGCAGGATACCCGATCGGGATGGGTAAGAGAAAAATATTAGACACTAAAGTAGGTATGAGTTTGTATATTTGTATCTGAATTGGGTACAGGACGGGTATGAGATGTTGGAATCGGAGCTTTAAATCTGTAGAAGTTACAAAACAAACGGAAGAGATAAATCGTTAGACCCGTGTCGTGGCAAAGTCATTGCCCTAAAAGCTATTTCCGGCGAACCCTTGGTGCACGGTTCCAATGCCAAAAATACTCTCGAGGGTTAACACGGTCCCGACGTTCGCAGTGCCCTTGCAAATTTCGGGTTAGAGACAAAATCCGATGGGGGAAAGAAGAAGAAAAATATTTTAGTGATTTAATGGTGGGAAAAAGAGAGTTGCGGAGAACGTACGAAGAAGATAATTAATTTAAGACTTTTCTGTAGGAGTTTATTTATAGGGAGAAAATAAATCACGTCTCATAACTGCAATTCTAAAAAATAGGAGTGAATTGACTGGTTCAACAACAGAATTCACGCACAAAAGTAATGGCCCTAGCGACCGCTGTCACCTAGCGATCGCTAGATGAACTTTCTGTCTTCGCAAAAACTGAAGGCCCAACAAGCGCTACCCACCTAGCGACCGCTAGGTGGAGGTTCTGTTTCAGATGCCCAGCGGGCGCTACCCCCTAGCGCTCGCTAGGTGAAGGTTCTGTAATATTTGGCATGATCATGCCTAGCGGGCGCTACCCCCTAGCGCTCGCTAGGTGAGGTTTCCGCCTCTCACCATAAACATGCCTAGCAGACGCTATCCCTTGAGTGACCGCTACTTCTCTTTTCTTTCTTTAAGAGTGATCACGTGTATTTATGCTTTCCATTTCCAACAAGAGAATATATATCCCCGCCCCGAACTCACTCCGATAAATTTTTCTATAATACTCCCTCTGTCCCAACTATCTTGAGTCGTATTTATTTTCGGGCCGTCTCAACTAGCTTGAGTCATTTCATTTTTAGGAAACATTTATTACACACACAAATTTAAATAATATATATTTTTATCATCACTTTATACTTTAAACATACACTCATTAACTTCTTAATTTCCGTGTCGAAAAAAGTGCTCCAAGCTAGTTGGGACGGAGGGAGTATATTTTTTAAAAATATATTTTTTTATATATGTATTTTTAAATTTTCATTGAATAAAATAATAGATATCGAAATAATTTTCAAATTTTGAATTTTTTTATAAAGGACTATTTTATTATACTATAGTCTATAGTTTGTAATTATTATTTTTTTCAAAAAATTATTTAGGGGTATTCGATAGGTACTCCTCTCCCCGAGTAATTCCCACTCTGAACCTGAACCGATTTAAACGGGTATGGAAGCATACACATGGTTAAAAAAATTTAACGAGTATGAGAAATGGAAAGCAATACCCGGCTGGAACCTCTAATTGTTAATATCCACCTTTATACTTTACTTGGATCTGTTTTTATGCTATTAACTATTCTGTTGATTCTTTTCCAAACAAGAACCACCGATTTACAAATTTCATTAACCACAGAATTTAGTGAGCGGCGCCAAATCTTTCTATGGATTGCTTCTTTCACCGTCAAAGTGCCTATGGTACCAGTTCATATTTGGTTACCCAAAGCTCATGTAGAGACACCTACGGCAGGATCCGTCATCTTAGTAGGAATTCCTTTAAAATTGGGAATCTTTTTAAAAGATTTTCAATACCCATGTTTTCCAATCCTAAATTATGGATATATATATACATATATATCGGCAAAAAATGAATATAATAAAATAATCTCATTGATGTTGGTTAAGGTGATGGATTATTTTGTGATAGCAATATCATTATGGTATATGAACCTTTTTTGTCTCCAGATGTAATAACTCACTACA
The DNA here is from genome assembly GCA_026898415.1 of Leonotis leonurus. Lineage (NCBI taxonomy): Eukaryota > Viridiplantae > Streptophyta > Magnoliopsida > Lamiales > Lamiaceae > Leonotis > Leonotis leonurus. The sequence goes on from JAPKLX010000023.1 coordinate 1,455,364, forward strand.
TTTGCACATGACTATTCTCAGAGCTATGTCCAAATGTTTTCCAGTATATGCATATTCTTCATATATTATCTAAGAGAAAATAAACTGAGATTTTTATTTCTCGAAGTTATTCAATCAATTCAACAGTGTCATCATGTCCCACGTCTTGTATCCAAATTCAATTATTTTATTTTATATTTTAATTAAAACTGAGTGGAGTTCAAGACTTCAAGTACTTGAGTCTTGAGTTGAGCTTGATTTTATGCACACAGATATTTTATTATTACTTTATTTATTTATTAATGTACATTGCATTTAGCCATGCCCCCATTAGCGGTTTGATTGGTGAAAAATGTGAATAGTCGAACATGAAGGACCAAAGTGAAATATCGTACTACACTAGAGAATGAGGTACAATCATTTTTTTCCTCAAAGGAAAGATCAATAATGGTTTTCAATTTTCATAGTTAATCTAATCCCTACCCGGTCCCGACAAGATTTGACACTTACTCATTAATTTCGTGTGGGTTCGAATTGAATTATCGTATTATGTCAAAAATTAACAGTTCTTCTGCCAAGCCTAATATTATCTCAAGGATCCGCTTATAGATAAAACACCCTTTCTAAGAAACAGCTACATTCACAGGTATGGAATGCAATAGAAGACATCACCATTTTAGTAACATATGAAACAAATAGTAGTAACTAGTAAGTATATATATATATATGTGTCCCTCATTCTCATAATTTTTCTCTCATTTTTCCCCCTACCTTCTATTTCTGCATAGAACATCTTGGAGCATTATTGTTGAGCAAGCTAGCACATAACATGAGTTTGGGCTTACATGGATGCATCCATTAGTACTACATATTTTCAAACACTAGACGCGCCCGTGTTCTCCTTGTCGTCTCCATAGACACGCTGTCTGAAGTCACTCACCATGCGAGGGAGGCCGTCTCTCAGCGAAACCGTAGGCTCCCATCCTAGAAGCCTCTTTGCCTTCGATATGTCTGGTTTCCTCTTGTGTGGATCATCCTCTGTGTTTGGTCTGAACTCAATCTTTGCATTTGGATCTATTGTGTCTTGCACTACCTATTCTTTCAAATTGTTATGATCATTAAAAACAACTGCTTTAACAGAATCTTTCCAAAAGGAGACATTCTTGTTTTCATCTGTTAAGGTTTGGTTTACCTTAGCTAGTTCAATCATGGTGAATTCACCAGGGTTCCCGAGGTTGAAGGGGCCCACGTGCTCGCCTTCCATCAGCCGCATCAAGCCTTCTACCTGTCCAATCACACCCAAGTTGAAAATGGAGTTCATTCATGTTCATAGCAGAACAGAACTAGTTCAAAACATAATAAATGTGTGTACCAAATCAGAAACATATTGGAAGCTCCTAGTTTGCTTCCCATCTCCATAAACTGTCAATGGCTCCTTCCTCAAGGCCTGCAATTTTTTCCATCAGAGTGTTAACTAAGACAACTCGCTCTTATGCTAGAAAACGAGCATTTCTGGTCGATGATCATTTTATGTTCGAAAAGGTAACGACAGCAGCAAGAAACTTGTTTTATGCTGTACCTAGTATGCCTTACTAGTTACTATAGATTGCTAAGGTGAAATCTGAGTGTTTGGGCTTACCTGAGCTACAAAGTTGCTAACAACGCGACCGTCATCAATGCACATACGTGGTCCATAAGTGTTGAAAATTCGAGCAATTCTTACCTGAAAAAATAGAAAATGGCACATACAATGTGTGACATGCTGCATAAGCTTTTTAACACTTTTAAGTTTAGAGTTTTGTTTTATAACCTCAAGATTAAGTCCTCTGTGGTAATCCATGGTTAAGGTCTCAGCTGTTCTCTTTCCCTCATCATAGCAACTCCTAACACCTGTTTATTGAAATCCAAAACTTGTTCAGACAAGATTCTTGTACTCACTGTAAGAATATATCTATATATTTACTCTTTTGGTGTAAAATATGAAGTTGACACAGGCTTACCAATGGGATTCACATTGCCCCAATAGGACTCGGATTGTGGATGCTGTAACGGATCACCATAGACTTCACTTGTGCTTGTGAGCAAAAAACGAGCTCCGACCCTCTTCGCCAGCCCCAACATGTTCAATGTTCCCATCACATTTGTCTTGTGAAGAAAATAAGTTAAGGACTCATCCGAATATAACCTATCTCAGATTCTATAGAGTAGTTTTCTTGCAAAAACACTAACTTTTTTACTTCTCTTTGAGTTCAAGCAAGAAGCAAATGAGACAAACTTCCTATGTTTAGTCAACCTATTGTTGCTTCTCAAAGGGTTTTTCTTGAAAAATACAAAGTTGATCTTGATTCTGCCCATAATCAAGAACAAGACAGCTGGTGTTCTTTCAAAAATGGCAGAAAAACAGCATTTGAGATGACACAACATATGCAAAAATTTCAAGAAACTAAAGAAAATGCAATAAAACTAAGAACTGAACAAAGATTTGAAGGATATAATTGTCTTGACAGGGTTGTACTTGTAATGTACAGGAGATGCAGGGCAAGCCAAGTGGTAGATCTGATCCACCTCTAGCAAAATAGGCTCGACTACATCATGTCGAATGAGCTCAAGCCTCGGGTTTCTGAAATGGTGCAGAAGGTTTTCCTTTCGCCCCGTGAAGAAGTTATCAACAACGATCACACTATCGCCACGATCTATCAACCGGTCTACCAAATGGCTCCCTACAAAACCGGCTCCACCGGTCACCAATACCCTCAAACGTTTGCTTCGCAACCCTAAAGGAACTCTTCCACCTGCATTTATATACTCACATTTTGTTCAAGATAAACAGATATCATAGAACCTTACTTATTACATATTCTATCTATGCATTAATCCGTTCTTTAGTTCAGAAACTAAATAATTTCCACTTCAAATCATAGAGAACTGCATTGTAGTCAAATCTTACTCTTAAAATGTGAGAAATTCTTTAAAATTTTAGGAAAAAATATAACAAAACAAAATAATGATGTCCCAAATTCACCTTGTTGAGACTAAAACAAGATTCCAAGCCTCACGCCCCAAACAATTTAAGACAGGTAAGCAAATACAATGATGTTTTTTCATGAATCTTGCATTAGTATGCCTTAAAACAGAGCAAGAAACAGAGGAAATTATTGCATAACCAGCGTATATATATATAATCAAACACCTAAATTCCTGCTATAAGCATGCAAAATCACAATTAAGACAATGAAAAAGAAGCAAAAACACCAGATCAAGAATACTAACAATACCAAAAAGGAAAAGAAAAAAAAGGTGAGATAATTGTGACTAGAAAAATACCTGCTCTAAAATCATTACTAATTATTTGATCATCGTATGTTTGCAAACGACGAGCGTGATGCTGATGCCACGTGGACTCATCGGGGACGAAGATCGGCCCTCTCCGCGGCCTCGAAGAAGGAGATATAACGGAGAAAAGCAGACAAGGTATCGCGATTCCGATCAACAAACACACAAATCTTTGTTCTTGAATAACATATCGAAAAGGGTAAGCTAAAGAAGAAATCTTTTTCTGATCATGTTGTTTAACGTTGCTCCTTCGCAACAACTGCTCATCACCTCCCATTCTTCTTCTTTCTTTCCTATGTTTTCCCTGTCTTTCTTTGTGTCTGAAAAAATGGCTGTAATAAAAAAACGAAGAAGAGCAGAAGGAAAACACAGATTCGGAATGTGTAATAAATGAATATTTTGGTAAATGGAGAAACAAGAGAAACACAGCACAGAGATAATTAGTGATAATTAATAAATGATAATAGATATAATCTAGTATTAGTAGGAGTAGTATTTTAATTTTTTTTATGAGATAGGTTTGCATGGGAGTGTGTGTTGTGTGTGAAAAACTCAAAGTGAAAAGGGAGAGTGCGTGAGATGAGATCTGAGCTTTTGCATGAAATTTCGGCGCAAGATCGCTTGTCCCTCGCGTGACTCTTGCTATTTTCTGTTTGCCTTTTTCATTTTTCAATTATTCCTTTTTCATTTTTTTTCCACCTTACTTCTCTTCTTCTTCTTCCTTTCTTACACGACAAATGAGCAGTAGATATGATGCAAGAAAATTATTTAACTTTGGTTCTGTTTTATTTTAATAATATGCTAAAATTTAACTTGAAATATATTGTTGGTGACACGTTTATTGCCAATTTAAATTATAGGAAATCTGATTTTCACCAATTTAGATTATAGGAAATCCGGTTTTGCCAATTTTGCTGAGAAAATGGTTGAAATAATACAGTTTCCTCAGTGAACAAAATAAGAAATCTGGGTTCCAAGTTCACTCTAATATAAAACCACTTGACCAATTTTTATTTCTCTTATCCTTTTTTTTTTCCATATGGTTGGGTAAAATGCAAACAAAGAAGTTAGAAGTAGGAAATAAATGTTTGTTAAATTACACATTAAATCAGTGTCCCATAATCTATATCACGTTACTAACATAATTATTTTAATTAATATTTATTAAAAAAATTATTCTTCCCATTTTGATGTGACACGAGTTTTAATAAAATAGGATGACTTTAGTTAGTAAAGGGTAAAGTATAGTGAGTGGAGAATGAGACCCACAAAAAGTTAAATGGTGTCTAATGTATTGTGAGTGGATAATGAGACCCACATTAAATGCAGTGAGTGGAGAAAATAGAAAGAAAAATGAAAAGAAACTTAGTGAACGAACTAAAATGGTAAAGTGAGAAAAAACTTGATGGAAATACTCTAATCATAATTCATTCTAATTCCCTTTCAAATATCGGTTCCAAGTTTGCTCCAATGGAAAATCACTAAGGATTTTTGTTTAATGAAATTTTCCCTTAAGGTAAGTGAAAACAAATAATTTAGAAGTAGAAAGCAACTGATTTTTAAATTGTACTCCACATTTATTAGATTATAGCAAGTCATGAACATTACACATGCAGGATGCAGCTACATTTGTTCTGTCAACCATACTTATTGGAGAAAAAAGTTTTTTTTTTCTTCCTTTTTTTGTTGAGGTGCAGAAAATTGATTGATCCTAGTACATTTGATTTATCCCACTAAAATTTATATTAATTAAATCTCTGTTAATTTTTGTGTTCATTGTTTAAATATTGAGTAGTATTCTAACAAAAATGTTGAATCTCGTCTGAATCATTATTTGTGAGGACTCTTCGGCGTAAGTAAAAATTAGTCACTTATAAAACATCACTATTATAAATATATCCCAATTATAAAATTACACGACTTCAAAATCAATATAAATTATGCTTCTGCAATTAATAATACGAGCATGATCGATACTAGTTATGTTTATATCAATACATTTTATATCAACCGTTGTTGAAAATATTTTGCACAGCAGCACAAGCATGCCCAATTTTCGTCGTGAACTCATGATCGTGTAATTTAGCATTTCAATAAATATCTTAGACGTGTGATTTGAAGATTAATAAAATAAATTTACAAAAAAATGTTATAATTTACTTAATTTTGTTTAAATGACAAATATTTAGAAAAATTTAAAGATAGACTACTATGAGCTATTAACCATTCATTATTTTTCTATAGTTTCATCCTAATTCCACAGACACGTAAATATTTTCAGAAATGCAACCAATATACATTTCTGAAGTAGATTTTAATGAAATTATATTTTTTTCTTCAATATTTTAATTAATATCCCGTTTTTTGTCCTTCACTTTGTTGATGAGTTGAATTCATTGATTTGACATATCGACATGTATGAATTAGAGGTTTATGTGATAGTTTGTTATTTATGATGATTGTACATTTACATGAATTAATATACTCATTAATTATATATATATATATATATATATATATATTTGTTATAGTGCTAAAATTAAATTTATTAAATTTAAAGTTTTAAATCTTCTAAATTAGATCAATCATGAATCAACAAGGATGTAGTGATGCCTCCCTGAAATACATATCACGTGTAAATATGCAAAGCCACTATAAATTTAATTTATTGTACGTTCTTCGTCCAAGAATGAATAGAACGTGACAATATTCATTTATTTCGATATATATATATATATATATATATTATATATAGAAGATAATTATAATGAAAATAGATTTGTTTGTGTTAACTAAAAATAAATCTCAAGCATTCATATTTTTCATCCAATGGATTAATTAAATTATACCTTAGTGAGAAAGAATAACAAATTCCTTGTTTTTATGGATAAAATATTTTGAATAAGATATATATCAAATTTACCTTTTAATTTGTACCATTAATCTAAATAATTTAACAGTCAAGATTTATTTTTAGTTAACTCGTACAGAATTATTTTTATTTCATCTATTTTCGAATTATATAATATATGGAAGAGATCAAATAAAAATAATTATGTATGAGTTAACTAAAAATAAATCTTGACTGTTAAATTATTTAGATAAATGACATAGATTAAAAGGTAATTTTAGCATATATCTTATTTAAATTATTTTATCCCTAAAAACATGGGATTTGTTATTCTTTCTAATTATATTTTATTGATTAGGGTATAATTTAACACAAACAAATCTATTTTCATTATAACCATCCATATTATATATATAAATATATATATATATATATAATATTGTACCATCCAACATAATAAATCTTGATTGTTAAATTATTTAGATCAATAGTACAAACTAAAAGATAAATTTGATATATATATATATATATAATATTGTGTGATAATTATATGAGCACAAACTTTCAACTTCTTCCCGCTCAGAAGCATTGTTGCAAGAACTTCCAATCTTCCTCCTGAAGAAATCGTGTAAAGGCTCAAGCATTACGTTTTTTTAAGAAGAAATTAATTACCTTAAATTAAATTTCAAAGTCCCGGTATGTTTGTAAGTTATTTTTTTTAAATTATATTAAATTATAAAACCGCATCACAGAGTCTCTCTTGAGAATTTGAACTCGAAACATATTGACGACATTATCATCCACATATTCGATTGAGCTTAAATTTGTGATTTTTTAAATAATTTTTGGTTGGCTTAACTTAAAATTGTGTAACCTATCAATAATTAAATGAACAAATAAAGTAAAATTCTAAATGCCAAAAACTTAAAAAATATTAAATACAACATAATACTCACTCTTTTCCATTAAATATATCTGATTTTGAACAAAAAGCTCTCGCATATTTGATCAAAACATAACATATTTAATAGGATGAAGGGATTACGATGGTAGATAAATAAAAAATATACATGATGAGTTAGCCGTATGTTGAATGAGATTATGATTTGTCATTATTAAAATAAGCATTTAAGTCGAATTATGATGTTTAATTTTAATGACTTTAATTAGATTCATTTTAGATTTCTAAGATTTTAACTTAAAGGAATGATTTCTTATTATATACTACATCTATTCCATTAAACATAACACAATTTATATTCATCTGAATGTATTAAAATAATAAATTGTGTCAAGTTTATTGAGACAAAGGTAATATTATATATATATTTTCACATTTATAATTTCTCAAGTATAAAGGCGATGGGCCTTGACATAAAAGGCGTTAGCCTCATCAAATGTAGCCTATGCCTTAGATTAAAACCATGACATAGTTACTTATGTTTGACCAACAGCATTATATTGAAATTTAAGAACCTAAAGTGTCTTCTCATAAAACAATACAATCCACTATTATTTGTTTCAACATAATTTCCTTAAATAATGATGGAACTATGTAAGGAAGGTCTCACAACAAGAAGAATCTCCACTAACTGTTTAATTGCAAAGAATATCAGTAGAAGCTCAAGATATAGCAATAGTTCCTAATCTCAAGCAATTCAGTAACACATTCCCTACTACAACACATCCACAACGGTGTCACCCGAAGGAAAGATAAAGAAAACCTCAAATCCCTTGCTTAAAGCATAAAACTCGAATAAAGTTTCAAGAAATACTATACATGATAGCTATGCGTGACTGTTCATGTGTTATCACTATCATGGCTGCTGAGTTTATTATTGATTTCAAGAAATGGACAACGGTAATCAGAAACAGTTTCTTACTGATCAGCTCTTGAAAGATGAAGTTCAATTCTTATGCCGGCTATCGTTTAGGTCAAGGAACTTTGCAACACGTTCTGTTTTTGCTCCTGAGTTGTGGTCGTAGTACTCAACAACTGCAGCCCCAGCTAATGCCGCAAGAGTAAGTGCTTGAGCGTGCAACCTGATTGACAAGTGGTGGTTTTATGAAACCGAAGATGAAGAGCTCTATGTTATATATCCAAGTAAGTGAGTGAGACATTGCAGCTCAACTCATATAAAACTAAGAACTGAGTGGACGAATAGTAACAACAGAAACATAACTCAGAACTCAGAAAGACGAAACTTTGAGATGTTATGTTACTGATAACAGACAAGAATGACCATGATCAAGACAACCTACACCTTTTACCCTCCCCAGAAGAACGATAAGGGAAACCAAGAACCCAAAATCGACTTTATTTTTGCTCATTGCAGAAGAAACCAGATATCACCACCCTGCCCATTTTCCCCTCTCATCTACAAATAATAAGGTAAGTCAATCAACTTTGGTTTGCTCATTGTGGAAGAAACCAGATATCATCATGCTCAGACATCCTACCCGTCTACCCTCTCCTCTAAAACTCTAAAAATTATTAGGGAAATCAAGAACCCAAAGTCGACTCGGTCATCATGCACTTGTTGCCATGCTCAGGCACCATAGGGAAATGTTTTCTTCATTCTTGTTACATAATCATGGAATAATACAACAAAATATTTTTCCTAAGTTGCAAACTGTGAATCTACAAACCAAAATTAATCATGATCAACCTCCAATCTCATGCAATTTTTTCTTTTTCTTCAAGTTGTCAATCTTAAATTCACTTTCCCAGCCAAATATATGTACCCAATCTTCATGAAAAAAGCCTCAACAAATTTACACCCAATGCCAATAAGGAGAAGCAAGTTATGAGAATGTATCTTTGTATACTTCCAAATCACAAGAAGCACTTTAGAAAACGCAGCAAACACAATTCTTACATTATGCCAACAGCATTTAAAACCACAAGCTCACAACTCAATATATATCTCCCAGAAACGATCTAGTTCACATTGTTATCATTACTACAAGCAAACAACATACGCACAAAAGTCAAAACAATAAAGAAAAGAGAAACCCTTTCGAGCTGCAAACTATAAACAACAGAATATACAATTTTTTGTGCTATAAAAGAAAAGAAAAATCAAATAAATACCGTACCTAGCATGAATGATCTTGACGCTAGTCTTCATATTAGGCTGAGACCAGTTATATGCCATTGAACCCACAATTCCACTCGCCCATAAAGTCCCTAAAACAAATTCCAATAAAAAAAGAAGCAAAAACACAGATTAAAATTCAATCTTGGAATAAAGTAAAGAACCCTTGGATACAAAAGAAAAAACAAATATGCATCGTTACCAACAGTACGAAGCTTGTGCTCAACGACCCATTCCCTCAAAGATTCAATCTTGCCCTTTTCTTCTCCCATATTTTTTATGTTCTCTTCAATCTCTTCTCTATTTTTTGTTTCAAAATTTAATACGTAATCAAAAGGGTTTTAAGAGAAGAAAATTGTAATTTGTGAAGATTAGATGCTAAACAGGAATACCGCTAGTAGACGTTTGTTGTTTGTTGACGCTAGTTTTCTTTTTCGTGGTGTGTCGGGGAGGTCTGTTTGGCCCATATCATTCATTAGCTCACTTTTCGAAATTCACAAAACTCGACCAATTTTCAACATATTTTAGTTACATAAAAATAATTCCTTCCCTCGCTAATGTGGTTAATAACTTCGTAAATGATATGATAAGCTATATAAACAAATAAATAAATAATTGGAAATAATATATTATTTGTTTTTTTTAGTAAAGATGGATAGTTTTATTCATAATCTATAGAAAGTTCATCAATCTATGGAATTATTTTTGACAAAACTAGGACTAAAACCCGTGAGATAATTTGTAAATAAACAAATAGTTATATTAGAGTAATTAAATCTTAATGGCCACTAATTAAAATTTCATCATGATTATATTTTGAAATACTCCTTATTGTATTGATACAATTTCAAAATTCTAATAACAGTGTTCAATAATCTTATACTATTAAAGAAACACGACTGAGGTAATTGAAACTAAAAAATACAATCATTCCAATAGCACGCGTTTAATTATATAGAACACACATAATATATACTTTGTTAAGAGAAGGGAGAGAGCGTACGTTAAATCTTAATAGCTCAAGAGATAATCTTTTATTGACGCTGGATGCCTTTTGGCTTTTTGATTGCTTATAAGCTTAGTATTTTGAAATTTCTACATATTTTATTGTTTTGGATCCATATTAAATTTATCAATTCATTAAAATTGGAATATTGTGTGCGTAAAGAGTTTGATCAGATGAACCCCTAAGTTTGAACATCTCAAGTTGTTTTTTCTCGATCATGATAATGGGATATCAATTATTCCATTCTATCACGAAAAGTTATTCATCAAACCATATTTGTCATCCATGAAATACTTACAAAGTTTTAAATTTTAACCTTATAACCAAACCTACTTTAAGTGTGACATAAACTTCATACAATACACATTCAACACCAAATTAAACTAAATTATTAAAATTTATTTATAGTCAAATATCTAATTTTAATTATTCATAATTTATGTATAATGGTATTTACAGGAATCGAAAATGCTAGATTGAATTGTAATAAGACCATAATTGGTAATTCTAGAACCGTAATTGTAATCGACGGTTCGATTCCAAATCGTAACTGTGTAAAGGATGGTTTAGTCGCAATTTCAAAATTTTGAATATGTGATCATCTATCTCGAACAATAACTTTGATTTATTTTAACTGATTCAATTTATTTTTAAAATTATAAAGAGTAATTTATTATATTTATAATAACATTAAAATTTATAAATACATTAATAAAAAATAATTAAAAATCAAGTTTTAATTTTGAATTTGGGAACCAATGACACTTTATGGTTTCATATAATAATATAAGAATATTTTATTTTTATTTTGTAATATTATAGTTTTAAATTTAATAAATAAAATGATATTGAATATTTCAAAAGTTACATGATTGTATACATTAGCACGTAATCATAATAATTAGAATTTTTAAAATTTTAAATATATAAATATTAATATTTTGGGAGGTTTAAAATCATAACTGTAACGGCGCTCTATATAGTTTAGTTTCAAATTGTGAACCGTCATAAGATTTTGAATTTTTGGAACATTTTGATTCTAAAATGTAATCACATCTCTACTTATGTAATTTGACATATTAATATCGTTATATTGTGAACTGTTTTATCATTTTAACATTGATTAATATGGTATGCGGTCAAATCGTATGTAAAATTGTTTATATCACTATAACAATTTATACTATAATATAATCTTTTAACATGTAATAAACATATATTTATGACAATTCAAAACCATAATAAAAAGTGATTTTTTTAATAATTAACGGTGTGCGGCATCAAATGCATCAAATATAATTATATATTTTTCTATTTAAAAATATAAAAATACAAAATAATATGAAATTTGTTTCATGTATAATTACATCAATAAGGCAACATTATAGTCAATTAAAATAAATTCTTTTTAATTTTGGTTTAAACAATCGAAGAATATTGGTGTGACCATACCATAAAGTAAGTCTGGCTCGATCAAATGCATAATCATATTTTTTCCATGAAAACAACTTCTTGATTGCAAAAAGGAAAATCATATATACCTTTAACCCTTCTTCATATTTAACACTAATATAATATACTATCATATATAAAATAAAATTTGGTAAAAATAAAACTCAGTAAGGATAATATATAAACGAGTATACTGTGTGTATGGGGGAATACACCAGTTCTTAATTTTTCAAGTTAAAAACTTTGAGTGATCTCCTAAACTGAAGGGAGGTATACACTTAATGTTTGACTGATGGACTAATATCTTAAGTGTACGTGCGGAAGTGGTAGTTTTAAATCCTACTCGTTTGTTAGAAAACTTAATGCTTTAATGTTCACTTTTCTTTTAATCAAAATTCAGTATGCAATAAAAATTGTTAGAAGATAAAATACTGAATGAACTGGAAAGAACACGAAGGTTTGGTTTGCATGGTTCGGAGATAAAAACTCCTACGTCCACGAGTACTCGATGTTAATCGAGGGTTTCCAAGTAAATGGAGATTGTCTACAATGATCAATCCCAAATGATTAGATGGACAAGAAATGTTTGATCACTCTTCGGTTACAAATGGAATCGCTACTAAGAACACTAGAAATGTGAAATCTAAAGGCCTTGAGTGTTCTAAACTTGAGAGCTTGAAAGCTGTGGAAGTTGAGAGCGAGATAGCGATTGAAAGTTTGAATGCAGGGTAACCGGTATCTTGAAGCGTTTGAAGCAGCGGGATATATATAGGTCTCTCATAGAATGTATCCGTTGTGAAATAGAGCACCATTTGAATTCTTCCCATTGGAGTCGTAGTCCTTTTTGCCATTTTTGGTGTCTGCAACAAGATTGAGTTTTACCTACTGAGATCTTTTCCCAAAGTGGTAACTCCTATAGAGTAGCTTGGAACTATGTGGATAACTTCAGATAAGACTTCAGGTGCAGAGCTTTAGAGTGAGCTTCAGTGACAAGAACATTTGCTTCATGCTGGCTTCAACTTCAAAACTTCAGGCCATAGTTTGAATGGCATGATCCTTCAGTTTTGGAACTTAAACTGAGTTCTAAGAGGAACTTCAGTTACTGCCTTCAGTCTTTAGTCTTGTATCTTCAGATTATACCTGTAAACTGAACTCCCTAACAAGTGAGTTCTAAGATAAGACTAAGACTTTAGTTTTGGACTTATTACATCTTTCAGGGAAGATTTTGAAATATGAATCAAAACACTTATAAATATTTTCCAACAAGTAGTTGTTGGAGTGAACAGACAAACAAAAACAAAACCGGATTCTCTGAAAGGCGTGAAACACTTTCAGATCGAATCAATTCGACGATTCTATCGAATTATTCAATCGGATACAATTCAGAGTTTTGTTCGAACTTTTGTATGTTCTATGTCAACCGGTTTTTGATCAACGAAATCCTTTTTAAAAGAACTGAAACGGCACTTCCAACGGTTCCAACGGTTTTTGCAATTTTAAAATTGCAAAATAGTCCCTCGAAATTCAGAAAATTAAATTTCCGATAAATTTCCTGCACAGCGTTTTTATCGGACCCCTTGGACCCCGCCAGGGGCGCGCTGCCCCTGGGACCCCGTCCTTTAAGGGCTTCGCCCCTAATATCATAATAAATTCATATAAGTGTGCACTCCGCACCACCAAACTTATATGATGTATTATTACGACGATATTGATCAAACAAGTTAATCCAATTGCACTAAAATATTTAACAGTAGTGTGAAAAAAGATTAATATATATGTATTTAGGTTATAATTAAAAAAAAACAACTGGAATGAATAATACTTTCATAATGAAGGTAAAATTTAGTTATATTTAATAGTAAAATGAGAATCAAGAGATTTTTTAACTGCGGCGTGGAAGATTGAATATCATAATTGCTCAATTCATTAGATACTTCTAATCATATTAAAATTAATTGAATTATCAAATACATCATCGTATCTATTATTACATATATAGTCGGTTATGAAGAATTTAATCAATATATTAATATATAACACTTACTAAAATAAATTATTTTATGTGAATAATAGTTATCCATATATATGAAACTCGCTAATTATAAAATCCAGAAATTATTAATAATAGTTATCCATATATTAGTGCTAAAATGTGATTGCACTTTTGAAATATTTTATAATGAAACTGAATATTTGAGAAATATATTATTTAAATACATAAAATATTTCTTATAGGGAAAATATTTAAGATTTTTTATATTTAGAATAATGGTTAATTAAATAATTGAGGGAGTATAACTTTGAATGTATATATATATATATATATACTTTAATTGTGTTTAATAATTTCGCCTGACAATTCACAATCGATTGTGGTGCAAAGATGCGTGAAGAATTCTATGTAAAAGAGAAAATAAAATATGGTTAATTTTAAACATAACTTCCAAATCTTTGAATATATCCCTTATTTAAAACAACGTATGATTATATCTTCAAGTTTCAAAATATAAAATTATAATTTATTTTTTAATTCACATACACGAAGCAAAAAAATTTGGAACGTATATATGCATATATATACAGCAAGTCTATAACTATAACATCAAATATCAATTTTTATCTTTTTAGAATAACTTGAAAATACTCAAAATTTCAAATATTATTTTTTATTTTGTGAGAATAACTTGAAACATAAATATTTGTGGACATGGATGAGTGGTTGGGATTAGAAGTCTTGTTTATATATATATATTTTTATTTTATGATATTGGTTCGGGTCCCATACGGAACTTCAGAACTCTTGAAACTTTTTATCCCGAATGTAAATTTTTCGAATATCTAAAATTGGATGAAAATATCTTAAATTTATATAATTAAATTAAATTTTAAAATATAATTTTTAGTTTATAATTAAAAAATTAAATTTTTAATTGAAATTAAAATTAACTTAATGAAATTATGATAGTCTCAATCGGGATTTGAAATTCACAAATCTCGAAATTTTTCAAAAATTAGAAACTTGAGATCCTAATTTCATCAAAATTTGGATCGGGATCGAGAATTTCATAAATCTCGATCCCAAATTTTCATCTCTAACTCTGGAACTAAGAAAATAGATGTTATATTATAATATAAAATTTAGGGTTATAAGGACAAAATTGTAGTATTATTTTAAATTAGAGACTATAAAAATAGGTTTTGGAGCTATGTTTAAAATTGCCAATAAAACATATCTATTGTATGTGATACATCTTTAAATCCACAATTATTTTTGCTTGATTTAAATTCTCAGCCAAAGTAGAAGTAATTTTGTTCACTCATTCATCACCAATAAGTGTGGAGTATGAAATAACAATTAAATTATAATAAAGTATATACAAACAATGTGAATAAATAATATGAATCATTATTATACTTATTCAATGTTCTTAAGACGAAAATCCACCAACAATATTTCTCGACCACATAGCTTCTTTGTCTGTGGTTGATTGACAAACTCAACTTTGCAAATTAAATTTAAAATATGAAATTAAACAAATAACTATGTATAAAACATGTGTTTTATTTATATTTTATAAATTAAATGAATGGGATAAATTAATAAAAAGTAAAATTATCAAATAATAATCGATTTTGGACAAATGTGAGACTCAACCAAGTGTGGAGTGGTAGAAAAGCAAACATATAGCAAGGAAAATTATCTTCGCCAATTGATACCATTCGAGTAGTTGGATTTGATACAAACTTAAAATGATTGTTAGTAGTTTTGGACATCAAATTTTTTAATTATAAGTGTTTTTGGCAACATGTAGGTACTTTTGTATACGATGAAAATTAAATATAATGAATTTAAATCATATAAATATACTATACGTGATTCAATACACATTCTTATATTTTTTACTAAAAAATATAAGTTGAAAGTTTTTCGAATTTCTATACATAACAACCTAAATAACAATTGTTTTGATCACATATATTTGTTTATGAATTTTATTTTACATCTACTTGATTTAGTTTTATCATTTGAATTATATCATGTGATTGACGAAAACGTCTCATTAAATTTTTGTTTGGAAAAATAAACATCCATATTATAAATTGATAGAAAATCAAATAATAACAACTAAAACATTCATTTCCATTTGACGAATTAATTGAATATTGACATTGTTTCATATATTTTGATCCTTAAGACATCATTATACAATCAAATCCAAAACACTATCGAAAGAATAAATCATCCATCAATCATCACAATAGATTAATTAATTCTTCAAAAAAAAAAAAAAGTTGCAGATTTCATTTGAGTTGTCTATGACTTCTTTAACCTCTTCATATCATTGATATTCAACCTTAAGATTGCACTATCTACTACAACATTGCACTATCTCATTGGTATCCAACCTTAGGAAAGTAGAAAAAGAGCCTAACATTAAAAATATGAAGGTTTCATGAATTCTAGAGCTAAAAAGTATAATTCAAATACATGTAAAATTAATACAAAAATAAATCATATAAAACTAGCTATATATAGGCAACATGTTGGAGTCAATTTTTGAGAGTATATATCCTAATTTTGTGCATTAGTAACCGAAAGTGATAATTGCTTAATTCATAATTGGCAACAATCTTGGTGTAAAATGATAATTTTGGCCATCATGCATGTTTAATTTTGTAACGGTTTTTCCATAAAATTTATTGATTACAAAATATTGATGGATAATTGTATAGTAATATTATTAACATTTAATCTCAATAAATAGAAAGGAAAAATAAAAAATAAAAGTACTAAAAATAATTATTAAGTAGTATATAGATAAAATTGATATTGAATATATATATATATATATAATAGTTATAAAACGTCATTATCATCATAATTAAAAAATATTTTGATTTCAATTAAAATAAGATAAATTACATGCTTTATATCTAGAATTGAAACTTATATTGATTACATTTCAAAATGATGAAGACATATATTGGTTATAAAGTACAAGTATGAAACGTTTTTTCATTAATGCTTATTGATTAAAAACTAAACATTAATTATATATTTATAACAATTTTCTATAATTGAAAATCAAAGAGAAAAAAACAACATTAAATTTACTAAAATTTCATCCCTAACCATTATATATAGATATATAAATTACGAAGAAAAATAAATGATTCGTTACGTTACCTACTTGCAAATAAATAAATATTATTATGAAATACTCCTCCATCTCAATAAACTTATAATTTTTTTAAGAGTTATGAGTATTTTAAACATAACAAAAGTGTGATGTTCAATATAATTTTGTTGATTATAAGGCAATTAAGGAGCATCATGATATATTAATTTTTAATTTGAGTTTATTGGCGTATAGTTAGATTTTTTTAAATAATTAAAAGAAAAAGTTAATATGTAAAAATACTCACTTTTATAAAATAAAAATATAAAATATTTGTTTTAAAAATATTTATGTATATATAAGCACATGATGAATGTATTCATGTAGATCTCGAAAATGATTAAATTACACGATTGAATGAGAGATTTTCTTATGTGTTTATGTAATTCAAAATATTTAGTGAATGAATACTGAACAATTTCTTCATATATTTAAGTTATTAAGTTATTCTATATCATACATGAATACATACGCTCACTCTTGATTACAAATTATATATATGCAAGCTTTGAAATTATATATAGTTGCATTTCTTGTAATAAATCAAACACATGGAAATATGGAATACACTCTCACTCTTGATTTCAAGAGTATTGATACAATTTGCTTTGGCAAATGGCAACACCTTATAAACACAACAAACCAACGTCATTGCACTTCTATATTTACACCAAAAATTTGATTAATTAATTCTTCACCCAAAAACGAAAAATCCAAAAGAATCAGCAAAAATATATGCAGCTGCAACTCCTTCATCTTCCTCTAAAGAGGAATCCATCCCTGTTATTTTGGTATAAAATTAGTACTAATGATTACAGTAAAAAAATTTGAAGTAATTAATAGACCTGAGAAATATACCTTGATGACTCCTTTCTCAGTGCCACAAAGAATCATGTCATTGGCTGAAAGTAGGCTTGTGATCTTGCTCCCTGCAGATAATCTTCCCACTTTTTGCTGTGTCCCTCTCAACCATATCTGTGTTTTTCATCAATATTTATCACAAAAAACCCACAAATAGTTTTGAACAAAGCATATTTATCATCATATTTTGACTGCATTTGATCTCTCTGTGCAAATGCACAGCATGTGAAAAAAACTTGATGAAAATCCAAGAAAGTGTTGCATCTATTGTTACCTGCAGGCTGCTACTTGATGAGTTGCAGTTTAAGTAAATAAAGTCCTCAACAACTTCCATGGCTAGAATGCTTGCTCCTTTATCCGGTACCATCGTTATTTTAGGCGGGCATCTTCGCCTCCATTCCTACATTACTCGCCTCATTAGCTCAAAGCAAGCATGCAACACACACATTAGCTTTGATGTTAGTGTAAAGTCTTGTTTTTTACCTTCATCTTGGAGCCCTCAACAGCTAAGCTTGCACAATATAGCCAGTCTTTATATAGACAAATCGACCTTATAGGCTTGTTCTGCATCCAGCTCTTTGATGGCCCTTTGATCTCTTGCTGCCTATTGTTCACCATCATCTCCTCCATAATACTTGAATCCAAACAACCTGCATAGACCTTTCCCTGCGCAACTCTCATGCATTTTACGCGCTTGTTCTTGAACACGTCTCTAACTTTTCTTGATGCATCAATCACCTAATAAGAACATGAGTCTTGGCTAAGTCTCAATTTGTTTAATGAGAGTAAAACTAGTTATGTTTCAACTACCTTCAGTTTATGGCTTTGAGTAGTAGCAAAAATCAACTCCCCTGAAGAATCTATGCTCCTAATAGATTCCTTCATTGGTATCACTTCAATACACTCAAGATTCCTCTGCTGCATTTGCCACATCTACCGAGAAAACACAAGCCAACATGAAGAGAAACTGAGTAGTTTTGATCTAGAACAGGAATCACGGGTTCACTACCTTGATAGTTTTATCAGACGACCCACTCAAAAGGCAATTCCCCGGTTCATATAGAGAGAAGCACGTCACAGCCTTTTTATGCTCCATCGTCTCAAGTACAAGTGCCATTGTCTGTCCCTTAACATCCCACGCCTGCCATTAGGACAATACACATTATAACTGAAACAGAAAGCTCCCCCATTATCAACAATGTGGTAAAGAAATATGCACTCAAAAAGAAAATCAAGAAACCTTAATCGACCCGTCAGCATATCCACTGCATAAATAGCCCTTGTAGTAAATGAGTGCACTCACTGCTCCACTACATTTGGTCCCTGCCTCCAATATTTGGTTATGAACACAAGATATACGCTGCAGTTGCAGTTTTTAGAGCTAAACCAAGTTAGGATCACAATGAGAGTGAAACAGCAACACAGTACTATCATACTATGCACCCAACTTAGGTTGTAGTTTCAGATTCTGGTCTAAAAGAAAACATGTTTTGCCACTGTAAGAAAATCTTCTTGAAGTAAATAATGTGTTAACAAGGACACTCACCCACTTATTTGGCTGGAAATAATCAGCAACTTTGAGCAATTCTTCAGCCATCCAAGTAACATTTGACATACGTCTCAATGATTCTCTCACTCCTTCTGATAAATTAATTATCCTCTTCATTCCTGCAAAAACAAAGCTCAAGCACAAGCTTAGTAAAATAAACATCACATTTTTAGCACACTTTCTTTCAGGGTGCACGAGGTTACCTCTTCCTGAAGTGTAGTTGTAAATGCACAAGCAAGCCACGAGGCGTTCTTCAAAGTCGAAGCCAGGATGCAAGAACTGCTCGACACTATGCAGCAAGATATCGCAAGCAGCATGCCTCAGTTCATCCTGGCCTTTCACGAGTTCAAGTCCCAGCCAAGCAGTAGCCACCAAACTATCCCTTGACACTCTTCTAGTCTTGCTGTTTAGTCCCTTGTCCAATGCCTCAAACACACGTGTCCCTAACTGCAATATCCGTTGCGCAATTCTGCTACACCACGAGTCTATACCACCATCCTGCAGTTAAGAAAAGATCCATTCTTGATGATGTTCTGAAAAAAAGGTCTTGATTTTGTTTAAAATTTGGAAACTAGTTTGTGGCTTACTTGTAAACTTTGATCAAGAAAATCAAAGGTTTTGATCAAGTTCCTGTGTTGTGGTAAGATTAGTCCAGTTTTCTTCACCAGCCATGCCATTGTGTAGGCTTCCCCATTCCAAGAGTAAGTGCCACCAAGATTTGCTAGGATGAATGAGGATAGGGCTTGCACTTGCGGAGAGTCTTCACATTGCAAAGAGTCGAAGAGGGCGTTCACTGCTTCGTCTCCATACACTGAATTCGAAGATGGATCTTCCTAGAAGAACGAGATATATGAATGCAGCTTGTGAGAATGGCTGTTTCTTGATTGAGAAATGGATTGACTATACTATCTTTCTTAGTAACTCAAACTCACAAGAACTTGTAGCTGAAGTAGCAAATTTGCTGCAAGAATTCTGCATTGAGGTTCATCATAATTCTGTATAAGTAGGAACAGAGCACACGAATTATTGCTGCTTCCTTGCTTTTGAATCTGCTCCAACAAGGCAATGGCGGATGACCTAATACAAAGAGACAAGTTCATGATCAGAAAGTGATGAGTTCGTGCACATGAATGAGTAGCTTCGACTGCATGTACCGTGGCATTTTGAGTAGCTCGTTGAAGAACTCCAAAGCGGTGGAGGCCGCGCGTTCTTGGTTGCTCCAAAGGAGAGAGGCAAAAGGCGTTGCAGGGGAAGACTCAGATATGTATTTCCTGCATTTTGCATCGAAGCACATACTTTTTGCTAGTACAGAAGCCAGGGAGATGAGCTCGTCGAGGTTCTCTCTCCTCGGCACTTGCAAGAGTCCTGAGAGCACCCGAGGCGAGGTGATGGCAGCCAGATGCATGCTATTGGTCTCGGAGTCGAATGCAGTAACAAGCATTTCTATGATCATGAGTGAAGCAGCGGAAGGGGTTAGAAGAGAAAAGGACGTGACGTCTTCCACCTTATGGCTTGTGGAGGTAGTCGTGCAGACTACCTCCACGAGGCAAGGGAGAAGCTCGAGTGTCTTGATCTCTACAGGTGATGGACGTATCAAGTAGATAAGGATGACTGCTTCGTGCACGTTACGCTTGAGGGCTGTAGCTAGATCGTATAGCTGCAGCCCCTTCCGTTTGATGTCATCCACGACGGATCTGTTCGTGGTGACAATCGTGGAGAGTATGGATACCGATCTTCTGACCACTATCTCTTCTTTAGAAGTGGAGATTGTTATGAGCAGCTGATCTAAGATCATGTCTTTCAAGAGGGAGTACTTGAGCCCCATTTTCGTGCTCAGCATTTCGTATATCGTGTTCATCTCAACCGTGTAATCCTGCTCGACGTTTCCCAGCTCCTCCGTGAAGCAGAGCTTCGAAATTATTCTCTCAACGACTCCGTTTTGTTCAATCATTAAGGTATCCTCTTGAGGTAGTGTAGTTCTGCAGCTTAGGCTTTTCGCCATTCTGGAATGATTTTTGCCTGAATGTGCTGGTCTGAATGAGGTGGAAAAACTCCGAGGAATGCATTCGGTCGCTCTCGTTCCATCGATTTGTCGTTGCGTTTTCTTCGTGGCGGTGTCATAATAGGCTCTTGTGTTCCTGCATCAGTTCAACAAAATCAGCCTAGTACACCAACTCAAGCTAGTAGCTACTAGTCATAAAGTGTGTGTGTGAGCTACCAAGATAGTGAAGCAATGTGATTGAGATCTTCTCCTTGTTGATCTTCACTGCAGCAGCTCTAGTTCATAGATCAAACATATGCAAGAAAATCGAGCCATTTCAGTTACAAAAGGAGACCACGATTATGTTAGTATATGTATGTATATATGTGTGTAGAAAGTACCTCTTCATCAGTAGAGGAAATGTGTGAATGTAGGGATCTTGGAGTGTTGGGTTGAGATTCCGTTAGAATGTCTTTGAGGCAATATTTGATGTTCGAACTTGCCTTCTCGTCCACGTCATCAACATCTCCACGTGTACTAGGTTGCTGCATTCAAAGTCCAAGTTAGTTAATTAGCCTTTTCTGTTCATCAAATTCGATATCAACGTCATCACTTACATTTAGATTAATAGCCCTCGCTCCATTTATCTGCTTGTGGGACCTTTCTACTCCGCTCCTAATTATACTGAAATTAAAATTCTTGCAATTACACCTCTTCCTAATAATGTTGATATCTTCAACACGAGATATTTAATGGTTCTTAAAGAAGGCATTTTTATGAATAACTAATAATTTAAATGAATGAAAAATTAGTTACGGTGGTGAAGCAACGGCGGCGGGGGTGCGGCAGGAATCGGGTGCGGACATGATCTGGTAGTACACCAACCAAGGCTTATAAGCAGCGGCAATCCATCTCATCGCATCATCGATCATGGTTTCATCAAACTGATCCAACGGCACAGACAGGCCCAAGCATTTCTCAACCCTGTGCCTAGCGCACACAGGAACAAGGCACTGCCAGATTCCGGGAGCCAATTCGTTACACACAATCCTCGGGCAAATGGAAAGCGCCTGAAGGAAATGCACGGCGGCGCGCCACTCGTTGCCGCGGAGGAGCTCCACCACGGCGAGGTAGAGGTACGAGAAGCAGACTAGGTAACTGTTGGGAATTCCTAAGGTTAGTCCACCATTGCAGTAGTCCAACGAAGCAGGAATCTGCAGCATTTTCTCTGCGCTGTCAAGTTTGCTTTCTCTCTCATCGGCGGCCGAGGAAGCGGCTTCGGCGTTCTCTACGCCCCAGTAGAGATTGGATAGGACGGAGTGGTCGGAGAATTCGAAGAATTCCTGGGAATGAATCTTGAGGTTGGAGAAGCATCTGTGTTTTAAGGAATTGCGCGCGAGGACTGTGTGCATGTGGCGGGTGATAATGGACACGAGGCGGCGCACGGCGGCGATGTCGAGATTGAGGGTGTCGCCGGCAAAGGAGGTTGAGGGAGGGGGAGGCGTTGGGTTAGGTGACATATTGAGTTCATCAAGATAATCAAGAGAGAGAGAGTATATATGAGATGAGTGAGTGATGATGGAGAGTAGTAGTGGTTTTGCAGCATGGGCTCGTGACAAGTTGAGACAAATAAAAACTCTTCCTCTACTTTTGGTGGGTTTTTCACCAAACATTCATTGAAGATTCTGATAGAGACACAAATTACGGTTGTTGTTTCCAATTTCCATTAAAGGCGGGGAAGAGATAGATAGAGAGAGATGAAGAAGTAGTGTAGTAACTAAAGCTTTTTCAGGTGGGAGTTTTTAATAGCATCTTCTTAATGACTCTCACGTGTCATTTAATTAGCTTGTGCTTGTGGAGGAGGAATATAACTACTTCCTCCTCCCACCAACTCTCTGCACACTTGAGTTCGGGACGGTCAAGTATTTGCACACTTGAGTTCGACACGAATTTTAGTGAATGTTATTAATGTATCGTAAGTGGATTAAGGGCCCCACAATATTTATTTATTAAATATGTGTATGTGATTGAAAGAAAAGTTAGTGAATGAAATAAGTGTCTCATATTATTTATAGTTAAATATATAATGTGAATGATTGAAAATGTAAAGGTGGGTCCAACAATATTAGTATAATTATTAAAAATAAAAATGTGCAAACTTTTCGTAGAAGGATAGAATATTATTTTGTTTTTATGATTTATTGCAACAATATGTATGTTCAGCTCTCACGATATGAAATGTGATCATCTTAAAATCTTGCAAGTCCCTAGTTTTTCTTAACTTTCTTATATATTTTAATTGGAAATTTACGTAACTCATGTTCTCCTCATCTCGTTAAAAAAGATGAATTAATGATTTTATTTTTTTTGGAAAAGTTTTACCTAATTAAATTATATCGCAAAATAACATATTATGAAAGTAAAATTACAGTGAATAAATTTTAGAGTGATGTACTTTTAAATGTCACATCCAAAAAGATGTTACCTATAGATGATTAGACAATGATTAATGCAATGTGCTATGCTTAATTTGCTCTTTATGTCTGCACCTTGTAATAGGATAAAGTTTTTTAATATGGACTCTTTATAATCGTTGAAATAAGTAAGTTAAATATATAGTGTAAAGTATAAAGCAATCTTTAGAGAGGTGTTTAGATGTAAATGGCATGTATCATGTATGGGCAAAATGGTTGTATACATATAATTTGTCTTTCTCTCACATTCATTCATGATTCATGGTGGCTGGCGGCAAACAAAAGAATAGTTATCTTGGAATATGGAGCAATTATATGCACTATGCAGTACTAGGATTGATATAATTATTTTTATATTCCAAAAACTATTACTACAATAATGATTTAAGAAACTCGATTGAAAAGTATATTCCATTTTAAATACTAGTCATAGCTAGCAATAATTATTTTGGTCCAAATTGCAAGCATAATACCATTTGAAAATGTTGCCAACATAAACACAAATCTTCTGAATTTTTACAATTATAATTGCTCCCTAATTACTCGGCCAAGAAAATGTTCTGATCGATTTGCTAAAGCTTCAATTCCAATTAAATTTAATATCTTTCAACTTATGAATGGATAAAGTAAATGTCGGACTTTGACATTTCACGGAGAAGAGCATTTGAGTGACCCTGATAAATTTCTTCTTAATAGTAACATATTCTCATACTGTGAGTCTGTGACACAATAATTCACGCTTTATCAACACAAAAATTATTAATTATCCCAATCAATTCTGAATAAATTAAAAAAGAAAAAAGAAAAATAAACAAACAGCTCGATTAAATTAGATATCTAACAACTATATGTATTAGCACACATGGTGCCCAAATGCAGCTTGACCTGTCAGAACATATATATTTATTCTGTTTCCACTTTCCATTAATTAGCTGGCCCCCCATTACAATTTACAACACAACTTTATTTAAGGCATGCAGCTTATATATACAATTTTGTAATTTCGTGAATTTCCCTTTAATTAATATTTTAGTGCATGCTTAGTCTTAAAGGCTTAAAGGTCCTCAGCATGTATATTTCATCGCTCTCTCTCTAGCATTATATCAATTACTTGCAAAAAAGAAGTAAAAATCCCAGCCATTTTAGAGTGTAGTATATATTAATCACATGAGATAACCCACCCCTAGGGCTAGCTCAAAGTGTGGGGCAAGTGTCATCTACATAAAATGTGATGGCTTTGAATAAAAACATAGATATCTCTGACCCAAATTTAATTATATTTGTATTGGTTTGATTAAATACAATTCTCGTCTCGAAATATCAAAGTGAAGCAGGCTGAGGCTGTAATGAAAGAGACTTGACTCAAACAAAAGAAGCAGAACCCAATGCTGCAGCAGCAGAAGCAGAAGCTAATTGATTGATCAACGCCCTTGGACCATGAATTCAGTCACTGAGGGCATAACTGTCATTTCAACTACAATTGCATATTGCATGCTATGTTCATATTCTAACTTATCTATATCCATATGCTTTTAACTTTTATTGTGAAAAGGAACGTGCAAACATTACTACGAGTGTTAATTATAAATTTGGACAATTATATTTGATACCGAAAGCTATTACGGCGCATTATGACGTTAACCGAATCGTTTAGTTGAGTTGTTACAGTATTTAAATATTCTTTTATCATTTTAAAAGTTAGACCACTCAAATGTTGAATAGCACATCATAAATCATCACCCCTAACCCAATTTGCCCCAAAACAGCTTATAGGCTCATGCCAAATTAATTATGACTGGGAATCATACTAGGGTTAGGGTAGGGTATTCGTCATGAAGTTTTGCTTTCAAAAATTTACCAATTTATAGTCCGGCCGGTCATGTTTGGGATTTTGGGAGTCCTGAATTTCGAAATGATTTTTTTTTTTTTTTTTTTTTTATCTCAGTCCAAGTCTCAATCTTGTGTGTAAATTTCTTGAATGTCCTGAATTTTCCGACAGGACCAAAAGATTCTCAAATTTTCCGAATAGTACTAAAAACACTTGTTTGGAAGTCTTGAATACCTATAAATTTGAAATTATTTCAGAATATTGTCAAAACTTTCTGGTACAAACAAAATTCATATTGTTCAACAAGACGCCGTACTTTCAAAATATGTCAGTATGTGTATGTTGGTATGAAAGTAAGAGGTAATGCTCAGACACCAAAAGTATTGGGCGAATTCTTCATGGCATGGATGGTCATATAATTAAAATTTAATATAATTTGTCAAATTAAAACACTCTGTTATTGATTGAGCTAAAATTGTCGTGATTAGCAAGTATAGGCTGTTAATTAAAATATCAAACTAGGATAATTTGGTTTTGAAAACTAGGCGAATCGAACACATTTGTTGACAGCCAAGCTGCAACGCTTTGAAACTAGTGTGCAAATCGGGTGGTTTAATTGCAATGAACGTACGCTTAAAATACAATAATAACGTGACCCCATGTATTACTTTTTGTCACGAGAAATAAGGATTAATGATAATACCAGTACTAATAGATATTATAGATAGAAGAAATGATATGGAAAATAAAAGGTGAAGGTCGATATATGGGGTCAAATGTGTTATGTGGGTCATAAAAACACAATGGATTTTGCTCACAAGCAAAATCTTGTCTGTCACGGGCACAATCATCTCTAATTAAAAGACAAAATTTTAGTACTGTAATACAAATACATTATTTTCTGGTTCTATTAATTTCCAGATCTTGGTCCAAACTCACATGTAGATGTATATTGGAGTGAAAAGAAGAGAATAAGACAACTTCTTTTACTTGTTTCACAAAAGACTAGAACCTAACTAAAGACGGAACTGCTTTTTTCTTAATATAGTTGGAGTGGAGGCCAACATTATTACCAATCATGAGGACATGCTGACAAATAACAACCTAGCTAGTTACTTCAACATAAATAAAAATACATAAAACTTAGTAATTACTAATTATAACCAACTCAATGGTAAAAGGAGTAAATATGCACGTATCTCTCTATAAATATTATTCTCTCTCTTTTTTATATAATCTATTTTTTTCTCATTAAATTCTTATTTCTTGAGCTATTAATGCATCATGAAATTGTGTACCCAACACTACAAGCATAATTCTGTAACAATATACTGATCATCTTTCATGGAAAATAATGTTTCACTTATAAAAATATAGGCAAGGTCCATTAATAGATTTTAGGGCCTGAACCGTGTCAAGTATACACTTGGGCCAGATTGTCACCCTAACTACAGGGCATTCAATTCTTAATTATGATATGATTTGGTTACATCAAAGTATAATTGAATTTTATTGATAAGATATTATTAAAATACATATGTGAGAAATTGAATCATCTCTTTTTGTATTTCTAATTAATAAGTCCCAGTTCGTGACAAATTGTAATATCCCGACTTTTTAAACGCCGATTATAATAAGATTGAAATAAAATTAGAACTTTCTTATCTATTCAAGCTCATAAAATTTCAATATTAGATTTTATTTATATATTCAAAGAGTTTCTAGGTGATGGTAAAACGATACGATTAGCACTAAATTAACTATAATTAGATCCATGAACTTTAGTGAAATGGACTTATGAGTATGGGCATTGATTTATTGGGTAAGAGTGTAAGTTTGAAAGACCAATTAATGATAAGTTATATATATATATGTTGGGAAATATTTATTAAGTGTTTTGATTCAGATCCCAATACCTCCCCTGAAAAGATGTAATAAGACCAATACTGAATCTTAGTGTTTTTGTCTTAGAACTCATATGTTAGGAAGTTCTATTTTTTTCAGGTACACTGAAGGACATCCCCACTGAAGATTCAATCTATCCCAAAACTGAAGGACCTTCTCCACTGAAGTGAGTCCTGAAGTTTTGAAGTTGAAGTTAGAAGCTAAGTCTCTGCCATACTGAAGATCAGTACTGACTGTCCTGACTGAAGTCTCTACTGAAGTTCTGCACTGAAGCCTCATACTGACGTTCTCTGCTGAGTGACAGCCTAGCCCGTAGGCATTTCCTTTTATGGCAAAAATCTCGGTAGGTAAATAAGATCTTTCTGCAGACACCTAAAATGGCAAAAAGGACGAAGACTCCAACGGGAAGAATTCAAAGTGCTCTATCTCACAACGGTCATATTCTAAGAGATGAGTATATATACCCCGCTGCTTCAAACACTTCAAACACCGGTTACCCAGCTTTCAAACTCGCTATTGCTATCATCGCTCTCAAGCTTTCAAGCTTTCAGTCCAGAACACACCAAGCTCTCAGTTCTTATTTCTTAGTGTTCTTAGCAATCATTTGTAACCGAAGAACAATCTTAGTATTAGATTTAGTTCTAAGCTATTTGTGATCAGTTTAACTGTAAATCCAACCTTCACGGTTGATCACTGTAAGATTGTTATCTCTCCATTAAGTTGGAAACCCTCGACTAACATCGAGTACTCGTGGACGTAGGAGTTTTTATCTCCGAACCACGCAAACCAAACCTCTGTCTCTCTCTCTTTATTTCAGTATTGATTTTACATTATATATCACAACTTGAATACTGATTAAGTGAAAAGAGAAACATTGCATTAAAGTTTTCAAAAGAGAGTCCATTTAAAATGAATTTCCTAATAACATTATTTGATCAAAAGTTAATAACAATGAGATAACTATCTCCATACTTTTGGAAGATGATATATATCGATTTGGACCGCCTTACCTCATATATTTAATCTGATATAAATTTACAAGTCTTATCAGCATCGCCTAAAACTTTTCTGGGAGAAGAGAGGAAATAGTGCAGGATAGGGAGAACGGAGAAGCTAAACACACGAGAAGGAGAAAGATACCACACAAATCTTGCAAACTTCAGTAAGTATTCATCTTACTTTAACAATTTCAATCTTTTGTAGATAAGAGTGTTAAAAGTCTAAGATGAAGAGAAATTACGTAGAGAATGAACACATATTAAGGTTATTACTTTCTGCCATGAACTAATTTCCTACTAACATCACAATTAAAACCATAACATGTATTTTATAGTTTATAATAACTACGAATAGGAAGTGAGAATTTACTAGCATGATTAAAGAGAACTTGACCATCACTTAAAGGAAGGAATAATCGAAACAGGGGTACTCTCAGTTGGGTGTTTTGAGTTGTGTTAAATCGGGAAGTTCGATAGGCACTGTCGAAGGTTGATTTGGAGGACACATATGGACGATGATGGTAGATTATAGCTTACATCATTACGCGGAGCTGCAAATCCGGGCATCGAAGGCGGCGACGGGGCACCGTTGTGGCGGCAACTGCAGCGGCGGATGAAGACTGCATAGGCCGTGGTGGTGGAGCCACCGATGGCGATGGCTTCTACAGCCGGTGGCAGCGTGGAGTTGAAGTACTGTTGTCCTTTTCAACTCAGGAGGTGTGGGCGGCCGCAGTGGCTAGGCCGTTCGCCGGAGAAGGTGAAGAAGGAAACATGGGTAGAAATTAGGGTTCATATTAAATGAAATTTGGGGATTCATGTAAAATTTAGATATTGAAATAGAAAATTAAACCATTAAATTAGAGGAAAGAGAGATGAATTCGCCAATGGGGATCGCATGCAGTGGCGACGGCAGTGAAAATGGAAGAGGAAAGATGAAGAAAATGCAGTTGGTTGTTGTGCACTTGTGCTTCTGCGAAAATGGAAAGAAGGGAAAGAAGATTGAGATTATTAAGAAGATTGAGATTATAATATCAATTGCTAACTTATTTAATGTTCCAAAATGGGCCTTTAATAGATTTAGTTGGTGAGTTGGGCTTTTAACTAATGAGTTATATATATTTATGAAGCTAGGCCCATTAATGAATATTGGGCTAGTATATCTTACTTTTAATTAGTCCATTAGGCTACTTTATTTGATGGGTTTGTACTAGAATTACTAGCATAATTGTGGTGTAGACTTAATTAATATTATGATGGGTTAAGGTTATTTTTTCCTAATTAATTAGATGGATCGTTCTCGTTAAGTATTTTACTAAAGAAGAATGTAACATCTAATAATGTCGATATTTTAAAGTATACAACGAGCCAAGATTTGGAAAATCTTAAGTTATATTTTGGGCTCGTAGTAATGAAGGTGAAACTATAAGATTGAACTTTAATAGAGATTTTGATCTTTAAAGCTTTTTTAGACTCTTACGCTTCTAAACGAATATAGTTACGATGGCGATCAAATGAAGGACGTGGATTGCTATGCCAAGAGAATTAAAGAGAACGAGATAAGTGGTTACGCTTCAACCAGGTGGGCAATATGATTATATTTTCAAATGAGTTTTATATATGTGAAGTTAGAGCTATTGAGCTCCATTTTCAAGAAATGTATGTTTGAAGCTATTGAGATACGCTTTAAAATGATTGCAAGTCAATTATGATTGTGTCATGCATAAACTGTATTTTGAATGAGTTTGATGTATGACTCCTATCTGTATTGGCTTGCCAACGAGAAAAATCGATCGGATCTTGAGTTGGTGAAAGTTTACCTTCCAAGATTAGTGTACACGTGAAGTCGGTGTACTGTGAATCGTATGGACAGGTACTTTGTGAACTGTGAGCCTTTATGTGATCTGTTCCGATGAAGAAGTTAAGCGTTTGCGGAAGTCCTACAGCTTTCCCGACGTGAAACATATATGGATGAGTAATGAAAGAGCGGTGTGTTTTAATGAAAATATTTTGTGAATATAGGAGTATTTACAAGTCTTCTATGATTCATTATGATGAGAATGCATGGCTATATTTTTAATGTTTTTATAGGCTTAAACCATTGAGTGTTTTTTGTTACTCAGCCATGCATGTATTTCTAAATGTGCAGGTTGTGTGCTGACGTGATGGCGAAGTGTTGAGCGAGAGTTGTTGTTAACTGTGATGTTCGTTGTTTTGGCCCAGAGATAGATATCTTCATATATTTGTCTCAGCTATTATTTTCCGCTGCAACACTTTGAGGTTTTGTTATTCTTTGTTTGTATAGAGATACTTCTATTATTCTTCATGGAGTACACTATGAGTTTGTAACCTACTTGACAGTTTCTATATCCTCTCAGATCTTGTGTTAATATTAGTAGCATTTTTTGATCGTTTACCAGGTTGCTCATTTCGTGTCTTTTGTGTTTATTTTATTTTCCCCTTTCTTTCCCGCTTCTTAATTCCAACCCCGAGTCACACCCTAACTTACGCCGTCCTTGGGGATCGGGCTGTGACACAAATATCTTACTTTATGTAACTTGCCTAACCAATTACGCCAACCAGTTTTTAATCAAAATATAAGAATTATGTGAATTTAAAATGAAGTATTGGTAAAATGCAGGATTTGAAATTAATTAAGAGAAGTGTTTAAATTTTTCTCTCTCTATCAGAAAAAACCCACGTCCTCAATTTTTCCTAATTCGTATACATTAATGAGACATGATGATCTCATGAGAAACTACTACTCCAACTATATACCTTAGAAAATTGAGTAGTTGATAGATTCTCTGAACTCTCTGACTTTCTATTGCTAAATTAAATAAAATTTTCATATAATAGTATTTTCCTGCATGCACGCAGAGTAATATTAATAAATCTAATTAATCGTGATGACTAATTAGATGCTCTCTCAAACAATACATTTCAAATTTAACCATCACCTAATTTGTTGAACGCTGCACCAAGTATTTTAATTGCAATGTAGTAATAGATTATTACAAGTACAATATACTCCTCTCCACCAAAAATGTATTGTAAGTAAAATGCTTCATATTTAAAGAAAAAACAATAAAATGTGTTTTTAGTTGTGAAAATAAACCCACAAATTGAATATATGTATATAAGATTTAAAGTAGTAAAACACTTTTGATCAACGAAGTATTTTTTTTTTAATATTATTATGATTTATGAATATATATATATATAGAGAATGTAGCAAGCCTTCTGAAAGAACAAGATCAGCCATACAGGTGCCAATATCAAAATTCAAAGTCATGTCAAATTAGTTCAGTTAATTCCAATTTTTCTTAATTAATTTACATTTCTATTTTTAACTGTTAAATATATCCGAATCAAAATTTACATTTCTATTTCTTACTGTTAAATAAACTCACCTAATACCCTCTATCTACGAAATTATTACCATTTTGTCCTTTTGATAATAAATCAATTTTTTTAATTTATAAGTAAATATACTCCACCACTAATTAATACAAAATACGAAATACCCTCTTAAAACTTATATCAATATATGTGTGTGTATGTATAGAGACTTAGAGCAAGAGTTGACTGATCCTTTACACCTACATTAATGTTAAAAAAGAAAGGTACAACACCCCAATGCCACTCTCTTGATAATCTTCTTCTCCAATCTCCATGCTTGGAGCAAAACATTCATTGACAAAAAACATCTCAATTTCGACCCAACATTTATCTTACATCATTGTAGTAATCTTAATACTATCCCATGTTTCTGCCGAGAATACCCTGAAAAAGAATTTGCCCACACACTTGAATTTCTTGAGGGGGAGAAAAAGAGTTGCGTGGTGCGCAAATGACCCGACTATGTGTTCGGATCCCTATAAAAACCCATGGGGCGGCCCCACTTGCTGCTTTCAGAGGTACTGCAAGGACACCTTGAACGACCCGAATCACTGCGGGTCTTGCGGGCGGTATTGCGGGTTTGGGTTCGCCTGCTGTGGGGGGATTTGTGTGGATACAAGAAATAATCCTCTACACTGCGGGGCTTGTTTTGAGGAGTGCCCACAACCAAATAGCTGCGCCTATTCAATGTGTGATTATGGAGGCTAATATGGTAATTCTGTTTTTCTAACAAAATTTATTTTCAAATTTTCATTTGTTTCAGTACGTACATGCTGATTTTATAAGATGTTTCAGTTTCACGTTGATTATTATTGAACTTCTTACAATAGTGGGTGATTAATCACTACTGATATATATATTTAGTAATAAGAATCTTTGTAAAGTGAGATATTAGAGTTATGATGAATACCAGCCTAAAAAGTAAAAACCACAACCTCGGATATCAGTTTTTGTCTTTTTAATTCTTCTAAATGAATCAGTGATTGCTAATATAATTAAGTTGATCCTTTCTTACTTCTCAAGTCGAGCTTAATCTTTTTTCCCTTCTAGAATTACACAAGTTACATCATCCTACATGTTCTTACATATATCAACACAAAAATATGTTGTACATTACTTTATAAACGTTATTTAAGTGTGTTTTAACAAACTATCTCAAATCCATTACCAACTTATTCAGTTTAGTTTTTTTAAAACCAATACAGCCTACACCCATGTTGTGATTTGTGACAGTCCTCACATGGAGTCTGTTTATCAAGTGTACTAAGTGAGGTTTTTCCCCCTATTTTCCACAAATAAGTACATTATAGAGGAAGAAAAAAATAATCAAAAAACTTAGTGAAAAATAAATTATATGAATTCATAATATTTATACATGATACTAACATTCATATTCAGAAAAAAAAGTTTTTTTTTTAAATTTGGTGTTTATAATTTATTTCTATTAAATATTTAGCCTATAACTGATTATTAATACTGTATAGGACTGTTGCACCGCCCGTGGCGGACATAATTTAACATGTCAACAACTATTGTGACAATATCACATCGACATATAAGTAATTATAATTTCTATTTTTTCATCTTTTTTGAAAAAAATATAATTTTTGTATAATTTTATATTGAATAATATTAAATTATATTATAATTAATAAATTTTAATCGGAAAGTGAAAATTAATAAATTTTTATAAATTTAAAATTTATTTATAAAACATTTTGCTAATACTACATTATAATATGCACGTGTACACTGATTGCTGAATCTACGATGAAATGAACCGGATATATTTTTTTTTTATTCTGTTGCCACAAATAAGTCATGATTCATGATTAATTGATTTATCTACACTCCAAACACACTTGTGTGTGCAAGTGTGCGATGATAAACACATAATTTAAACAAAAAATTTAAAAAGTTATATATCATATTTTTAAATTTATCAACTCTAAAAATTAATTTTAAATAATATTAAATGTTTAAAAATAATTATATACCTTACTTGAATGAAATAAACTTTAATACTAATTAAGTACAAAATAAAATTAAAATCAAAATTTAAATAAAATATATAATTTAATTGTAGAACATTGAACGTGTGAGGACGCAAAATTGGGACATGAAATCCGATTTCGTCCGATATATAGTTGATGTTTAGATGATGTTGAAGACATTAAATTGAATATTAAGACAATATTCTTTTTTCCTAGCAAACACTTGAATGCGCAATTAAGCCTGCGGGCACTTGGTCTATTTATTTAAGTTGACTTAATAGTAAATTGACGCTGTCTTCTAGTTCTCGTAGCATGTGTGTGGCTCATAATAATGATTAAATTAAAATAAATGCGGTGGTGGAGAGTCCATATTCATGTCGACTGTGCATAATTAATTGTGATTGTATCCAAATTTATTTTGCACTAAATAACGAATCAAGATTCAAGACCATCATCATCTTCTAAAATCAATGCAGATAGAAATTCAACAAACAAATACTAGCAGTAGAAAATAACAACGGATGGTCCCAACCAATACCCAATTCTCAATTGCATAGAGATCCCAAAATTCTTTCCCTTTTGCCTAAAGAAAAAGGACCCTTGTTTCATATAAGTACGATATGTAATTGCTTTTCCTAGCTATCATGCTATATATTTATAAAAATTGAAAGAAAAAACAAAATACTACATTAGTGCAATAATAGTAGCAACACACACACACAAACATATATATATTCGAAAATGACATTGAATAAGTAGATGCAACAATCAGTATTGAGGAAGAAGTTTCTAATTTCAAGATGAGAAATTTCTATATATGATCCATTATGATCGAGTTATGACATACTCCCTCCGTTTTTTTATAAATATCCTATTTCATTTATTTACGCATACCAATGAAGTATTACATTTACTTATATAACCTCATCAATTTATTATATTCACACTTTTATAAATGCATTCATACATTTTACTTTCATATTATAAAAATATTAAATAAAGGTAAAATTAAGAAAATGATACATTTTTTGTCTAGATTTTTGAAATGAGACACTTATTAAAAAATAAAAAATATATCAAAATAGGACACTTATAAAAAAACGGAGAGAGTATCATTCAATACGCAAGAGAGGTATATATGATCGAGCCGGTTACAAGTTATTTCTAAGTTATTCAATACGCAAGAAGTATTATTTTTAATTTTTGATATCTGAATATAAAGATTGTTTTCAATTATTGTGTTAAATATTAATTATATATATTTTTTAAAGTTATTTATAATAACTTTAATGGACAACCATAGGATATTTATAATGAAAATGACTTTATTCCTATTACTATCAAGAATTCAAGATTGTACGTAAATTAAAATGATTTATGTGCACCGATTTAATCGCCAATAAGAAAAACCATAGATGAATATATTTTGAAAAAGAAGCGCGTCTCCAAATCTACACTTCGAAACACCGCCTCTTCCCTTAAATTTCACTCTTCCAAAAACAAACAAACACACACACACAAAATACAAAAAAAGCAAAAACGCACACACACTCACACACGCGCACAGCGGCACAGAAAAGGCATCACAAATCGGAGATGATAGAAGAGCGCCGCGCGGGGCCTCCGCACGCCGCCATCATCGCGGTGGTGGTGGTTTTAGTGATGGTGGTTCCGACGCTGCTCGGTGACCAAGGTGAGGCGCTCACGGAGTTCATAGCGGAGATGCTGAGCCCAGTGGGGCTGCTCCTCCTCCCCATTGTCCTCCTCCTCACCATCCAATTCCTCTCCTCCGACAGCGGATCCTTCGTCGCCTCCGTCTTCTCCACCGGCGAGCCCAACACCATCCACCGCGTCAGCGGATCTCCGGTCGGCGTCGCGCTCGTCCTCATCCTCGTACTCTTCCTGCTCTACAATAGAATCTCGATCTTCGGCGGTGACGACGATTCCGGCGACTGAGGTTAGCTTCCGATCTGGACTAGAACTACCGCCGCGGGAATGGAGTCTCCGTTGATTTCATTTCGGGATCCACATTTTGCTAGTTTATTTTTTTATTTTGGGTGTATTTTTGGTGATTTCATAATTTCGTTTTTTCCTAAAAATAGGCGTATTATACGTAGACAGGCCCGCTCGTGTATGAACATGTGCAGTGTTAATGAATTACGAGACTAGCCTGCCTTTATGTTGTCTTCTTATTGAAAGCTTCTTCTGCTTGCTTGATTCATGTTGTATGTATGTCTACAATATTGTGTTGATTGCTACAAATAATATAAGTACTTAATATTTACTCAATTGGATTTCAATTATGTAAGCACACAAGTCACAACACAACTCTTGTGACATAGTATATCAATTTTAACCTTTTGTAGCTTACTCGACTTACATTAAACTCCCTAATCTATCTTAAATTGCATGAAAGATCCATTATCTTTAAATTATGCACTGAAAATTTAGTCTCTTAAAAATTAACTTGATTAGCCTTTACATTAAACTCCCTAAGCCTTTGCACGATGTGTAAATTAAATAATCTAAATACTATCAACACATTCCGCAAAATATTGCACGACCTCTTGAGATCTTAAAATTTCAATTTCATTGATGAGGAAACAAGGAAGATGACTACATTGTTAATCTTATGGAACGTTTTTGGTGATATTTTGAACTCTTTTCAATTTCACCTACTCAAAACTCTAAAAACTCGAACTAATCACACAAAGCATGAGTTGAAGTTTAAGGTGTGCACGTTAATTTTAAAGACTGTTGATGCACATGTGAGAAAAGTCAAGTGCTTAATCCAGATTTGCCCATTTTTATAACTCAACATTCACACTAAAAATTCAAACCTCGACTCAGTCCCAAACCCAAAGAAGAATAAAAATAAAAATCTATGTTATTTGATAATCTAATAATCTAGTATGATAAATTTTTCAATAAAAATAAAAATCTATGTTATTTTTTTAAAGTCTTAATCAATTTAATATTAGTCAAAATTTTAATAAATATTAAAATTCATAAAATAAAGTTGAGATTTAAGATAAATAAAAATGATTGATTATGGTGATGTCACGTAGGACTATAAATTAAAAAGATGATTTTCAAATGTATTTGTATTAATTATTATTATTATTCTATATATATATATATATATATTATAGATGAATATTGACTAAAATTTTAAATTAATAAAAAAAATATTTCATCTCAAATTAATATATAAAAAATAACTTTAATAATTTACTAAATTAAATGTTTAAATAAAAATCAAGTTACGTATTTAAAATTTAAATTATTAAAAAATAAATTTTTTAATTAAAATATAATTATTATTTGATTAAATAATTATTTAGACAATAAAATTGTGATGTAGAATATATAGATTGTTAGTATTTATATAGTTTCAATAATTGTTGGATTTTATATTAAATCAACGTGAGATAAAGTAAATATTAAAATTAATTAAAAATATATATAAAGTGAAAAGACCATTTAATCAGAATAAAAAATAAACAAATGAATAGTTAATTAATTAGCTAGTCCATCAATCTTCATAGTTAATTATATATATTATCCATTTTTCAAGAGTAAACGATGATGATTGATGAATGCTATATATTTTCGTATCATAAATGAATAAAGTTTATTGAAGGGGTCTACTATCATATCTATATTATATATTATAATTAGCAAAATTATTTTTAATCTATATAATATATAAAGTATACATTCAACTAAATACATTACAATTTTGACTGAATAATTAATTAAATATGACTATAATCACGACTAATTAATTATATAAGATACTAATTATATATTTACCTAAAACAATTCTTTCCAAATCATTGAATTATATATTACCGTATATAAAATATTAATAAATATGAAAGAATGTTTTTGGTGATGCCACATAAGCCTTGGATTAAGGAGAGAGCTTCAATATGTAATCCTTTAATATATTATATAGATATAGATGAACATAAATATATTATATAGATATAGATGACTATGTATGTTTATGTACTATGAACTAAAATAAAACTATGCTAAAAAATAAGTCTTTCTATTTTTAATGTTGTTTATACACTTCAGTTCAATATGATAAGAGGGAATTTTAACAATTTAGTGGCAATTTACGAAACTCCTATTTATACAAGGAAATATAACCATGAATTATATACAATACATTTGTGTATTCAATAAAACAAACTACAAAATTAAATACAGAAAAAGAACACTACATAATCATCAAATCGTTATTAGTTAACTACATGCATAAGTGTATAACTATATATTAGTATATCTTACAATACGAAGCACGGCCATCATCCTAAATATCTTAATATCACATAATTATCAATAAATAAAACATGATATAAAAAGAGAAGTAGCATAGCAAAAGGTTTGGCAACGCCACTTTATTATTGCATATTTGCATGTCAGTCATTAACTATTTTTCCTAAGATTCAGAAATGAAATGTTCGCATGGTTGCTTTGTAAAAAACTTCCCTCATACATGACCTTCCTTCAAGTACCATGAACAACCCCATAACCTCAAGCTCAAGTTAGCAATGCCGATGCAAGGAGGAAAGCCCTCTTCTGTTACCGTGTTATGTAGTCAGGTAAGGGATTTCCACGGCGAGCACGCGATTGGTTACGCGTGAATCTCCAACCGAGAGCTAGATCTTCAACTTGAAAAACTGCATAAGAATTGAGCAAATTTTAACTGTAAGTTTTACCAAATTTAGAGTATGGAGATAAGAGCACACCCTATCAGAATTATACTATTAAATTAAATCACAACATAGTAAACGTTTATAACAAACTCGAATGAAGTGTAAATAAAAATCACAGTCAAGAAAAAGTGTTTAGGGAACAATAAAAATCAACTTGAAGCATTCCCACCCATAAGCATCCAGATATGAAAATCTTGTTCAATTGTGTTGCTTCCCTTGACGTCGGATGAAGTTTAATTCACACAAGTAAAAGCATTGGGCTAACATAATTTTATACAAGGCAGTAACTACATAAGATAATATGCTCATAGCCTAACTATAATTGTTTTTCAAGAAACTGGTTTGCTTCCATCATGTACTGAAAAAAATTATTTGCATTCTAAATGAAAATCCTATCAAGACAAATACATAAAACCTTTCCATCAAACTGAAATTAATATTTAAAAGTTTGCCTCTAAGTTTCATTTGCACCTACAAATATCTAAATACTACATTTTCAAAGCTCACTTGCTTTGCAGGTACAACCTAAACTCAATCAGGTAAAAATTCTTAACCCCTTGTCATATGATTGGTGCAACAACATAAATGAATCTCCCACGATGTATTATATCATCTTCAATCCAATAAGATGGGAAAATAATCAAACCAGTTCTCTACTAAAATACACCATTTGAACCATCATGTTTACCAGAAAATGAAAGAACAGCAAATCATGTAAGCACATATGAGCTCTACATAATGAAAAAGTTGAACTCGCCTTCATGCAGCAAAACTTTGAAGCCTATCACAGTGAGGAGTCGGGAAGTGCCTATTCCACTGACGCCTCTGCATTTCCCTGTGACAATAACGTCCAATCATATGCTTGTAATCCTTTATCACATTATGCTCGATCTCATGTCGACTGGGGGTTCCAGAAGGATAGGTCCAATCAAAATCAGTTGACTTAACAAAGAACTCTACTCCGTGTTTCTCTGTCATTTTCTTGAACTGATAAGAATAGTTCTTCTGCAATGAGTACTCCGGCTCCGAGAATGGAAGATAAGCAATCAGAAACATTATCAAAAACGGTAGAACCTGAAGAAGCAGTATCAGACTAGGACCCGTGTCCAAATCTTCTCTCTGATGTGCAGCAGCAGTGTGTGTACGAGCTCTGTAAGCCTGAGCAGTCCTGAACATGTCACGTTGGCCAAAAAAATCCCTAAATATTTCATCGGGATCAAACTCGTCGTCAAAGAAGTCGTTCCCAGTTCTCCTCCGTCTTCTCCTAGCCTGTTGGTTATGCTCAAACTCATCAACAAAACCCGTCTGATCATACTGCCTCCTTGGCTCATCCTCACTCAAGCACTTAAACGCCTTGCTAACTAACTTTCTTAAAGGCCTCCTCCGAACCGGGTGCCTTGTTTTTATCGGGATGAACTTTCAGCGACAGCTTCCTATATGCCTTCCTAATCTCCTCTACGGAACAGCTCTTGTTTACCCCAAGAATCGAATAATAGTCCTTCTTAGTCTTGATCTGTCTCACCAAGAGCACGTGCTCCTCCGTGTAATTCCTCTCCCCGTTCAAAACCCCGCCAGGATTAGCACCACCCTCATTATCCTTCACCACGGAAGAGTTATTCACGTGATTAGATGGCCCAGCAGAAGACGATGAATCGAGATTTTCACAAGCAGCCACCAGATCATTCACACATAGATTCTGGTTAAGGCGGCGAGCAATTCCAATGAATTTCACGGCTTTTTGCTTATTACCAGCGGCAATTGCCTCTCTCGCAATATTTGTACATCTCAAAGCCTCATCTTTGTTGCTATCCATCACAAATTTTAGTTCCCTGATAAGAAACCCTGCTCACATATGCAAACAGCTACTTCGAGAACAAAATCCCCAAAATTCAACATTGGCAGCCAAAACCTAAAAAGTCCACAAACGTAAAACCATCAATTAAATTCCCAAATTAGAAAAACCCAACACAAAATCCCACATCAGGATTGTATCAAAATTGAAAATTTTAACTCCCTAGCTAGTGCAAACAATAAGAAGGGCCCAGAAACAGGGCGATATTTATTTATCAACAATTTAACATTAGCCAATAGCCACCCAAAATGCCATGGGAAAATGAAAACTATAAATAAAGCCATATAATTTACCTATAAGTATCAGATCCGTAATCCCATGACCGAGTCGTAGGGGGGAGAGAGGAATATGAGATCAGAAGAGAAGAATGTTATTGTTATGTACAAATGCAGATCTATACTATTACTACACTAACTGTCAACCAATTGAATTGTGCTAAGAGCACCCACAGAGCCATGGAGTGCGGGAAACCCGGGCAAAGGGGCAGCAGGGGCGCGGGCAACCCGAGGAAGAAATCCCCGTTGCGGGGTTGGGTTGCGGGAATCGGGTGTGTGTCCCGAGCAACGGGCGCTCGGCGCGGGCAACCATTCCGGTTTCACCGGTGCGGGGCACGGGAAAGTTTCCCGCGACCCACCTTTTTTTATTTAAATTATATTTTTAATTTTTAATTATTTAAATTATCTACATGTATAAATTATTTAAATTATTTAAATGCTTGAAGGGGTCGCGTCCCAAGATCTATGGATATGACACGTTTTCTTTGGCGTTGTCGGATCGGCGAACGATATTTGCGTGCTCAACTAGTTTATGGTGTTTAATGATGTGCTCAACGGGAAAGCGTCTCGTGTGACGTTCATGGCCAACAACAAACAATACAACATGAGCTATTATTTAGCCGACTACGTTTACCCATGTTGGCCGACTTTCGTCAAATCAATGTCGACGCCCACCGACGAAAAACGGTCTCGTTTCAAGGTTATGCAAGAAGCGGCACGCAAAGACGTCGAACGAGTATTTAGAGTACTCCAATCTCGATGGGCAATCATTAAAGGTTCGGCACGCCTTTGGTTTCGTTAGCATTTATCCGACATCATGTATATTTACATTTTTTTTGCATAACATGATTGTTGAAGACGAAGGTCTAAATGCGACTAGTTGGGCACCGGAGACCGAAGCAAGCTCTTCTTCCACTCCAATTCAAGGACTACATGGAGCGTTCGGCCAACCTCCAACATACGCGTGCTCACGAGATGCTCGAGTATGATTTAATCGAAGATTTCTACGCACCATTTGAGGAATTAAATTAAGTGTGTTTTTTCGTTTCTTTTGTTGTATTTTAATTTCGTGTGTTTTTAATTCTCGTATTTTAATTTCTTATATTTTGTATTTGAAATTAAATTAATGAAATTTTAATTTCTAAAATTGCTATTTTAATTTTAATGTTATTTAATTAAATAAATTAAAATATTAATAAAAAATTAAATATTTAATTTTTTTTCGTTTTTATTTATTTATTTATTTTAAATTACAAATCTAAATTAACAAATTAAATTAACATCATTTTTCTCAAATTCAATCATTCTATAATTATTAAAGTAGAGACTCCGGAAACCCAAAGAGAGAAACTACATTGCTACCTACCAACTCAACTTTCCAAACTCCAACCAAAATAGTTTTATTTATTTACAATATTGTCACATAAACTACTATTTGAGCAACCCCATTGGGGATGCTCTAAGAGCACCAGCGAAGCAGGTGCGGGCGCCTCAGGCAGGGAGGGGTCAGGGGTGCGGGCGCTTGGGGGGGAGGTGCCCGCGCCAGTTGCTGTCCCGTGATACGGGCGCTGGGCGCCCCCAATTTTTTTTTCCTTTTTTTTAATTATTTAATTCATCTATAAATACCCTATTTCAATCCCATATTTTCACACATCTTCATCCATTCTTCAATCAAAGTTCAGACAATTCGTCGTCCGGCAACCTGAATTATCAAAGCCAAAATTCTCCTTTCTCTCCCTCTCATTTCAACCATCTTCTCTTTTCTACTCCTTCGTATCCCGGCCAAACTTATTTCGGCCAACAATTTTCATTTCCTCCGTACTCACCCCAATTCTCTTCACAACCATCTCCTACATTTTCAACCGCTTCCTCTGGGGGAGCCGGAGCTAGAGGACTCGACGGAATCAACTTGAATGATTCTTTCGACGATTCTATGGACGAGAGTCTTGCTATCTCTCTCTCCAAAGTGGGCGCTCGAACCAAAGTGGATGTTGCCTACACCGAGGAGGATGACATCATACTTTGCCGCACTTGGCTCGACACAAGCCAAGACCCCATCGTCGGCAACAACCAAAAGGCCTACTCCTATTGGAAACGCATCACCGACTCCTTCAACCGGCAACACAACCAGCCGAGGCCTCGCACCATCCGACAATTGAAGTGTCATTGGCAACGTATTCAAACTACGACCCGTGAGTTTTGCGCAATCTACAACCGGTGCACCGATCAATGGGCAAGCGGCAACTCCGACCACGACATCTACCAAAAGGCGTCGGCGGAGTATAAACAAACCAAAAGGTCGGAGTTCAAATACCGACATTGTTGGGAGATTTTGCGAAACACGCAAAAATTCCAACGCGTTGTTAAAATCATCCCCGCCAAAAAAAGCGGGAAAAATAATATGGGGGGAGGATTCACGAGTGACTCAATCCAAGGAGGCGACGCCCAACCCGAACCCGAGGAACGTCCGATGGGGACGAAGGCGGCGAAAAGAAAAGGGAAGGGTAAAAAGCCTTCGCCTCCGCCTCCGAGCAACCAAGTAACAAAGCGTTGGAAACTTTGAAACAAACTTCCAACGCAATTACAACATTCACGTACGACACAACAAGACTTGCTTATTACAAGATCTTGTTGAAAGATACGTCGAGGATGACGCCCAAGCAACTCGAGATGCACAACACTATGTGTGCTCAAATTAGAAGTAGGTTTGATTTTTAGTTTAGTTGTTTTCTAATTGTAGTTTTTATTTCTAATGTTGTATTTTAATTATTGTAATTATTATTTCTAATGTTGTATTTTATGTATTGTACTTTTTATTTCTAATGTTGTATTTTATGTATTGTACTTTCTATTTCAAATTGAATGTTGTCTTTTAATTATTGTAAATTTTACTTTAATTTTCGTTTTTTTAATTTATTTTTTTTCGTTTTTTTTTTTTTTATATTACAAATTTAAATTAACAAATTAAATTAATATCATTTTCTCAAATTTAATCATTATATAATTATTAAAGTAGAGACTCCGGAAACTCAAACTCCATCCAAAAAAATTCTATTTATTTACGAAAATGTCACCGCAACCCATTTTAGAGAAACCCACATTGGGGATGCTCTTAGGCAATGCACCCAATCTGATTTTCTTCTTTCTCTACTAATTCTCAATTGATTAAAATTTTCGTTAGTGATTAGCTGAATTTGTTTTTTGTACCGGATATATTGTTCAGCCTAATTGACTTATATGGTGATCCTAGTTTTGGGATGACAATGGATCAGTTTGAATCTAACATGTTTATATTCAAGTTATATATTTTAAATTTCAAAACAAATCTAACCTCATATATATAGAGTTTGATATAATTTAATTTGCGATTTTAACGGTTCCATGAATACCTCTATTCATTGATATATAAGCCATTTATCCGTTCTTTATCATTCAAACGAAATATTTGACGAAGAAACTTTAAATAAAACAAATGACACATCACTTAAATAATTACTTCTGATATAAGGATATTTAAAAAGTTCATAATGCGAAAAATATCCTATACAAATTAAGCAAATTAAATGATTCTAGAGTACGAAAGTAAGAGAAATGTGAAGAAACTCAAATTAACATTATGAACTAAGTATTAACTCAATGTTGATTACAATTAAACCACA
Source organism: Leonotis leonurus (assembly GCA_026898415.1). Taxonomy (NCBI): domain Eukaryota; kingdom Viridiplantae; phylum Streptophyta; class Magnoliopsida; order Lamiales; family Lamiaceae; genus Leonotis; species Leonotis leonurus. Next base: position 1,499,768 of record JAPKLX010000023.1, read on the forward strand.
TGGTTTGGTTAGGTTTGCAAGTCAGTGTCAAGAGAAGTTAAATGTCTAATTAGAAAACTACATATTCTTAAAATTTTGGAATAAGTTAGATCTGAAAATCAGTATAAATAACACATTTCATATTGAAATCCCACATTTAAATGAAATAAAATATATAGTTAAGAATGAGACTGCAAATTAATGAAAGGGTTATATATGCAAGTCATGGAATGGTTAAATGCAAATATTATAAACACTTAGGGTGTGTTTGGTAGATTAGATATAGCAAGATTAGATTAAATTATCTTTATAAATCAAGTGTTTGGTAGCAAGTTAATTTAGTACTTCGGCCCGTTACTAATTACTAAGCCCGTTAAAAAATTAGTAATTTTATACATAACTTAATCTGTCGAAAATGGACTGATTAAATTTATCTATAGCTATTATTAACTTGTTCTTTCCAAAATTACCCCCATTCTCAATCAATTGACCCAATTTTCTCTCATTTTCTCATTCCCAAAATCAGGTGACCCAAAGGATTACGAGAAGTGTGAATAGGTTTGATTTTCGATTTCTCAAACTGGATCCTAACTTGCATAATTCAATTTCTCTTCGGTTCTATCTTCGATTTCGGTTTGATTCTCTGTTTCTCTTTTAGTTTTTTCTCAAGATGATGAGGGCACATCCAGTCGAAGCTAATTGAGGTTTTCCTTTTGGAGATTCAGTTTAACAATCAGGTTTGCTTGATGTTAACACATTTTGGATGTTTCTTTTGTGTTCCCAGCTTTCCGATTTCAAAAGAGGTATGAATATTGTAAACTCCACTTGTGAAGATGTACATAAATGGATAAATGGAGCTTAGTGAGTAATGATTTGTTTGTTTTTCTTCTGAGTGCTTACTAGAATTAATAATTTGATTTATTCCCCATGCTTCAGATTCACAATTCCATGAATCTGGAGAGAAAAAAAAATATTGATGTTATTTTGTTGCTTATGAAAGATAAACAGGAACTCTTCGTTAGTACTTTTTGTTAAATTGCTTCTCTCTTGAAAAGTTATTCTAAATGTTTATCAAGACTTTTAAATATTGATGATAAGCTGTAGATGCTAGTTTTCTCAGCAAACACTTATATACACATCCGTTCCTAATGCTTTGCCAACATAAATTGTTGTGAATACCCATTGCAGACCATATATATGCAAACCAATTTTATATATTTTTCTTCATCTGCAGTCTTGAAATCTTGTTGGGAGCAACTGTTTCAAATACAACTATGGATAAAAGCAAAAGAAATGCGGTTATCATGCTAATGATTGAGGAAATCATTAACACTTATGTGTTCCATTTATGTGTTTTAGTGGCGTATTTGTTAAAGACTAGAGGTAGAAAAAGGAAGCGTCTCGGTGAAACTAGTAAATACAGTATGATTGAAAGATTTACTACCCAAAAAATACATCTGAATAGGATGGTTGTGGATAATGATATTGATTGCATATCAAATCTCCGCATGGACCGCAATTGCTTTGGAAGATTGTGTGTTTTATTAAAGCAACATGGAGGGTTAGAAGATGGGAAGTATGTTAGTGTGGAAGAGCAAGTAGCATTGTTCTTAGGAATATTAGCTCATGACCAATCGATCCGTGAGGTTAAGTTTAATTTTTGGCGATCTACGCAGACCATCTCTTTTTACGTCCATGCAGTTTTAAAATCCATATTAAAAATACATGGTCTTCTTCTCCACAAACCCAAACCAGTCGAAGAAGATAGCTCTAATCCTAGATGGAAGTGGTTTAAGGTATAACCAATAATTTTTACTTTGTTTCACCTTGTCCATAAAGCTTTGGAAGTTGTTCCGAACTTATGAAATTAATTTCAATTTGTATTTATGTATAAATTTAGGGATGTTTAGGAGCTCTTGATGGTACCTATATCAATGTTATGGTTCGTACTCAAGACAAACCACGTTATAGGAACCGGAAAGGCCAAATATCAACAAATACTCTAGCAGTGTGTGACCGTAACTTGAGATTTACATATTTGTTGCCCGGTTGGGAGGGGTCAGCTGGAGATGGCAGGATCTTAAGAGATGCTATTAACAGGCCAAATGGTCTAAGGGTTCCTAAGGGTATATAGTCACCACTTATCACATTATTTTGCACACATGTTTATCCTACATACAATAAATATGTTGATCTTAATAATTTACTCTTTTTTAGGCTCATACTATCTATGTGACAATGGATATGCCAATTCTGAAGGGTTTTTAACACCTTATAAAGGCGTTCGGTATCACTTGAAAGAATGGGGTCCTAACAGCGCGAGGCCTAGAAACAAAGAGGAGCTTTTTAACCTTCGACACACTAGAGCCCGTAATGTTATTGAGCGTTCTTTCGGAATTATGAAGATGAGATGGGGGATTTTGAGGAACAATACATTCTATCCCATCAAGACTCAAATCAGACTAATAATGACATGTTTTCTTCTCCATAACTTTATCCGGAGTGAAATGTCTATAGATCCTATTGAAACAGAATATGATGCACTTAGTAATCAAGGGCAGGACAACGAGGCCAACGAAGTCGAATACGTGGATATGGTTGAAACAACTGAGTCTTGGACCCTTATAAGAGATGAGATGGCCGAACTTATGTGGTAGGGCTATGCACATTAATGTAAGAAATGATATAAACTTACGACTTTCTTGTTCAAATAATAAGATTATTGGCGTAATTTGAGTTTGATATATGATATATCGATTCATTATTGCAGGTTAAATGGAGGAATGGATGGTTTGATTCTCTCGCAGAGATGGCAATTACACAAGACAAACAAGATCCATGCCCTTAACATTTTGTCTTGTTCAGACTTGTTTTTGTCTTACTGTTTGGCTTACAAAACTCATTTAGTTCAGACTTGTTTTTGTATTACTTTTTGGCTTAAAGAACTCATTTAGCTCACACTTGTTTTTGTTTTAGTGTTTGGCTTAAAGAACTCATTTAGCTCACACTTGTTTTTGTCTAGTTTTTCATTTACATTTTGCAGTAGAGATATATGTGCAGGTGGTGCAATGTGATTGATAATTAATTAATTGGTGTTTTGGTCTCAGTTGGATGATATAACTATATTGCATATTCTCATCATTTATTTCTTTTAGCATCATCATTCACTAAATTGATACTCATCGAAAAACAGCCAACACCAAAGCAAAAATCCTTAACACTCAAATATCAAAGTAAATATGGGTGAGAATAGGGACGGAAACGGGAAAGTCTCAAGTCCGGATCCCAAATTCTCACCCTAAAAGCAAACAAACACTTCTCTCACTTCACCTCATGTAACTCAAGACTTAAATCTCAACGGGCATCAACAAAAAAGGTATAAATTCATAGAAAAGTTTCAGTTTGCAATACAACTTCAAATAGTTTGAAACCATTATCACAAAAAAAAGATCAACAACCATCAACACCCATTAATTTTCTAATCTCTGTGACTTAAAATATCAATAGACAATCACAGCAAAAATACCAAAGTAGTTTGACAATGGACAGTTCACAGCAAAAAGACCATTATCACAACCATCAACAAAAAGGTCAAATACACAATTCCACCATCATACGGAGCCTCTGATCTTGAATTACTTTCCCTTGTTCCTTAGTAGCCGTTCCACATATTGAGCCCGGGCAGAGTCGGGTAAACCTTTGAAAATATTTACTTTATCCACATTTGCTGATAGAATTTCGCACACATCAAATCTCTGGTCTATAGATAGCCCTTCAATCTTACCAAGCTGCTCGAATGCATCCTCGGCTGCCTGACCGAGTGCAGCTTCATAACCAATGCTATCCGCCATGGCTGAGAGTCTTGCTTCAGTCTTTTTCCCAAATTCTTCAATGACTTTGCAAAGGGAAGATGCTTCGTCAGTTGCCTTACGTTTCTTTGTGCTATTTTCAGTGACTTGCATCGGCCCCTTTCTAGCATTAGAGACACTCTCTGAAGCTCCCTCATGCTCAAGCAAATCTTCAGCACTAAAATCACTTTCTTCCATCCCAGCCTCTTCACTTATTCCATTCCATGCATCTGATACATTCTCAGAAGTCTCACCAGTTGCTCGATCTCTCCCATATATCTCTTTCCAGTCATCATAGTGCGGCCACATCTTGAAACGCATAGAACGTGCATTCAGATCAATCTATTGAAAACACGAACAAATGTGAAGTTAAAGCCAACATTTAACAAGTTTTATGTTTAAGTCAAATAATTTAAAAATTCAAGAGCATGATTTATACATTGATAATCTGCTCCCATGTGTCATCCTCGCAATCAATCATGTGGTTTCCTCTCATGTTAAACCCAACTCCGCTTCGGCTCAAGATTACAGTAAGAGAGTAGTAGTTCCTTTTCCATGTTGTGAGCTTTGAGTTGATATGAGGCGCCCCTTTCAAATCAGTATTTGAAAAATGAGTCTTCATTGCCTCCTCTAGCTTGTTCAGATAGCCGGCCCTAAAGCCGTTGTCAGATTTCCAATCTTGCCCAATTAATTCCCTGAGGCTTGCTATGAGAATAGCCTCCTCTTGATGAGTTCAACTTCTTCGCGCTCCTGTAGTTTATTCATCTTATGACTAACAAGACTACTCCCTGCAATTTTTAGTAATCTAAGAATCTCAGCAAGATACAACTTACACTTGCCATGCGTTCACTTTTACACTGCTCTTCCATTATTCGATTTTAGACTTAAAAAATTACACTACTGTTTTTATTTTACTTTTATGAGTCAATTGGTAATAGTTCCCTTGCAAATTTAGATAGATAGTGGAGAAGTAAGATATATAAGTGTTTAAATCCATGTATACTGAATTATGTTAAATAATATTGAATTATGCTAAATAGGTATTCTCAATAACATATACAAGAATTTCTAAAACAAGCCAGTAACCTGAAGTTTCACACAATTCCAATATATATATATATTAGTTTTATTCAACAATTCATGGAGTAGTTGAATTTTGAATCCCAAAAATGAAACCCAGTAAACAATGTCTAGAAGGAAAATGGAAATAGAACCTTCTTGCATAGAACTCATCTCTAGTAGGTTCAAGTTATGTCCTGTAATTACACATCAGAACACATGAATCAACACCAGAAAATACACTGAAACATATACGAATCACAATCAACAAAATCACAAGTTTTATTCATGAATCACACACATTAATCACTAAAAATGAATTACAAATCAGAAATACTCAATAATAACCAGAAAATCTGTAGAAATATTGCATGCATCTCATATTTGTCGAAGGAAAATTATCATAGTCGCACACCCTACCCGTTAAATTAAATTTTGATAACCAACTAAAATTTTTTCCAACATAAATGTTTCTACAAACATCTGATTATTTTCTTTTATAATAAATCAATTTTCATAGCAACTTCTAGATATATTCTGCCAATTTTGATTACTAGAAAAATCCCCTACCAATAATACGAGCTAAAAGAATGAGAATCGAAGAATATTGAATACCTTCAATAACATTGGATAATCGAACCCTAATACCCTACCCCGAACATGATATACATTATCCAGATGGTTTTCAGATGATTTATTTGCATAATCGAACCCTAATACACCCACAAGATGGTTTTCAGATGGCTAACCGAACCATAATCGCGAAGTATTAGTTTCCCGAGAGTAATACCTTCCACCGTCGTCGATTTTGCTCCGCTTAGACTGATCTCTCTCCGATTTTCACTTCTTCACTCGCATGTGGTCTTCTCGTCAGCTTCTTCAGAAATTCGGAGAGTAAATGAGGTTAAAGATCATGTCTCTCGACTGGTTCTTTTGAAATTGAGAATGTAATAGTTGAAGGACAAAAATGTAATTAACGTATTTATCTTGGTTAATAATATAGTCTACCAAACATGAATATAAAAAATATCCTGAATTTTAAATATGTGTACCAAACAATCTAACATACTATTTTATTCTCCCTAATCTTGAGACACTGGATAATTTTTATACTATCTTGTTATATCCTATCTTGGCTACCAAACATGCCCTTAATTGAAAGTCAGATACTTTAGTTTTAATTAATTCAAAAAGAAGTGTAGTGCAAGCCATGACCAGTTGGTCTGCCTCAGAAGGGGGCATAATATAGTAGCTTCATTATTCTAAAATTCAAAATCACTTTTCCACCATATTAGACTATTAGTAGTGCACCTGTATGTGTATTATTATTGGTTTCTTTTCCTTAAGAAATGTATAGATATTTAATATGCGACCTCATGACCTATATCTTAGGGCTTTTATATCTAAAAGCATGTTTTATGTTTGGATGATATATTAAACTTATTTTTAATTCTAATTTAATGAAAATAAATGTTTCTATTATTGGTTTGTTATATATTTATTTATATATAATGAATTGCAAACAAGTCCATTTATTACAATTGTAGACCGTGTGGTGGATCGACGATCAAAGAAGGTAACGCAGTCGGCTCCTTTGTGATATAAAGTCATAGTCTAGACAGACTTTGACAGTCTAGTCGGTAAAGACTGCGATATCATATCGATGCGAGAGCTGACCTTAGCCCGCAGAATGATGTCGGTATGTAAAGCGGATACACATGCTTTATGTATACATATTGAGAGGTTTCACAATAAGATAACTTCTAACGTGTTGATACTTAGAACGAAGTTTCAGAAATTAATTCATTTCTTAATATGTGACGATGATATTACTATATGCGGTTGATTATACGCTGATTTGATTCATCTACGCTTGAGGGTTTTTCGTAACTCTACATAGTGATGTCTTGGGCGGTAGTGATTGGCTTAGCCAGAAGTACTCCACTGTCAGTCGTACATAATCGCGTATCGGTGACACGAGTTGATTAAATCCACGTGAAACGTTCATAAAAGTTTATTACATAAGAAACCCGACCGGTTGAGAATTTATTCCATATGTAATATTAAAGGTCTGAACCGGATCACTCACGAATAAATATATTAATTAATTGTGAGTTGTCAACAAACTCAATTATTTAATGGATTTAGAAAATCTTAAATGCAGGAAATAATTAATGACAAAATGGTTACCTCCGTAATTCGAATGAATCAAGATGGGTTAAATATTTATCCTATAGTGGAGTCTATAAATATTTATAATAGAACCGTTCTTTATTGCATTTACATGGAGTAATTAATTAGAGGACAAATTAATTTAAATTAATTAATTTAAGTCTAAAGGTGGGCCAGCCAATTAATTAAATTCAATTGGGCCCAAAATAAGACTTGTAAATTAATTTAATTATGGATTTGTCCAAGCCCATATTAATTTTAAATATAATTCAAATTTGAATTTGAATTATAGTTATAACTGCAAGAGATAAAGTGGTGATTATGGTTCTGTTATTTGAGATCTAATTCATTCTCTTTAGAAGTCCTAACCTAGCCCACAATATCTATAAATAGAGAACAAGTGTTGGCCGATTTTTTCGCTTCCTTTAGACATAAGAATCGGCCAAACAGAGAGATAAATTCTCTTAGAATTTTCAAAAATTGCAATTCAATAGCTAACAATTAATTAAACATGTGGATCCTGCGATTTCATAAACCCCTCATACAGTTTTCATCGTATGTTAAACAACGTTCATACAATACTAATAAGAAGAAGAATACACATAATGACTTAAATTTATCTTATTGCAAAAGGTTTTTCTAAAGCCTAAAGATGGTGTGGCCATAAGCTAGCTAGGGAACCAAAAGTTGGCTTTCCAAGTGGAATTTCATTTTTCATACAACTTTCTACAAATAAAATATAATGTTTTCTCAATAAAAGGATATCAATTAAGTATCTTCTTGCTAAAACTATTCGTTAATATTTAGCAAAACATAAGCATTGCTCTCTCTGTTCCATTAAAAACGTGATCATTTCTAACAGACAAGAATATATTATTGAAATTCGTGCAATTTTATCCTGTGGCATCCACATGACAATATATAGATTAATTGGCCTAACAAGCTAGTTTCATGTCATTTCAATTCTTACCCACCTGCAAATTATTTGTTTATTTGGGGAATTCTTAAATTTAAGCTTATAGCGAAAGACATCAAAGTTAATATACCAATTGAGGCAGCATGAAATTTGCATGTAACACAATTAAAAAAAGGAATACTAGAAAATCATATGTGATATACGAGTTTGTATAATTATTATATTACCGCTTATAATTAGATGTGTTCATTCTAGCTAGACGTGTATTTGGTAGAGTCATGAAGCATTCATTTAATTGGTTCAGAAAAATATTATAAACTTCCATAATATATCTACATTATATTTACTATTTCTCATTTTCTTCATTAAATTAAAATATAAAAGTGGATAAAATTAAATCAAAAATTGAAACTCTCAGATTGTTAAATTTAGGTCACCTGTCAAAATCCAATGGAGATTGATGCTTTGGAACTTTGTGTGAAATTGTTGCTAGACCAACTCACATGCAGATATTTTTTAGTCAACATATTACAATAATTAACTGTGAGTCACTCATTAATTAGTCAATAAATAAAGTACTACTATATTTATATATATACGTCAAAAATAATTAATACATGTTGAGTTCCTAAAATATGTTACAAAGAAGTGCATGTGTAGAGTTATATTCTAACCCAAAAAACACACCAAAACACTAAAGTAAACCAAAATAATAGTTATGCATATAAAAAAAATCTGACTATTAATGTCTAAAATATATTCCTCTAATTAAACACATTTTAAATTTATAACAAGAGTAAACAAATAGTGGGAGACGGTGTTTTACTACTTATAACACAAAAACTTCAATAATTTTTACTACTTAATAACACACGATCAACTACATACTAATTGAAAGAAACGAAAAATGAATTTACGTAACATTTAAAGAAAATCAATATGTAAGAATGTAACTTTCTCAAAATAATGAAGGAAGATTGCGTGTATATGAAACAATTTGTACTAATATTAATATATGGTAAACAATTTGTAATGTTCGTGCATAAGTACGAAGTGATCGCTGGTGCAAAGACACGTATAATAAGCGGCTACAAGGCTTCAAGGTGGATGATTACATGAATGAACTAGAACATACCGGAATAAAAGAGATTATGAGAGTATACATGTATGAGACTGTATATTCGAATTAAGCTTAAAAGATTTGATATTAGTTACTCGTATTTCTTTTCGGTGGTCCTTTCATAAAAACTATATGATTAAGCGTGATTGGATGTGTATGAGTGAGGACAAAATATGTCTGAAAAAACTCTGGTGATCTATAGATCAAATGTCGATTCAAAAATCGGGTCGTTAGACAATTAATCACTTATTTATGAATTTTTTGTTAAGATGGCATTAAACATTTTTGTTGTGTTCCTATTAAGAATTTAGAAAGTTCTTTCTCCGATCTACATCCTCAATGTATTATAGATCCTAGTCATCAAAGGAACAAATTAATTAAAGAGGCAAAATACAAAATAATCAAATAAGATAATGAAAGATAAATAAAATAGTCAAATAAGATAGTGAAAAATAAATAGTAGCCATCAACATAACATTATATAAATTCTAGTCATTTTTATTGTAAATTGTCATAAATACTCATGTAAATTAACCAACAAATTTTCATTTTTTTAACAATTTGAGTATGAATCTCGCTTGCTAGATATGATTCATATTCTTCATACATATGTAATATATTTATACAATTAACGTATGAATGATATGAATCACTAAAACAATATCATTCATACACAATATCTAAAAAATATTTGTTTGAATTTTTTTGTTGGTGTGGTTTGATTTTTGATTTTGATAATTTGTTGTTGTTAGTGGTGCATGTGTTGATTATCGGCGTGGTTTCGATTTTTGGTTGTGAAATAAATTTTGATGGTTGTATTGGTGGTGAAAATTTCATTAACCGACGAATTTTTCATTTTTTAGCCTTTTGAGTATGAATCTCGTTTGCTAGATATGATTCATATTCTTCATACATGTATAGTATTGTTCATACAAATCACGTATGGATGATGTGAATCATTAAAATCATACAATTCATACCTATAATGCGGAGATACGGCCGGATAGTTTTTAAAAGGTATTTTTATCTTAAAAATTAAAAATGACTAGAATTTATATACTATTATGTTGGTGGTTAATATTTATGTTTCGGTATATGCTATTATCTATTATTAACTCTTAATTAAATCTTCCAAAAATGCAAAATGTCACCTCGATGTCAACCAAAGGGGTAACTTTTTAAACATTTCAATGACACGTGTTCATTAAAATGAATAATAACCTTAAAACTATTCATCAGAATAACTCTATCCGCTCACTGCAGGAAAAATACAATAGACTGTGACTCACAACATGGGCTGCCTTTTGTTTTGGTTGTTGTTTTAAAGAGAAAAAGCAATTGAAAAAATATCAGACAAACTACTTTGGTGGCTGTAAAAATGATGATCGAAAACAAATTTAATCACAAAAATGTGTCCCAATCAGCAGCAGCAGAATCCAATGTGAAAAATGGGCAAGTGAGAGTAATTATTCCATGCAGCTTGGAAAAGGGAACTTTGTCTGCTCCCACAACTCCAAGTTCTTGGACACTGTTCTGGAAATACCATCAATTTCAGGGACCCAACACTATATTATATTAACAAAAAACAACTGGGGGTAGAATGGTAACTTGCACTTGGGGGTAAATTAATGAACATTAAGCTTGAGCCCAATTCAGACTTGGTCCGCTCCAACAATTATTTTTTTACGATTGTTTGTCCTTTTATTTTCACATATTCACCAAAGTTGCCGCCTTACCACTACGAACTTGCTAATTTCCTATAAATAATACTCACTACGAACTTGCTAATTTCCTATAAATAATACTCCCTCTGTCCTACTAAATTAGACCCATTTGTATTAAAATAATACACTCATCTACTTTACAAATGAGTCTAATTTAGTGGGACGGAGGGAGTACTATCTTCTCACTATTTTCTTACTCATTTTGATTGGACACTTATTTTTAAAAAAATAATTTGAATTAAGATGTGTATTAAGTGAGATTTAATTTTCATATAATTTTTGTATTTAACTAAATTGTATGTAGAAAGTAGATGAGTTTATTAAAAAACGGGTAACATTGATTTAGTTTGACATCAACTAAGAAAAATCGAATAACATTGATTTAGTATGAGACGCATTATATAATTTTCATAACTTTTAATTACTTTAAACATAATCTTAATAATCGTGTTCTCATATAAAGAAAGAGCGGTCAAATTTTACTATTCGGTCATCACACAAATTACTTGGAAAACATATCTTTGTGTTGTGATGTTCTAATTTTGTTCGTTTGGCTCTTCTTGTGATGAGCTTTGTGTCTCGTTCATGGAATCATGGGATACACAAGTAATGTGTTTTTTAAATAAAATTTATTTATCTAATAATTATTTTTTACGATAATTAATACATATGTATAAATATATTTACAAATAGTATTTCTATAAACTTATTCATATACTAAGACAACCAAGCATCTATATTTCCTTAATTTTTAACTATGCATTTTTGTATGAAGTGTTTATGAAACAAATAAGTATAACTTGCTTAAAGACGTGACAATGGATACTTTTAGCCCTAGTTTCCTGGTGTGTAAACTGAATTTATAGATACGGATCGTTCAATGGTATCAAATTATTGTTTGTTGTATACATGTATTAACATATTGGTAGAATGTTAATATCTTAGATCAAATGTTTGGAATTCGAATCCCAGGTACACACAGTTTTAAAATTAAGTATTTTTACTAATTAAAACAACTACTGTTTCAGGCGAATACAATTTGAGGATAAAAGTTACCAAAATATAAACACTAACTTTGAATAACCAATTAGCTTTGGCGTTAACAACAATATGAATTCATCTTAATTCGGAGATGACCTTTTTGGTAAAATCAAAATCATTATGATACTTTTTTTTCATTTAAAATTAATGGAGAGAAATGCAATTTAAACTATACACCATATATTTATCTATTTATACTTATTTTATAGAGAGGTCGAGATCGTCTGTGTCTCCTACGCTAAGTTCAAAATTATTGTACTCCTTCCGTTTATAAAAAATTTATATATTTATATTTTTAATAATTATACTCATATAATTATGTGACTCACCACCAACCTTCTAATTGCGACTCTTATTTCAACTATAACAATTTGAATTATTCGTTAAAACTCGTGTCAAATTCAAAGAGTTACGCGGAGTTAAATGAAAGTCAAAACAAACTCGGTTAGTACATGCACTAAGATAAACATAATACTATTATAGATAGATGAAAAATAAAAATAACAATATAAAAAGGATTTATCCACAATAAATGCTGGATAATTAATTTCCAAATGAGGCGTTTATCTTCATTTGAAAAAATTAGACCACGCGTTATTGTGACACTTTTGCAGGGACGTATAAATGTGTAGATACAAACACACGCATTTGCGTATATATGTATATATAATGTAATCCATAAAATGCAGTGATGAATAATTTATCCGCCAACAAAGTAAAAGCAAAACTGGAAAGTACCTAAATGTAGAGATACATACATATCTATACACATATATAATCATCATCCACCTTACGCTCCCTTCCACTCTCTTAAGCAATCTCAAATTTCTGCCCAAAATTATAATGTTTTTCTGATTTTTTTATATAACTCTCAGATCCGTCTGCATTTCATGTTCAATCGGTTTTGCTTCAGGTAGTATGTTACGGATTTGTTTTATCAATCGCATTGCTTGATTTTTTTGTAATTCTGATTGAAATGCATTTTCTTCTGGTTTTTGTTTTGGTAATGATCTGTCTAGGATATCATTGGAGACGTCGGCAATTCAGGAATTTCGTGCGCCAATTAAGGGGATTGATATTGGATTGCGGTCTACGCTCGGGGGAGCACGTTGATGTGTTACTTCGGTTCTGATTCCTCCCCTCTTCGTATGATTTCCGAATATGTATCATTTTCCGTACATTTTTTGGGTTGATTCTGATTTGTGGTTGGATTTTCGATTTTTCGTGTTTGTTTGGTTGAAGTCTGGAACACTAGATCTTGAAAATTGGCTCCGCAAAAGAGATCGATGCGCCACGTTGCTGGCCAGATGCAGCAGGGCAGCGCGGCGGCGTCTCTCTATGATAATGCGGGGCCCGGGGTGTCCGGTGGAGATGCAGGGGACGCCGTGATGGCGCGGTGGCTGCAATCTGCTGGATTGCAGCACCTGGCGTCTCCAATGTCGTCCAATGCAGTTGATAACCGCATGCTCCCTAACCTCCTGATGCAGGTGAAGATTATTTCTATTTTTTTTTTTTTCATATTTATGATCGAGCTATCGTTCTCTTCCAATAAGTGATGTGCAATGTGGAAATTGAGAACTTAGGCATCAGTTGCCGAGAACTCTTGATGGGGATTAGTGGAACCGTGTGGTTGAGTTCCCTTAAAGAAATTTGGGAGAATCTCATCTTGCTCACGCAGATTAAGTTTAAATTGAGGCCATATGATGCCATCATGATTTATTATCTTGTTAAGAATGCCTCTGGGATTTTGTTAATAAGTTGTTTTTTTCTTTTTGTGTACACTGGGATTGTTTTTATGATTAATTGGGAGATCTTATGGTGCATGAAGGGATATGGGCCGCAATCTGCAGAAGAGAAACAGAGGCTCTTCAAGTTAATGAGGAATCTCAACTTCAATGGGGAAACTGTTTCGGACTCTTATACCCCAACTGCTCAGAGTTCTGGTGCATTTACTCCAACGGAGGGATATTACTCTCCTGAGTTCAGGGGGGATTTTGGAGCAGGACTTTTGGACTTACATTCTATGGACGACACAGAGCTCTTATCTGATGTATACTACACTTGCTACTTAATAGAAATTTAAAAATCCTATTCTTCAGCTGTAACTAGAAATATCCACTTCATAGTGAACAATTTCATTTATTTATTTTCAGCATGTTATCTCAGAGCCATTCGAACCATCTCCATTCATGCCCGCTGTGACCAAAGCCTTTGAAGTTGACACTGATGGGGTAGCCAACAGGCAGCAAAGGGGGCAAACAGATATAGAAGCCCCTGTAGGGTCTGCTAACGAAAAAGAATACAGCACAAGGGAAAATAATGTGGCTAAGATTAAAGTTGTGGTAAGAGAGTCTCCTTGGTTATTCAGAATAATGTGCAATTGCACTATTTGGTACAATAACTTTGCTAACATTGAAATACGAACTATATGTGTATCTTTTCTTTTGGTTTTAGGTTCGCAAGAGGCCATTAAACAAGAAAGAACTTGGTCGCAAAGAGGATGATATTGTGGCTGTCTATGACGATTCCTATTTAACAGTCCATGAACCCAAGCTAAAGGTTTGGAAATCTTTTGACATCTTGAAACCTTATTGTTCATTAATGATTTATGGATGCTGGTTAGTTAGTACCAATATGGGTTTATTGTATTTTTTGACATTTTTTACACTGGGAACTCACATTTGAGAATTGTGATGAAGGTTGACCTGACTGCATATGTAGAGAGGCACGAGTTCTGTTTTGATGCCGTCCTGGATGAGCAAGTTTCGAATGATGAGGTAATAATACCTTCTTGAATGGCAACTCTTGTTGGGAGTTGGGGCAGAAATTGGTTACATCATCTATATGTAATGTTATTTGTTAATTGTTAATTTTGAATTGAACTCTTGCTTGCTATTTAGTCTAAGTCAGAGGTAAGTTGTAAAATGAATCTTGTGGTTTTCCATTCCCTTTTTCGTTAGCGTATTTTTTCCCCATCTTGGGATGCTGTGACAGGGATCGGGTTAGGAGGCAGTAGTTGGGGACTAGGTGAGTATTACTTAACAGATAATGCTGTATATGTTCTCACTAAGATCCTTCTTACATGTGTATACAGGTATACCGTAAGACTGTAGAGCCGATAATTCCTACCATTTTTCAACGTACCAAAGCAACATGTTTTGCATATGGACAGACTGGTGCGTGTTTTCTCACTTGCCTAAATGTGCATCTATATAACTTGGTGCTATTTTTCTATAGTTGAATAATACATTACAATTTTATGTTGATTTGGAAACTGCAGACATTCATCTGGACGCAATCTAGCTTAATCACATATTTTGATATCAGCCACATTTCTATCGATTCAACGAGATTAAATATTAAGTGTTTTTCATAATCTTGCATAATGATTATCGATTGGAGCAAATTGGTTTTAGTAAGAAATTAAATTATATTGGCTATTGTTGTGTGTGGAGGATTAAAAATTTAATGGGATATGTTTCACTAAAAGGTTATCTAGATACATCTCTGTTTCCACTTTCGATTATAAACTTTCCAGTACATGTGTAAGCAAATTGCAAGGGGTTTTTAAATAATTAATCTCCGAATGTCCAACAGCTTCAGCTGTTACTTTAATTGTGTTGAAAACAATATTAAGAAATGTGCTTTTAAGTGGGCCGGGGTAATGAAGATTTGTTTAATTGAGTTGGGAAATAATATTGGATGTATAATCATGAGAAATATGTTTGGACGAACCAATTCCAGAGAATTCTTCTAAGATGCCTGTTTCATGAAGACATTTTTGTTGGGCTTTTGTAACATTTTTATATATATACAATATATTTATTAAGATAATTATGAGAAAATATTTATAGGTGGTGTATTGAGATTATGAATGAAAAATACTCCATACATCCACGAAATTGTTACTCGATTTTTTTTCTATTTTTGGCAAGTGTACCCCTACACTCAATACTCATAATTCAATTAACAAAAATAAATCAAGTGAGGCCCGAACTCCACTCAACACACAATACACATCAAGTCAAACTACTTTCTTAAGATGTGTGTCGGGTCAAACCGAATAACAATCTCATTGGCGGAGGGCATTTGTAATAGTGTCTGCAACCATATCATATTGATATGATGATTGGAAGGTATGCCCCTCAGACGGACAAAGAGATTTTAGAATGTGTGTGGCAAATAGAACCAAGCATACAACTGTTTGTTAGATCTATAGTCATGAAATATTTTCGTGGTAGAGAGAGACTGTAATAGTATCTTGTTGTTTTAGAGCTAGTTTTGATGAGCATTTTAAAGATCTCTTGCTAAAGTCATTTTAGTAAATATAGCTTTCTAATTGTGGACTAACTGAAATCTGTAAATCTCTTTGATAGTTTTCTGTATGTTTATCTGGGTCTTCAAGTTAAATCCTAAATACTGGTAGATGACATATATCTGTCCCCCATTTTACCAGGAAGTGGCAAGACTTACACCATGCAGCCCTTACCACTCAGAGCAGCAGAGGATCTTGTGAGATTGCTGCATCAGCCAGTTTATCGTAATCAAAGATTCAAGTTGTGGCTGAGTTATTTTGAGATATATGGAGGAAAACTTTTTGATCTTCTGAGTGAGAGGAAGTAAACACTCGAACTTGGTATCCCTTGTATTGATGTTGAAAATCTTTCCCAATCTTCTTTCAAAATCTCATTCCCTTATCAACAGTATTTATGATTTTAGATTCCTCATATAAAAATATTGAATATAGAATTGATAAACAAATATGCAAAACCCATCCTTATTAGTTGACTTCCTCACAATAGAACGTCTTTTGATTTTGGATTTTCTTATATAGGAAATTATGCATGAGAGAAGATGGCAGACAACAAGTTTGTATTGTTGGATTGCAGGAGTTTGAAGTCTCAGATGTGGCTATTGTGAAAGAGTATATTGAGAGGGGAAATTCCTCTAGAAGCACTGGTTCTACTGGTGCTAATGAGGAGTCTTCGAGATCCCATGCTATTTTGCAATTGGTGGTGAAGAAGCACCCTGAAGTAAAAGAATCTAGGAGGAACAATTACAATAATGATGGGAATGAAACCAGGGTTGGAAAGGTTGTCGGAAAGATATCTTTTATTGATCTTGCTGGTAGTGAGAGGGGTGCTGACACTACAGATAATGATCGACAAACACGGTACTAATTTCTGCTGTGAAAATGAGGTGTTTCTGTGCTTTTTATATGCACTATTTTATCTGCCAAAGTTGAATATTTCTTCATTTTCATGGTTGGAATTTTCATTTTATATTATTCCATTCCTTTGGTGAATGTTTTGTATTTTGTTGCAAGTGTACTAATACTGATAGTTCTATGTTGTCATTGTCCTGTTTGTTATGAATTTATTTTCTATGATTATCTGGTAATTATTGGATTCGATAGAGTCTCTTATTCGGATTGTATAAGGATCATCAACTGAAGTGCTTATCTGGTTTTAATGCAAGGACTTGGTGAAGGTTGGTTGTTTAACCATAGGATGTTCAATCCTGGTCCCCTACCTGTAAATTGTTCAGAAACCTCAATTTTAATATATAAACTTGTTTTTCCTCTACGTAAATTTTTGCAAAGTTATGATGCCTTTTCTTTTTCCACTTAATAATCCTCATTTTAACCATTTTCGGATAGTTGACAATGGTTGTTGTGACTTTAGTTTCTCTCCGGAAGAAATGCTTGTATGACAGATCTGAGTTGTAATTACCTAAACGAATCTGTTACTTCCTGGTGGTGCTAATATCTTTGTTTATTTACAGGATTGAAGGTGCAGAAATCAACAAAAGTTTACTGGCACTCAAGGAATGCATCCGTGCTCTTGACAATGACCAGATTCATATTCCATTCCGTGGAAGCAAGCTTACTGAGGTTCTTCGTGACTCCTTTGTGGGAAACTCAAGGACTGTTATGATCTCTTGCATTTCTCCAAATGCTGGTTCGTGTGAACATACTCTCAATACTTTGAGATATGCTGATAGGTGAGAATTATCTTTTTCTGTCACTTAAATCAGATGCGCTTTTCACATGGTAGGAAAGCTAACAAATAGCTATTATCTGACAGGGTTAAAAGTCTATCAAAAAGTGGGAAACCAGGGAAGGATCAGTCTAGTTCATTGCCATCAAGTGCCAAGGAATCTTCATCAGCTGCAACGCAATCTGCTGCTACTGCTGAGGCAGATGATGTTTATGAGCAACATCAAGAATCTAAAGTGATGATGGATACAAGTAGAAGAGTTTCAGAGAGGGAGACTTCATCTTTCAATTTTTCTAGCGAGGAAGACAAACAGCCTTCTAGTTTTTCTTCCAATTCTAACCTTAATGGCCGTGATGAGAGCGGGGCGGCTAATGTTGGCATGGATAAGGAACAGTTTGATGTTAAAAAATCTATGAGGGGTTCTACCAGTCAGAAGACATCTTCAGTCACTCAAAGTTCTACTGATATAGAAGAGAAGGTGCAGAAAGTATCTCCACCCCGGCAAAAAGCTTACAAAGAGGATAGGCTTGGGCTAAGAAGAGACTACGACAATTCGGATCTAATGTCACCCACAAGTTCTAAGCAACACAATCTAAACAATAGCTCTAATGCGAATGCTACTGTTGCTAAGCAAAATGAACCAGAGCAGCCTCCTGATGGCAGTATCAATGAAATTCTCGAGGTTGGATTTTGCACTTTCTGTTCAGTAGTTAATGCATGTTAAATACAATCCTTGATCAACAATCTAATATATTTTGTCAATATAGGAAGAAGAGGCCCTTATTGCAGCTCACCGGAAGGAGATTGAAGATACTATGGAGATAGTTCGTGAAGTATTAATCATTCTCTCTAATTTACTTGATGTTGACTTTCATTTATATGAATTTAAATTTTCTACTAGAAAATTCATTTTTTATGTTAATGAAATGAAATTTCATTTTGTATGGGCAGGAAATGAAACTATTAGCGGAAGTGGATCAACCAGGCAGCCATATCGACAATTATGTGACACAACTGAGCTTTGTGCTATCACGCAAAGCAGCTAGCCTCGTCAGCCTGCAAGCTCGCCTTGCCAGGTTCCAGCACCGGCTGAGGGAGCAGGAAATTCTGAGTCGAAAAAGGGTACTCCGCTGAAGCAAAAACTCAGAGAGACCCATGAAATTACTTTCTTGTTTATTGTACCGACTATAGCCTACCTTTACTGTGAATTATACCGTACAAATCAAATCACCTGGTGAAGTTTGTATTTGTGAAGCAGATGATAAAATGCTAAGAACTGTTGAAATTGAATATTGTGAAGACTAACTATATTTTGGGCATTTTTATGATAACCCAGTGTGAATTCGATGTGTACTGCTGCAACTATCGAACGTCTTATGCGAGCAAAACTGCTGCATAAATGGGTTGTATATTTTCTGATTTATTAGGTTTTGATCTCTGTCTGAATGTTATGATTTAGTGAGACATTTCACATTTTTCTGAACCTTAAACAGAGGAATGTGTGAATGCTGCTTGCTGGGGCTATATGTTAGCTTTGCTTTAGATCATTCATGAATTCATTGTGTATAATCATTCCTTTGAACACGTATCTTATTTTTCCTTATATATGTGTTGCTTTGCGGTTTTCCGTTTGTTGTTTGAATTCCTCTGGCGGGCCGGGCCGGCCGGTTCCTTACAAGTATTGAGCAATTGGGTTGCCTTGAATTTTTAGGTGGGGCCGGGCTGGGCTGAGTCAAATCTCCTTCGGTGCTTCTTAAGCATTATTGCTGAATCATCTGCTCTAATTTTCACACAATAAATTTCCATGTCTTTATCTTCATCCATATCAATATAAGAAGAATTTTAGCCTTTTGAATTTGTTTCATACTCTTTTACTACAGTTTATTTACTCTTTGATTGATTGATCAGTCTATTAGATTAGAAGAATAGTCTCTTTCACCTTCTAAACTGATTTTAAAGTTTTTCACTTGAGGAAGTTTTTGTTATGATGTTAATTTTTGTTTATAATTTAGCACCATTCAAAATCAAGTAGCCTACAATATCTAAATAAAGAAAAAATGTTTAATTAAATTCGGGTGAGGGAATCAAATCCGATGCTAATCAATATTTTCTAAATTCTAGTTCAAACAATAAAACATCTTTATATTGTGATATGGAGGGAGTATTCTGTAATTGCCATCACCAAATCTATACTATAATACAAATTCGGGTGAAACTGTCCACCTCAGCCCTTGAAATCCTCCCAGTCTCCCATTTAATTTTTCCTATTTTTCTAGATTTTTGAAATTTTATCTATATATTAATCATATATATAATATTATATATTCTTATTTCCATGTAGGCATATGCTATTTATGTTATGTATTTATTTCTATGTATATTATAGATCATATTATATACTATTCCATATTTAAATACTCCCTCCGTCCACGAATGTTAGTTACGGTTTGACCGGGCACGCGTTTTAATGTAGTGTTTTGACTTTGGATGAAAGAATGTATTTAGTGGAGTTTGGGTCCCACTTGTTATTATGGACGGACTAAAATGGCAAAACGTAACTAACATTCGTGGACAGAGGGAGTATTATTTTAATAAATATATATATAGTGATATATTAATTTGATATTTATATTTTGATAATTGATTTAATAATAATTTATATAGATTATATACAATCTTTTAAAATTTAATGAAAATTAATAAATTATATAACCATGTCTAGATTTCTATATTAGATTATATGTTTTTCAAATTTAATAAAAATAAATTATATAAATAATTTTAAAACTCACATTATTTGAAAATATTTTTTTAATATATATAATTTATTACATATAATTATAACATACTTTTAATTATATTATTATTCGAACAAACCACATATAATATTTTTAAATATAGATAATAAAAATTGAATGTTGTATTTTTTTATTAAAATAATAATATATAAATATAAAAAGTGTATAATATTTTTATTTATATATATATATCCTATATTAATTATATATTATTTTATATCAAAATATCATTTTCATTAATATAAAAAAATAGTCGATGAGTATATTTCGATGTATATTTGATAATTCAATCAAATTGATGATTTTTCATCATATATCATTATTATATAATGAAATTTCACTTCATTATTACCCACATACTAAGTTATCTATTAGTAGATAGATATTTTAAATGTATTTTATTATTATACTTTATATGTATTTCTTTTATCTTTAAACGAAAAAATTAACATTCCAAATTATTTGTCACACTAATTAAAAATATCCAAACTTATGTATTTTTTTGTTCGAGCAAGTATTGAATTCAATTCATGTTATTTTAATATATCACTATTATATATATATATATATATATGAAAATCTATATATTATTATTAATACTATTACGATTCTAATCATATGTGCCACTCTCAAATCACTTCATTCATATTTATCTAAATTATATTAATCATATATAAAATCATATATTCTTATTTCCATGTAGTATATGATATTTATGTTATGTTTTTATTTCTATGTATATTATATATTTTATTATATACCACTCTATATTATTTTCGTAAATATAATATATATATATATATATAAAGTGATATATTAATTTGATATGTATATTTTGATAATTAATTAAATAATAATTTATATAAATTATCTACAACCTTTTCAAATTTGATGAAAATTAATAATTGTATGAAAATATCTAGATTTTACATTATTTGAACAAAAAATAATTATAATTTATAATTTATCACATATGACTATTATAACACATTTTTAATTATTCTAATGATCCATATAATTTTCAAGATAAACAATAAAAATTGAAAATTCATATTTTTCATTAAAATAATAATATATAAATATAAAATAATATATAATATTCTTATTTATTTATATATTCTATATTAGATTATATATTATTTCAAAAATAATGAAAATTTATTTTGACCGTATACCCTTATTAGATAATGAAACTGAACTTCATTATTACCCAACATATTAAGTTATTAATTAGTGGGTATATGTTTTAAATGTTTTTATTATTACGCTTTACATGTATTTTATTTAATCTTTAATAAAAAAAATTAACATTTCTAATTGTATATCATAATAATTAAAGATATATAAACTTATGTATTTTTTGTTCGGGAAAGTGTTGAATTCAATTTATGTCATTTTATTCTCAATTTCACAATTAGACCATGAATTTAGACACCTAAACATACACAATTTTTTTAATTTTATCCTCACATTTACAATATATCAAAATTAATACATCACTTCAAATTTTCTCATATATAATTTTTGAATAAAAAACGAGTATATGTATATTTAATTTGTAATCGGATTATGAATATATATATGCATATAAATAAATAAGTTTATATAATTTGAGTTTATTTTCATTATTATTAAAAATATTTAATGATTATATTTTGATACCTATTTGATTTTTCAATCAATTAATGAATTTTGGTTGTATATCATTATTAGATATTGACACTCCACTTCATTATTACCTACGTACTAACTTTTTCTATTAGTGGGTAGATATTTTAAAGGGTTATTTATGAAAATTAACTTATAGTGTAACTTCAACATGAAAAATGTCATATTTGTAACTTTTATATGAAAAATATCCAAAAGTTCAAAAATACCCTTAAATTTACTATTAAATCACACTACATTCATGTTACATATATTTTGTATGAAATCATGTTGTATTTTTTGTGGTATATATATATATATATATTTATTTTTTTTTAATTTTATATTTAATATTTGATTTAATTGAATTTGATTTAATTAGTACATGATTTTAACGTATTATTTATATAAAAAAGTTAGGAATATATGCAAAAATGAAAATCCAGTCGTATTTAAACAATATCCAGCCGTCGGGTTTCTTTTAAATACGACCGGATTTTTGTTTTTGTATATATTCCTCATTTTTTTATTTAATAATATGTATGTGTGGTGTTGGGTGTATAATTTTTATTTAATTAAATTGGATGTGTATAATTTTAAACATATACCAAGTATTTTTTTAATTGCAAAAAATAAGAAAATAGTTAATTAATACTACATTCCAAAATAAGATGCAAATATAATTTTAATTAAGGGTATTTTAGGTAATTTACAATCAAAATGGACATTTTTCATATATTTTTTACAAAGTGGATATTTTTCATTTTTCGTTATAAAAGTGGGCATTTTACCCACAATACCCTATTTTTAATGTATTTATTATACTTTAAATTTATTAAATGGTTCATGTTATTTGAAAAAATTAATACTCCATCTGTCCCATGAAAGTGGTCATGTTTCTTTTCTCAATAAGTGTGCTTTATGGAAAAATGAGGATCACTTTCGTGAGATGAGGGAGTATATAATATAATCTAGGGATAAAAAATTTATCACCTTAATAAATAAAAGATAAAAAAAAATACACATTTAAAAATAAGAGATAAAAATATCCACTTACATGATCACATGGAAAAATTGATCATGTGTTTATGTATTTCATTTTAAAAAATAATTTGAATATTATGAGCATGTGAGAAAATGTGTGCATTGTAATTACAAATAAATAATTTAAATAAAATTTTCACACTCAATAAAAATTATATATATTTAGTTTGTAGTAAACACGAGTATATATATTTAATTTTTAATCAGATTGTGAATGTATATATACATATAAATAAATGAATTCATATAATCTGAATTTATTTTCATACGGGCTTGAACACGTATGCGTAATTAATGGATAAAGATGTGTAACAAGACATTTATCGATTTTGAGATGAACACATACATAAAATTTAAATAAATTGGCTAGATTTTATGAATATTCAAATATATTTTATTTTCATCAGTAATATTTATTTATATATATTTTATATATTCGAATTTATAACACATATTATTATATGTGAGTAAGACGAAATCAATTGGTTCACGATTAAGAACATTTGAATCCGGAACCGAAACCAAACTGCTTCCTATGTATATATATACTCGATTCAAATTTTTAATAATTTTTGACAATTCGATTCATAGAACTGCCGATTATGATTCTTTTGAACACCTCTAATAATAATGAGTATTAAAATTATTTTTACTTTACTTTAGAACGAATATGAGTGTATAATTAAATTCAAATATATTCAAAAAAAATATTAAGTTGTTAGCACAAATTTACGAGAATTTAATATTTATGATATATATATATATATATATATATCAAGTTGAAATTTTATTTTTTTCATTAATTTTAGAATGATTGCAATTTTATCATTAGCAAATCAACATAATTAACAGTTTTTACTATATATATTTAGTATATGAATAAGTAGTATCTATGATAACAAATAATAATAAAAAAAATGATGTCAAAAACTTTTATAAATTTTATAAAATATTAATCCCGTCGAATTTCGACGGGCAACAATCTAGTAATATATAAATCAGATACTTTTACGGTTTACCCACCAAATAGATTTCAAAACTGAAGTCAGAGGCATGTCATATGCAAATAGTATATATAGCGTGTATAATTCTTTCTTGAAAGAGGGAGCAAAGACATTCCAGGGACGCAACCCCAAAAAAGAACACAAAATTCCTGACAGCTAAACTGCAAAATTACTATGAACACATCCTAGGATATATAAACTCTTCATAATCAAGCCAGTGACCATCAAACTGCATTCTTCAGTCTTTGTATTCATGTACAGATTATGTGCTTTCTAACTGAATTTTACAAGCAATAGTTGAAATTGCAAGGGATCAACCGCAATATGAAGCCCATCTTCTTTCTCTACAGAGCGCAGCATGCCTTCTAATGATAATCCGCTATCAGCAAATTTCATCAACTGATGCTTTGGTCCAATTAAGAGCCAGTAAGTTGTTTGATCATCAGTCCGCTGTCAATCTTAAAATCTCCTTAGCTATCCTCTGCCTAAAATATGGCATATCATCCTATTGAAAAGAAAAGAAATTTCAACCCCAATTAAGCTTATTAATTGAAAACAGGGCAAACAAGATATCATTATATACAAATGCCACAATGAAGTCTGGCAAGGACTCTACTAAATTCCTTGTGGAATGTCCAATATTGAAGGACACTACGCTCAAAAAATGAAGTTCACTTCCATACAGAAGTTGAAAGTGAACTATTACACAGTGGCCAAGCAAAGGTCAGACAAAGAAAGGAACTCTGATGAATTCTATGCTGTTTATATATAATCGCTTAACCGGAAAAGAGTTTCTACAACTAGGGAAACCAGTAATAAGCTTACTTCTTGAAAGGTATCTCATGGGAGTCCAACTTGAAGGAGCGTATGAATATGATGCAGAGGAATCATGAAAAATTGTGTCATCACCCTATTGCTAGCAGTCAATACGGTAAACCACCATCCCACTTGAGGCATTTCAATTATTAAGCTACAATGTTAGGTGTACCTGGCTAAAACGAAGTCCAATATCCCTGCTATAGAAGTCAGCATATTTAATCATGAACACGCCACAATCAAACCTGTCCAAGGGAGCAATTTACAGTAATTAAATAGGAGAATTCATTCACATGATTCATCAACCAAGAGAGAATTAAATTTTTTTAGCTATCAATTCATGGAGCTAGAAATATCCATAATTTAATTATTCACATAAGGCATACCACACCCTGCAAAATATAGTCAACATAATGAAAATGAAAAATAGAATAACAGAAATCTGAGCATGTTAATTGGTACAGAAACAAATGAAGACTAGCTTTATAGATTCATTTAAATGACTGTACAACAAGATCAAATGATTGAAAAAAGACATAATTATATTTTTAATGTCTACCAAATAATTAGGTATATAATGGGATTTTTGTTACGAATCTCACATGGGTTCCATGTGATAGTGTGGAAGGATATATAAGTGGGAGTCATACCTTTACCTTTGACCATGGTTTTGGGTTAAGTTAGGGCTCCCTATCTTATATGCTTATCCATTTCATTTTACATTTTTACTAATAAAGAATGACGCTAGATGTAAGAAGTGATGAATACAAGTTCTCTTATAATCAGACAGAGTGTCAACAAGCAATAACTAATCAAAAAAGGAAGCACAAGTGTGGAAAGACATATATTAAGGACATCATAAAATTAACAAAGCATACTGTCTCATTCTCAACTGTTCTCCTCTAGCACCAATTTAATGTCATGATACACAACCTTTTGTCTTTTAGTTATTTGTCCTATTATGATCTTTCTTCTTGCATTAACGCACAGTTAGAAATATTAGTGGAAATAGAGAATCCCAGCAGCAATTCATAAACTTAATTCTTAGTCATCAAAGAAACAAAACCCCAAAGCAGTGCAGATATATCTGTGCCTTCTACTAACCAGCAAAGTACTATGATTCAGCGGCAAGTTTAATTCACATTGACTCGGCAAAATCAATTGTTTTTTTATCTCTTAATATAAACTATGACATCTCATCTTTTCAAATTTATAACATTAAGCTAAAATACTTGGAAGGATCGGGTTACCCATTTTCCTGAGCTGGAAGTTCTCTGACAAACTCTCTGTCCCATGAACTAACATCGATATCCTTTCCACACTTGTCCTTCACCTCATCAACAAAATATTTGGCCTACACTAAGAACATGGCAGGGTTATCCCACAGCAAATAACTACAGATACCAGAAAACCTTATGGACAAATCAATACGTTATGTAGCTTGAATGCCATGTAACATGGGATGCAATCCTTGGACGTCAATTGAAGCCTATTGATCCAAAGTGATGATAAAATGAACTACACAGAAGTTTCAGCAATGGAAGAATAATGCTCCACTCTGAGAAGGATTAATTTACAAATTTTAAAATTATGACCGTACAGTACTGCAGAGTTAAATACAACCATTCATACTGCCTACTCCTCCCATCACCCGACAAAAGTAAAAAATGGAAACAGGTCAGAAAAGTCTCAACCTAAGTAAGATAATCATGAGGGAGAATGAGGGGTGAGTTGGGTGACAATAAGATTGCAAGACTTCTTAATTACTAAAAGATACACGCATACTTAGACTTATCATGAAAAACTACAGTGAATGATTAGTAAAAAGAACACTGGATCTATAAAAATGGAAAAAGAACATGTGAATAATGAGAAGATGCATATATATCCGACTTTGACCACGGTTTAATTATTTTACCTTCCTCCTTCCTTCCCACTTCTATTTCGTCTTATATTTTTTTTTAAATTGATACTTTACATAACGTCAGCTATTTTGAGTCTTTGACAGTGATCAGACAGATATGATTATGAAATGAAAGTGAGCAAACAGTATTCCATGTATGAATGTCAATGAGATTAATTACAAAATAAACACTACAGAACTTAAGTAGAGAAATGAAACAAAAAACTAGAATAAAGAAATCCAAAAGGTCAGCCTAGAAAGGAATTAAGCATACCAACACATTCAGAACTTGTTTATCGACGCCTCTGAGTGAATCAAGGTATTGAAACTTTTTGTCCTTCTTGTTGATAACTGCCAGACACCAATGGATTTCTTTGTGGATAGGCACAAAAATCTATAAAGTATGGCATTATCAACATTTGTATGTGGAGACTTCGATAATGAAAACTTATAATTAAATGTGAGTTCACTGAGACATACTTTGTCACACTCTAAAAGACTATATCCGATCTTTTTCTGTGTGGTCCATCTTCGAACTGATTGAAAATTGTAGCCACCCCGACCACTAATAAGCTGAGAAAGTAGAAGTGACAATACAAGGTTTTAGACTAAGAATTGCAATCTAAACATTAAGGGCAGTAAGTTTTCTTCTCATATTAGAAGTGATTAGCTATAATTTGTACAAAGTACTAAGCTGACTTCCAACAAATGAGATATATTGTGAAGAATGGATCTCAAAGTGATGGGCATGCCTTCTTGTAGAAGAAGGTATTAAAGAAATGGCACTTGAGAAACTTTTGTGGTTCCCTTTTCTCCCTTTCTTTCAGCAATTCAACATACAGGTTAATGACCTGTGAAATGAGAATTTCAATGCACATGGTTATAACCTCCAATGACAGATTCAGCATCTCCACTAATCTTATGAAATCATACAAAAGAATAACAGTGAATTCACCTCATCATTAAGCCAACCTCCAGGATTCAAACACTGTAATTTTTCCGCAGTAATATCAATGCCAGAACTTGCATGAGCGACCAAAAGTTTTCTCCTGCAAATGTTGATTAGAGAAAAGATGCTAGTAAGAGAGTAAACCACAAACATCCAGTTCAATCAAAGAGAAAATACAACCTCTGGGGATTTGACAAGGCACGAGAAATCTCAGTCATTTCCTCATCGGTAAGAGGCACAAAGCATTCCTCAGCTGCATCCTGCAAGAATCCAACCCAATAAAACACATGACTAAAAATGCAATTGCAAGAAAGTTAGAAGAGTAAACCAAAACCCACCTTCTTAATATGCTCTTCTTTCTTTGGAGGCCACAATAACTGAATCCCTTCAACCTGCTTTTTAAGTAATTCTATAACAAATTTTAAGTTGGCAAGCTTACTATCTCTTTTCGTCGAGTCAACATACAACCTCCTAAAGGGTAGTACCCCAGAATCATCAGCCAACAAGGATGATCCACTCTTTGCAATCGCATTGCTAACTTCTGTTACCACAGAAGAATCTAAAGACCGCACTTCTTTCTGCGCTGTCCTGAGATTTGGTTCATCTTCTCCCCCCTTCCACCTTATCCCACCGGAAGCCAGATTCTCCACCTCCTTAAAACTGGAATCATTAGAGACGTCGTCATCACTATCAAGCTCAATTACCTCCTTCTCCTTCTGTTTCCCCGGACCCCCAAACCTCAAAGATCCTAAAGCTAAATTCCAGGCATTTTCAAGTTTCTGCTGGATAAAATCGAATCCCCCGATTTTATCAGCTGGGCTTTCCATGGAACTAGCACTAGATTCTCTAATCTTTGATGAAGCAAAACTTCCCAATCTCCAATTCCTAACTGGGGCGTGAACCTCTCTCGAAACCCTCGGTTTCTTATCTGGATACTGAGCAATTCTGGAAGCTAACGAATTCGACGCTGCCGGTCGAATAGTCTCCGGCGTAGTCAGATTCATGGAAACTGAAGAAGGCTTCATTTTTTTCGAAATGTGACCGTCGGATTGGTCAAATTGGGGTAAAGCCGAATGTATTTTAAAATAATCGTCCCCTCGCTTCCTGTTGCTGGTCAGAGCCCCCATTACCAAAGGCGCTTACTTAGGGACAAATCCTATCCGAGAAACGTCGAATCATCAAATGAGCATGATTTTGCAGTAAAATTGAGCAGAGGGTTTTGGAAATTGAGTAACATGGTATGCAGAAGATGAAATTGGTTGGAGGATTAGGGTTTTCTTTAGGGGAGTTGGTAAGCGAACAGCTATTTTCAGGAGTTGGAAATCAATCAACGAATAATTGTGTTATGGAAATAACTGCAGAAGGAAGTTTGGAATAATAAACGTTTGTTGTGAATTTACTTATACATTAAAGCATTTATCAATTGTTTATGGACAACTGGTTGGGTCGGGTTGAGTCGGGTTGGATAGTTCCCTAAACTTATCGCGACAATTTGTTGTTAAATACATAAATTAATTATAATTTCTGAAATATAAAATATGTCTCATAATATACTAACTATCATTTTTTTAGTTAATTAATACATAAGGATATTTTTGATCAAATTATTGGATAAGTGGACCCCGAATAGCACACATCTATGTGTACATGCACGTATGAAATAGTTTGACCAAAAATGGCCCTATGTATTAATTAACCGAAAAATGATAGTTAGTGTATTATGGAATTCGGTCATAGTTGATGTGCAATACATTTACATAAATGGTGATTAATCCATATATTTAGTTGTAATTATCTCTTTGATTATTACTATAATTTTTTTACGTGTGCGATGCACGGACAACTATCATATATTGATTTATTATTATATATAATTTAAATTAAAAATAATTAAATATTAACTTAAAATATTTTTTACTTCATAGAATAATTTAATATTAATAACAATATATAATAGATTTAGTTACTGCAAATATTAAATTTTAAATTCATATGATAAAATAAAATAAATATAAGAATAGTTAAATAATCATTGCTCATCATAAGAAGAATAAGATATAATAATTTTTATTAAAAATATGATAGTGTGATCAAGAAAAACTTTATTGTTACAAAGTATTGTAAATGTTAGTGAAATTAAATAATAATAATTTAATTTATTGATCCATATTTTTGCAATGTTATGCAAAGTTTTAATTTGTTATGAATTTATATTCCATCCACTAAAGTGTTTTTATCAACAAAAATAAACTCTATTAGAATGATCTCTTATACTTGTTAGAAATTAAAATAATAAATATTATATATATCTCAGGTTTTTTCAATTTTCAAGATAATTTATA
Source organism: Leonotis leonurus (assembly GCA_026898415.1). Taxonomy (NCBI): domain Eukaryota; kingdom Viridiplantae; phylum Streptophyta; class Magnoliopsida; order Lamiales; family Lamiaceae; genus Leonotis; species Leonotis leonurus. The sequence goes on from JAPKLX010000023.1 coordinate 1,530,129, forward strand.
TGTTTAATTATGATGCTTTTGTTTGTAGGACATATCTTCTATATTGTTGCTCATTTCTTATGTTATATCACACCACAAAAAGTACAATATCCTCTAACAATTCTTTTATATATGTCGATATAAATGAGTATTGTTTGCGTTTCCCGTAATTCAAATTTCTTGTAAATTTGTATATATTGACTCCAATTGAGCAGTTACTTATTATCAATTAATGTTGATATGCATATTAACCTTAAATTTTAGCAAGGTACAAAAAAAAAATAAGAAGAAGAAGTTCAATGTATAAATGTGTTGATTTCGTTTGTCATTTTTATATGTTGGATAATACAAATATTACTTTTATTAAAAAATCTATAATTTTTTACACGGGTACATGACGACTATTATAAATTAATTTAAATATTATTTATATTTTTAGGTGCCTTTTTATGAATAGACATAATTATTTATTAATATTCAATTAAAAATAATTGATTAAATATTATTTGTATTTGTAGGTGTCATTTTATGATCAGACATGCCTTTTTATAAATAGACATAATTATTCATTAATATTCAATTAAAAATAATTATTTAAATATTATTTGTATTTGTATGTGTCTTCTTATGAATAGATATCACTATTCATTAACATTAATTTAAAAAATAACTTCTCCTAAAAAAACCATTAAAACCCTATTTTTATATATTATACAGATATAGATTTTAAGACTCATACCAACCTGTTCAAACTTAAAAATGTGAGGTCAATCTAACTCTGGCCAAGCCTTTTTATACTTGTGAATTTTAATTTGTTTAGAATAAAAAAAATTAAGTGACAATTAGTAGGGTTGGAATTTCGATTATTCACTAACCATTCGAACAGTTAGATATATAATAATGTTAATATAATACGTAATAAATATTATCTAGATCACTAAAGCATGTTTCAAATATCTAAACTTTGCCAAATATGGTATAATAATACATATATTCAAAAAAATTAATAATTAAATTCTCAATACAAATCACATATTATTATATTAATTATACTAGTGTGTAATCCGTCGAAAATCGACGGGAAATTATTTTATATTATAATTTAGAAATATAAATTTTAAAATATATTTTTATAAATTTTTTAATATAGGAGTATAGATTTTTATCAATTTTTGAAATAGATTATTTTTGACGAATTAATTCACAAAATTTCATAATTAAAATTTAAAAAATATATTTAAAAGTGATATAAATCGAAAAAAATATTAAAATAAATGCAATTTAAATTATTTTATCTTATGTATAATTTATCATGTAAAAATGAATAATTTATCCGTGAAATATCTACGAAATACATGTGAAATACCATTCTAGCCGCCTAATATTAACCATATCTTTGTATTTTTCCTATAAAATTATATGTAATTATAGTTTAAAATTTTATATAATCTCTTGAAATATTAAAATTATATGTTCACTGATAATGGATACCCATGGGTGGTACTGGTTGATAGGTTTGCATGTACCGGTCTGGTGGTGGTTATCCGCGAATGATGGGTTTTAGTGATTTTGATACTCGTTATAAATAAATATTATTTAAATAATTTATCTTGTGTGTAACGTGTTAATGAAAAATCACGCTACATTGTGATCTATTAAGATAATTGTAAATTCGTGTTATTAAAAAAAATATCATTGTAAAATATAATTTTTACATGAATATTAATATCTAGTAAAATTAATTGGTACATAACAAATTTATATTGTAATTTAAAAATACGATTTAAAAAATTGACTCTTTATTTCAATGTGATATAAATTGATAAATCACTAAAAATTAAGTTTTATATAAAGAATTACATGGTGAAAAAATTGTTACGTCATTATTTTTTAAAAATGTCAAATTATGTTATTTCCAGACCTTGTTAAAAAATTATAGATGAACCAATTTGATCAATTTAACTGCGAAAGATTATCCAAAAATTAAAGAATCTAAAAAATTAAAGTAAATCGGATAAAATGGATAAAAAGCAGGAAAAAAAAAATCAACGAACCCAATATTTAAAAGGTATAAATATTAATTGATACATGATAACTTTATATTGTATTTAAAATACGATTTAAAAAAATTAACTCTTTAATTCAAGGTGATATAATGTGACAAATCATTTTAAATAAATATTATATTAATAATTATCTCATGGATAATTTGTTAAAATTACTATCTTTGTTTTTGTAATTTTGGAAATTATATTGTTACGAAACTCGATAAATTTTTTTATAGATTGATCAATTTAATTGCGACTGATTATAAAAAATTAAATAATCTTAAAATTAGAATAAATAGTCTAAAATGGTTTTTTAAAAATAAACAGACCAAATCTTTAAAAGGAATAAAAGTTTTAAAAAATACTGACTTTATTCTATTCCTTATCTAATGGGTCAAAAATCAAACCCGTAAGTCAAAATGTTAACAACATTCGTGGACGGAGGGAGTATAATTTATTACATATGATTATTATAACATATATTTAATTTTTATTTAAATTCACATGTGTATTGAATAGAATAAGTGATTGTAATAAAGTTTGATATAATTAAGTTAAGCAGACATACTATTTATATTTATTTATTTTATTCTCAAGCACTATTATCTTAATTATTTCTTAATGAATTATTTAATTTTGATAATTAAAATGGGAAACAACCCATCAATCCTAACTATTATCCCTCTCGAATCCAAACATCTGTACTAAAAAAAAACTTTTCAAAATCTTTTCAGTATATATAATAATACAATACATAATAATGAAAATGAAAAGGTATCGTAAAGATGATAATTATAATTTCATTAAATATCATACAATTAAATAATATCATACAAAAATATATTATTTTAAAATAGATGTGAGACTTATAATTTTTTTTTTAAAATATACTTATATTAAAATTTTGGAAATTATATTATTTCGAAACTCGAAGAAAAATTATAGATTGACCAGTGTGATCAATAAATGATTGTGAATTATTGCGTAAGAAATAAATAATTCTAAAAATTAATGTAAATAGGCTAAAATGATTTTGTTTTTTTTAAAAAAAAAAACAAACTGAATCTTTAAAAGGTATAGATATTTAGAAATATTGACTTTTTTCAATTTTTGATTTAATGGGCTAAAAAATCAAGCTCGTTCTCATATATACTTCTTTTTATAGAGTTCTTAAATTGATAAAGGTCACTAAATTTTTAACGTGAATTAAACTAACTTGTTAATTTATTTATATTCACATTTTTCTATTGATGCAATAATATACAAAAATAGATGTTAACTTATGAAATATTAAATAAATAATATGTGGAGCTAATCACTATACATTTAAATTAGATTCCAAATGAACATAGAATCATCCTTATAAAATATACCTTTCATAAAGATGTTAAAATAACTGAAAAGCGTGTTTAATTTGTATTACGTTTTTGGTTGTAACAAACGCATAGCGCATGTGGAATAACTAATCCGACGTGTACTACCTACCATCATCTTCTTTCTCTCGCCTATATATACATGTTCATTCTCCTCGTATAGATATATACCTCCATTCGCATGATTGAGAAATACAACAGAGAGAGCTCAATTATGTGTGTAGAGCTAATTGAAGTCATCGTTGAAACAATGAATATTTGCGTGGTGAAAATTTCTCATGTACGTAGAGAAGCAAACTGGACAGCATATGAGTTAGTTAAGCATGAAATATCAGTAAACTCTATGTAAATATGGTATGACTCTTCACCTCCATGACTCTATGATCTTGTATATCTATACAATCAATGATGAATGAATGTGTTTTTGCCTTAAAAAAGAAAAAAAATAGTAAATGTAATATTTACTTGGAGAAAGCAACATAATTTTTTGTTTATATCAGGATCGTATCAAGATGTGAGATTTGGGCTTTTTGTCACAGTTCAAAGCCCATCTGGTACACTAGGTTGAGTTGGTTAGGCCCAAAAAGATATTAGTCCCTTTATTTCATATCCCAACTCGACCTCAATCTCATATAGATGGAACCAATTCGTCAGAGTCGATTTAATTTTGATAAATCTATAAGTTAGACAGTAATTTTAGATTATTTAATTTAATAATAGTTTGAGTACTAATTAAAACATCAGGCGTGAAATACTGAAATACGTTAATAAAAGGTTTACTTATTTGTAGTTTTTATTTTTAATATGTGTTTTAAAGTTATAAATTAAGGCCGCAATAGTTCTTTTGGGTCAAAATTGGCTATATTTGTTAGTGTGTTTTAGTGATCAAGAAACAATTATTAATACATGAGTTTTGTCTGCTTAAATAAAAATAAAATTTGGTTTCATGTTGGGGTCATGAAGATTTATAATGATATATACATATGTATTTTAAATATGTTGAATTGAATTTTGGTTCTTGTAATACCCTTAAATTTTAATTAGTACTTAATTTCTAATTAGAAATTTAATAAGGTTTTGCATTCTTAAGAAATAAAAAAAAATAAAATAAATAGGAAATTTTAAAATTTTAAGGTACTTAGTTGTAATTAGTGAAGATAAGTGATCTAAGTGTGACTTAAGCATGATCTAGAAAATGCGAACATAATATATTATGGAGAAATAACCATAAAAATTTTCTAGAATATGGTAGAAGTGATGAATAATCATCCTAATTAATTAATTCCAAATGAAATTAATTATTCCTATATAAAGACCCAATATGTTACTATTCATGATAACCATAAAATTCTCTCTTCTTCTCCCCAATTTTCGAAAATTCTCTCCTCTTCTACACTAAAATTTTTTCTTGTCCTAAATTATAATTTTGAAGCTTATTAGTTAGTTGAAGGTAAATGATAATCTTATTAGTTAGTTGAAGGTAAATGATAATCTTTTATCATGTGTATGTTTTTTAATTTTGATAAATTATAATTTTGAAGCATGATGAGAGAGGATTGGAAATTGGAAGTATTAGTGAAGCTTCTTGTTGTTTTATGATTAAATCATGCATAAAGTGGAAAGTATGTAGAAATAAGATGAATTAGATGAAGATATGATCCTAGGGTTTGAGTTTAAATTATGTTAATAATGTTGTGATGCTATGCTTAAATTAAATTTATATTTATGTAATTAAGTACATTTAAACATTTAAAGGTTAGAAAGAAATTTGATGAAAATCAAAATATAAATGTTGGTGTAATTTTCGAAAATTAGGGATAAAAGAGCTATGGAGATTTTATTTTATTTGCCTCAATTAACTTGATATATGATCTTTGTAAAGCATAATAAGTGATATATATAAATTATTTAGATTTTTCCAAGCTTATATGTAAAAGTTGGGAAGGGTTAGTTTGTGTATTCATATGATATGTTGTGTTTAAGGTATAATATGTTTAATCTTCCTTAAATATTAGGAAAAGAAATTGAAGAGCACGTAGTAAAATACGTTGTTGAATGATAATATGTTGAAACATAAAGAAGTGGCGTAGTAACATAGATAAGTGATTAATATAGTACAAAAAAAATAGAAGGATGCAATAGCCGAAGAACTTATAGTTATATTAGTTGATAATCAAATGAATTATAAGAAGAAGAAGGAAATTACGAACTGATGATTTCATAGAAATGAGTATGGTTTTCTTATTCTTAATTGTGTTTTATTAATTTAAGGTACAGCTGAGAAGGGAAAAGAATTAAAGAAAGAAGGAGACAAAGTCCTGAGTTATATAGATTAAATCATTCAGGTGAGTTTTCGAACTAAAGAATGCACGTACTAAAGAATTAATTGTGTATTGATATGTTGTTATGTTTAAAAAGGTTTGACTTGCCTGTTTTGAGCATGTTGCATTTTACCTATCTACAAGAGAATTACGATATCGGCCTTATGCCGGACGAGCTATCGGTAAAGGTTTGTGTACACATTGGACCGTGAGTCAGCGAGCGGGTTGGCCGGTCAGAGTGTTTGAGAGGGAGACCTACCTCTCAACACATGCGAGTAGATATGGTATTACAGATATGAGATAATTGTCTGCAGACACATGACATGCATATTTAGCTTTTATTTTATTTTGAGTATGAAAGATATATGTTTAAATAGCGTATGCAGGTTATTTCTTAAAAGTACTGTGTATGCTAAAGTTGGCAAATCAACAATATAGCCCTAAGAGCAAGTTTTAAATACTTTTGGCATGTGTCCACTGAGTGCTTTATGTACTCATGCCCTGCATGTATTTCTAAACGTGCAGGTTGAGCTCGGAGATGGCAATGGAGATGAACACTGTAGCATACTTTTGATATGTAAATATTGAGTGGAATTTATCGTTATTTTGTTAAAACCTTGTTCGAAAATAGAATTCTGTAAGCCCTGAGTTATATGTCGTCACACATATAGCTCATCCACTCTTTCCGATGCTGAACTCTGTTTCCTTTTTTGTTGTTTTGGATGCTAACCTGAATGTTTGGTACGATTATATTTTGCTAGCTTATAAAATCCTTGTTGGTATTTTCCTTTGTGAATCATCATCTTCAACCATTTAACCATATTGTCTTAGTTTTTGTTTTGGTAAATTGAAACCAGAGTTCATAAACAAAACAGGGCAGCGTGTTGAAATTTCTTTTTCGTTCGTTTCATCTATCCAAATTCTATCAAAATTGGTATCATTTTAAAGATATTCTCGATACCTTTCTAACAGTACCTTCGGATGACAAATCAGAGTCCAGATGAGTAAGATATGATCCTTTGAAGTTAGAGTGTCAAATCTGCCCTGAGGGTTCCTGCGAAATTCACGATTCAATTTATCCATTAGATTAAATTTCATTTCCAAGAGTTTCTTTTTTTGTAACCGAGTCATGGTCTAATTACTTAACTAAGATATGGTTAAGAAATTGGGTTGTGACAGTTCTTCATAGTTGTTGCTATGAAACATAATACGTTTTATACAAAGGTTGAGAATGGATTTTTTTATATAATTGAAAGATATGCATATAGATATAATTGTTATGTAACCGTTCACCCGCTCACGATGCCTGCAGATTTCACGGTAGCAGTAGTTCTAGCTCTATATTAGGAGCACGGGAGCTCCCTCCCTCGAGACTTTTCTGAATTTCTAGGTAAAATGAATATACTCTATTTTTGTCTCCGAAAGTTTTATTTTATCTATCAATTGGACTTTCCGCCTCTGCGGCTAACTTCATTCTAGGAGTAGCACAGAAAGATTGATTAACATTATTGACGCACGAAAGGGGTAACAATTTGGGCACTATCTCTGTAACTATTTAGTTAGCTCGTTAACCGCACATATACCTTTCAGATCCCTACTTTCCTAACCGTTTAATCACTTCTTGGACCCTTTCTTTACCTTGGTTTTGGTGTAACGACTGCCCCGCTGTCTCCGACATGGATCCGGTATATTGAATTCTTCATGAAGATGCGGAGCACCAACTGAGAACCATGCCTTTCGAACCGAACGCAACGCCCTTCTTCCAAATCTGGGCACTGCACAATGTGTTCACGGACAACTCATTATAAATTTCATTTTTTTGTTTTTTATTTTATTTTATTTTGTATTGAATAATATTAAATTCTACTATAATCAATAAATCATAGTCGTGAAGTGATAATTAATAAACTTTTTATTAAACTTTTAATATTTATCTACAAGACATGTCACATTTTTCACGAACATATTAAATACGCCTGTTGCAGGAGAATGAACTTTTCATATCATGTAAATGATGTATATATAACACTTTTTAACCTAAAAATTATTGTATACATGAGGTTATTCGCATATACATAACAATTTAAAAATATTATCTAAAATGAATATTATAAACATCATCCAAAAATTCATTTGCAAAAGGATCATAGAGTAAGTTTGATAGGTTAAGGGCTTAATAGTTTTATATTTTCTTCCAAATTTAGTAGAATCATATGTTGATAGATTATAAAAACTTATATGAATCATCAATCAACCACACATAAATTCGAATTACACAAGCTTATATTTAAACACATAAATCAACTACAAAAGCGAAAATACATAATATGATATTTAAATTAGGATTACATGATTCAAAAATAATTAAATTAAAATGATAACGGGTAGAGGTTAACATACAAGCAAAGGATATGACATGTCCATAAATAAATATTAAATTTTTAATATTTTTTTATTAATATCATTGTTACTTGTTAGACTGTATTGATTATAATATAGTTTATTATTCTTATTTAATATAAATTAATAAAAAAATAAATATTAAGAATTATTATTATTCGTACAATGATATAACATCAGACTTTTACACTATCAAGTGTTATAACTGATAAGGTTTTTGTGTCTAAGATGCTATAAATCACAAGTTAAGTATGATATAAACCCTGCCATTGCCATTGCCAGCTGTGAAACGGTTGAGTTGTTACCTTAACTTTTTTGTTTTGTCTTGGCACTTAGGACAAGAAACAATTGAACTTGTAATGGTTGGAGTTTACGGATTATAATTAATAGTGAGGTCTTCAAAATTCTTAGATATTTTTGTGCTCACATTAAATAAATGTTAAGATCCACTTACATACACATGTTGTTTACTCATAAATATAATTAAAAATAATAAAGTCGTGAAATTCCGAATCTGAAGAATCTCGAGAATGAAAGAAATATTCAAAATTTATAAAATAATTAGGATCATTTCAATCAATTATTCAAATGAGAAATAAATATGAGATAAAAGTTCAACACTCCTAAAAGTCACAATAGTTTCAATTTTTAAATTAATCTTAAATATTCAAATTTTTTTATAGCTGTTGACGAATGTGATTATGTGAGTGTAGAGAGTAGGGTGAGGAACTTAGGTGGCTCCTTCCGAGTTTTCCTAGTTTGCTTCTCGCTAGTGCGCCTTCAATGTGAAAAGACTTAACCGGACCGAATAGCACCGGAGAGAATTTGGTATTCTACAAATGACCGTTGTGATTCTTTTGAAAGCAAAAAATTCAAAATTCACAAATGACCGTTACCCAAATCTTTTCACCTTCCTTTTCAGTCTTGAAAGCATTTTCAACACCATATATCAATCATTATCATATTTGTATATCAACTCAGTCATCCCACCTCTCTCTCTATCTCTCTAATAGGTCTAAACTTTTGAATCATCGAAGAAAATTTTCTGAAAAATGGCATTGAGGCCCCTTGATAATGCTATGCCGATCACTGCCGAAAGGCCTAAGAAGCTAGCAAAGACCATAATCTCAGATCAGAAAGGGAAACAACGGCCCGATCACGGCATTAACGATGAAAATAGGGTTCCGGTTCCGCCGCCATTGTCGATGGATGCATCTATCGAATACATCCTCTCTGAGAATCTCAAGCCGTTTCAAGATCCCAATTCTAAAATTCTGGTTTGTCTTAAATTCCCATTTCTTGTTGATTTAAGCGGTTGAGCACTGCGATATATATTTAGTGGATTTTTGAACCTTGTATCAGGATCTTGTTGGAGGGTTGGAGTCGAAAGATTGGTTGAAGGTGTGTGAATCACTAAATGATGTTAGGCGATTCGCTCTCCATCACTCAGGTCTCTTGCAGCCAATAATGTAAGTCTCTCTTTTCCCTCTCTGGATCTTGTGGTGTAATGATTTGTCGTGTATTGATATTGGAGGGATGGTTGGTGAATGCAGTGAGAAAGTGGTGCTAGTGATGGTGAAATCAATCAAGAATCCAAGAAGTGCATTGTGCAAGACTTCTATCATGGCTTCTGCTGATATTTTCAATGCATTTGGTGAAACTCTACTTGAGTCTGCTTCTGATGCTTTTAGCCAATTGGTACTAATCCATACCCTAAATCAATCCCTATGTTTTTATATGTTCATCATCACCCTAAATTAACTCTCCCTCCCTCTCAGTTGTTGCAACTACTGCTAAAAGCTTCACAAGACAAGAAATTTGTGTGCGAAGAAGCAGACAAGGCACTATTGGCGATGGCAAAGTCCATGGCTCCTCTATCTCTCCTCCATAAGCTTGGTTCATATGTCAAGCACATGAATCTCAGAGTCCGAGCAAAGGCTGCGGTTTCTATCTCCAACTGTGTCTCCAATATGGTATGTAATAACTTTGACCATTCTTGCATGCATTAGCTTAGATAATACCTGAAAACATGATGTATCTAACTTGTATGAATGAAATGATGATTTAGGATCTGAAAAGCATGGAAGAGTTTGGGTTAGCATCACTGATTCAGATGGCGTCGAATTTGCTGAATGATAAGCTTCCTGAGGCAAGAGAAGCTGCTAGAGGAATTGTAATCTCACTTTATGGAGCAATGACAGAAAGTGAAGAGGAGGAGAATAAGCATGAGTTTTGGCAAAACTTTTGCCAGTCTAATCTGCTTGCTATTCATGCACAAGCTATGGTTAAGCTTGTTTCTTCTTAGTCTTAATAATAATAATAACAATAGTGTTATTTGTTTGAAATGTCTAGTAGTTTTAGTTTTTGGCTAAGTTCATGTTTACATGAATGTAATGGATAATAATTTTCTTTTAATGCTACTATTTGATTTCATTTAGTTGTCCTCCTTTACCTTTGATATATGTAGGTACTTTTCCCAATCTTCATTCATCAAAATAAGTTCGAATTATTTTATGGAATTGTGCAATTTTGTGTGGACTAAAAGAGGATGAGAATCACAGGGCTATGAAAAAACACTCATCAAAATCCAGAAAAATACTCCCTTTTAACTCTCAAAATAACAAACAAAATCTACAAATGAGGGAGACAGCGCGATTCAATATTCTTCTCTCCTCCCAGAAATATTATTATAAGATGATCTCACGAGATCTAAGTATATAGTAAAACTGAAACACAAAAATGAGATTTGATTTTGTAATAATAGCTGTTCTATTTATCTCTATAGTTATAATGAAAATAGATGTTGTGTTAACAAAAAATAAATCTGAATCATTCATTTTTCATCCAATGGATATAATTAAACTATAGTCTAATTAATAAACCCTAGTCATAAATAATAACAAATTCTCTGTTTTTAGCTATAAAATATTTTAAATCAGATATATACCAAAATTATCTTTTAATATGTATCATTGATCTAAATAATTTAACAGTTAAGATTTATTTTTAGTTAATTCATATAGAACCATTGATATATATATATATATGTATATAAAGATGTTATTTTGGCATTTGCTCATCTTTATGAGTGTAGTGAATTAGAAAATTGCCCTATTTCAATTAAAAAATCAAGTAATACCCACTCTATATAATGTTATTTGATATTTTTTGAATTATATCTAATTAGTTTTGTAAATTGTACGTTAACAAGGTATTAATGCACCATTGGAAAACTACGTTAACAAATACGGTTAGAAAACTACTTGATTCTTGTAATTATAAAAATGAAAAAGAATATAGTCTAATACTACTAATACATTTTTTACTTTAAAAATTCAAATAACTTTTAAGTTTGAATGGATAATTATAATTCGAAATGTTGGAATTATAGTACACCGCAAGTAATGAGGAGGCGAGAAGGCATCCACGAAGTCATCTCATCTCATCTCAATCTCATCTCTCAACAAAAAACAACATTCTATGCCAACTGTCCTTTCATGTTTGCACAACCACAACCTCAACCAAAACAAAACCCAAATCCTACAATTACAAAACCCTCTAGAAAAAGACAAAAACCCCTTGAACAAGAAACTCAAACTCATACACACCCCACAACATTGACCTACCTAGCATTTCCTTCACTATTTTGAAACAAACCCACAAGCAAAACAGCTCGGATACATGCATACAAGAGTAATAGCTTAAAGTTTGAAGCTTTTTTCATGGAGTCAAGCATTTATGGCGTCCCTCCTCCGGGAGCACAGATGGGCCGTTCGGACAGCAGCGTTTCAGGTATTAGAGCTCCTATAACTGCGGATGAGTCCGACTTTGAACGTTCTGGTAGTAGCTATTACAGTGGTAGCGAGCTCGAGGGATATGAGAGTGGTGAGGATGTTTCAGAAAAAGCTCGTGTTGTTGAGGAGGATGAGGTGATTGTTGAAGAAAGGGATACTGTTAAGGAGTTAGCCATTTCTGATGGTGCTGTGGTTGAATTGAAGGGAGAAGGAGTTCAGGGTACTAGTAGGAGTGAGCGTGACTTTGTTCAAGAAAGTGGTAATGTAGGTGGAATTGGTGTTTCTAGGCCTCTTGCGAGGTACCCAAGTATAAGAAGTTATAAGGGTGTTGGCAATGATATTGATGGTTCTGATGATTCGGGTTCGTTGAGTAATTCTAGCGATGACGAGATAGTCGAAGAATTGAAGTATGGTGCAAGTTTAAGAAGTGCTAGGCCTGTTGTGGCTGTAGTGAATAAGGAGGTTTCCGAGGGAGAGTTTACACCAGTTATGGGCACTAGAGTTCTATCAGCTCGAAAGTTAAGTATCCCGGTTGCGAAGATATCTGTTGACAGTGATGACGACTCTGCTAACAGCGAGGTTTTAGATGATGAGGTTTTCTCTGGTGTTGCAAGGGTCCCTAGCATTGAAATTTTGAATAGGACTAATAGTGCACCAAAAGTAAGAATGTTGGAGGGTGATGAAGGGGATGAGAATGGGTCAAAAGCTGAAGATATTCTGGAGATGGAGCTTGTTGGGGACTTGCAAGCTAGTGGTATGGATTTAAGCCCTCTAGACGTGAAGGAGTCCATTGTTGTAGAAAACCTTCTTCTTCAAGAAAGTGGGCATGATTATAAGGAAGAAACTATGGCTGATTCATTGGCTTTGAACCCCACATCAGAATTAAGGCATAACGGAGGTCTTATTCATTTATATGAGGATATTAAAGAAGTTGATGTTTTTGAAGATAGGAAGGAGTGCGTGGAGTTAGTTGATTTTACAGAGCCTATTGACTTTGCAGAGAGCATAGTTTTGCAAAATTCTGTTGCAGAAGCCGAAGTCAGTGAACCGGGAGATTCTCTTGATGGTGTGGACTGCAAGAACAATAATGCTGCTTTAGAGGAAAATTGTATCTTTAATCAAGATTCTGAGAGTGAGAATGTGGAAAGTATGAAGCAGGCTATTGGGCAGATGGTTGAGTCTTTCAGCTCGATTACGGACCTCGAAGTGACCTCTGCTCATCAATGTGTTGACATCAGCGAGGTGCCTGCTGTTCTTACACAAACAACGTCAGTAGATATCTGTGATAGCATTTCCGAAGATGCTAGCTCGACCTGTGCATTTGCAGCTGATCAATCTGCTTTTGAAGGTTTAAAACCGGAACAAGAAACTGGGGGAGAAGCTGAAACCGGTGACATATTGCCTGATGAGGTCGAAAAATCTGATACCGACGTGGTACAAGACTCTACTACTCCTCACACAGGAGGGATTTTACTTGATCATTTGCAAGAAATTGATGGTGACGTGGATGTAGATGGTGAAATGAGCAATAGTATCATTGATGCTGCTGCATCAGCTGCTCTTTTTAAGGCCGTCAGAAGTGTTGCATCAGATGATGATGATATTGAATCTGTCTCTCTTGATGGTGCAGAGAGCTCGCCTCTGGGAAGAAACTTGGAAGATTTGGGCATATTTGACGCTGCAAAAGCTACAACTCATGGTGTCAATCCTTCCTCGACCAATAGTGATTTTATTGAAGCTTTAAGTGAAAGCGAGAAGGAGAACATCAAGAATATACAAAAGATACATGTAAAATATTTACACCTTCTTGACAGATTAGGCCGTTCTCATGAAGATTCTGTAGCTCCAGAGGTTTTACACCAGCTGGCACTTGCTGCTGGAACCGGAACTTTGAGTTCGGTAGAATTCCATCTTGATGCGATCAAGAATGCAGCCTCGGAGCTCGAAGCACAAAGAAAGGACAATCCGGACTTCTCATTAACTGTCCTCATTATAGGAAAAACTGGAGTTGGTAAGAGTGCAACTGTGAATTCTATTTTTGGAGCAGGCACTGCTGTAGTTAACGCGTTCGAGCCTGCCACGACTCGTGTGAAAGAAATCACTGGCTCGATCAATGGTGTGAAACTAAAGATCTTCGACACCCCTGGTCTTATAAATCCTTTGGCAGACCAATCCACCAACCGGAAGATTTTGTCATCAATCAAGAAAGTGATGAAGAAATCAGCACCTGATGTTATCATGTACGTAGACCGCCTAGACACCCAAAGAGGCAACCTTAATGACTTACCTCTTCTGAGGTTAGTCACTTCTTGCCTTGGTTCATCAATATGGAGAAAATCCATTGTTGCTTTCACACATGGATCCGCAGTACCTCCAGATGGTCCCAATGGGCATCCATTAAGCTATGAGGCGTTCGTTGCTCAGCAGTTGCAGGTTATTAAACAACTCATTAGCCATTCAGCAGGGGAGCCGGTGACGATGAATTCTGGCTCGATACTCCCAGTTTGTGTTGTTGAAAACCATTCATTCGCGGAAAAGAATCTATGTGGAGAGATATCATTGCACAATGGAGACAGGTGGAGATCTCAACTGCTGCTTCTGTGTTGTTCAATGAAAATTTTATCGGAGGCGTTCAATTCCTCCGACTCCTATCAAGAAGAAGATTCTGTAAAGCAATCGAGAGGAGGAACGAGGCGATTCAAAAGCTTGAGTATATCAGAAGTTGTAGAACAAGAAACTGAAACCTCAGAATCACTGGCACTGCAGCTCACCAAAGATAAAGAAGAATTCGACATCAACTTACATTCATCAGTTTCAGCAAAGCGCGGAGTTAAAGGATTGGTCATGGCAGGACTCAATATTCTTCACGTGGAAGAGAAGCTCGCCTACACACTCAAAGGAGAAACCAGAATCAAGAAGTTGGGAAAGCACAGAACAGCAGCTGCAGCATCTATCACCTTTGATGGGGAAAACATGGTGTCGGGCCTCAAATTCGAGGACCGCGTTGCAATTGGGGAACGAACAGCATTGGTGGGAAATGCCGGTATCGTTCAATCTCAATCTCAGGAGGATGCAGCATATGCATATGGTGTAAACTTTGATATTTGCAGCAGAGGCAAAGATATCAAAGACCATCCTAGCAATGAAGATGAAACCTCAGTCGGAATGTCTGTCATGAGATGCAAAGGTGGAGTTATATATGGCTGCAATCTGCATTCTGGGATTCCCATCAACAGAATGTCCAAACTAGACGTCACCGCTGCGTTGAACAACAGGAGGATGGGCCGGATTTCTGTCAAGACGAGCTCCTCGGACCAGCTTCAGATCGCGGCTCTGGCTCTCGTTCC
Source organism: Leonotis leonurus (assembly GCA_026898415.1). Lineage (NCBI taxonomy): Eukaryota > Viridiplantae > Streptophyta > Magnoliopsida > Lamiales > Lamiaceae > Leonotis > Leonotis leonurus. Next base: position 1,545,391 of record JAPKLX010000023.1, read on the forward strand.
AATTGCCGCAGCTGTGTGGAAGAAGCTTTTTGGCCAGTACAGTGAGGACTAATTGATTGCATATAATGTTGTGATGTGCAGTGCAGTGAAGGCAGTTGAAGTAAGGGAGAGAAGGCCAACCAGTTCTTGAGAGAAACTTTGTTGATAGTTGACGTTTTTAGCATTATGATGATGATGTGTGTATATATATAGTCAAGAGATGAGTGTGAATTGAGCTCATATCGAAATGAAAATGTGTTTGTTGTGTTCAATTCTGACTGTTTAGTTTCATGTTACTTCCTTTTCTTTTATAGCAATAGTTTTTCTTAGGAATTACATTAAATTTAAATATCAAAAGCAACACGAACTCGAGACTTAGTAGCTCCAGCATTAACTTTCTACTATTAAACTAACAAAAGTATAAACATTAAACCATTTACCTCAATGAAAATAGTCTAATGTTATAACCATTTATATGTAAGCGAAGGCACTTTCTTTAACCACCTTTTTTTAAATTATATTACATTAACATTAAAATTATATGGCCGTATCACGGAGGACTCGAACCCGAGACTTAAACTTTGGACATTAACTTCACTATCACTATGCCAACACACGCATGCCTTCTTTAACCACTATTATTATCAACTATGTGACCAACAATAATAATTTTGCAGTAAATATCAAATTCTCAAATGATAAATATGCATGAAGAATTATATAAAATACTTCCTCTCGTTGTATTCTTATTTTTATACTAAAAAGACAGGCGTCATTCTTTTAATAAAAACGATTTTTTTTTTTTCATTTTAAAAAAAATTTATGTCGATTTTTTTCCCAGTAAATTGTTAAGGAAGTAATATATTAAAAAAATATATATTTTCGTTTTTTGGGTTTAAAGACTTGACCTTGGGAGCCAATGGTCCAAAGTGGAACGTCAATCTCCTCCAGTCGCCAGCATCACTTCATTTTATCCTAAAAAATAGATCAAGAAACGAACTTTACAAAAACCCAATTCGCTGAATTAGCTATTAAGCTATATACGTTTTTCGTCTTTGTATATTGCTGATTGCTGAATGGAAGGGAATCAAAGGAACTGCAGAAATGAAAGCCACTAGAAGAAATGGACTCCACCCTGTTCACTAAACCCGCAACTTTCTACTCACTCACCAAAATGGCTGTGCAGAATTTTTCTTACAGGGTAGGAATCTCTCCTTTTTCCAGTTAACATGCATAAATTTATGTGTTTCTAAATCCAATTCAGAGATTTTAATCTCTTTATTAAATTTTGGACTGTCACTTGTTCTTGGGGAATGAGTTGTAGAATTTGAATGACATGGTATTTCTAAAAACTAGAAATGGCTGGGGAAGAGAAAAAGGCGATGAATTTCAGAGTATAGTTATGGGATTGTTAGGAAATGGAAGAGGCATTATGTTATTTCTTTCTCATAGCTAGTTCTTGTTGCATCCCATGTTGTATGTGTAGCTAGCCAATCATAGTATTAGCTGAACATCTATAAACCCAAGAGTTCTCTCATAAATTTATTCGTATGTGTCATGTTCGAATGCTTCTTCGCTATACTCCCAGTAGTTATGATGGTACATGCACTATGTTTACAAAGTCAATCTTCAATGTAAACAAGCAGCTGTTATTTCATTGTGCAATATAAACTGTCATTATTTTCCTTATAGCTGGAGCATCTAATAAGGACTCTAATTTTGCTCAGGCCCCGTTGCTGAAAAATTACTCATATTTTAGGAATACAACTGCTACCAGCCTATCACATATACGAAGAAGCTCTTCAGCCAGAGTCTTATCCCTCTTAAATATGTCTCACTATTGTACTTGCTCTGGTCAAGAATATGCCTCATCCTCAAAGCGAAGATCACGTGGGCCTGTCATGGCAGCTAAAAAATCTGAAGGTTGTCAAGAATAGATAATCATATAACTTCAGACTTATGATATAGTTTGGGTGGTTGATTTCATTTTGTAAGTGTTTTCACATACTTCTTATCTTCTGGTGGACATACTTATTGCTGTTCAGGTGAAAAACAGGAAGCTGGCAAATATAAGCACACAATTGATCTTCCTAGGACTGCCTTTGGCTTAAGAGCAAATTCTGTTGTAAGGGAGCCTGAAATTCAAAAGCTATGGGATGAAAATCAAGTGTTTGAGAGGGTTTCCAGCAGGAATAGTGGGGTAACTTCGTCTGCAGCTTTCTTTAATTCATCTTACTCTTTCTCATTGGATGATCTTCTAAAAGTTAACTTCTGGATGATACGAATTATCTCAACAGGGAAGCTTCGTGCTTCATGATGGGCCTCCTTATGCAAATGGGGATTTACATATGGGTCATGCATTAAATAAGATTTTAAAGGATATAATCAACCGCTATAAGGTAATTCTGGAGTGAGAAGAGAGAAATTTCTTGGGATCTTGTTGAACTTTGCTAACTTCCATTTCACGATTACTTGCTGGAATCTATGGTTGTATGTACAGTTATGCGTGTTTTAAATTTCTGTCTAACAAATTTACTGCTCTCCTTTTAATCAGCTTCTTCAGAACTTCCAAGTCAATTATGTGCCTGGTTGGGACTGTCATGGCTTGCCAATTGAACTGAAAGGCAAGTGCTATCTGAAATCCTTGATATTTTTTTTCTGATGATTCTAATGAACTTGTGTGCCTGGAAAATTTCTGACCTTGAGCTATACAGAGATAAAGCCAGATGTTTGGGTAGAACCCTCTATATAAATTGCTCATGTGTATATCTGACAAAGTATATGGACTATATCTCAGATTGGAAGGCATAATTACAAAATTTTGTAATTTATGACATTTTCTAAACTGACAGCCTTGTGAGATGCATATGGGTGCCGAGTCTATTTTCTGATTATCAAAGCAATTTGCTCATGATGTGTAGAAGTTGGTGACCTTTATGACAAACCTCGTTGATCCGTTTCAGTTTTGCAGTCTCTGGATCAAGATGCTAGAAAGGACCTGACACCAATAAAATTGAGAGCAAAAGCAGCAAAATTTGCTAAATCAACTGTCAAGAATCAGCTGGCAGCATTTAAGGTTGTGTTAGAAAAGAAAAGTTTCTGCTTCAGCATTGTGCTTATTAGATATCATTTTCCCGTCAAAGATCAACTATATTACTTGCCTCAATTTTTTCTGATGCTCTCACCATTTGTTTATAGTATGTTCACGTCCCATTTCTTATCCATATACCATGCGTCCGATTTTAAATTTATTTAATTAACTCACACATCTTTATTATGATTCTTGTTAAATAGAGTTACTTGGCTAATTGTGTCTGATCCTATTGGTTTTCATTTAGGTCGAAATATTTCCTGTTAGGTCTAAATGCACTTTGTTATATGTTAATTTTGGAAGAAATATGTACAATAGTATGTAATATGAATCTCCACTTATAGATATATCTTTATTGGAAAATTTTTCTTTGGTGCTCTTTTGGGGACAGAGAAGTCGCCGACATGTCTGTTGATGAGATGACAAATGTTTATTATTTGCTTACAGCGATTTGGCATATGGGCTGACTGGGATAATCCATATCTTACACTCGATCCAGAATATGAAGCTGCTCAGGTACTTTGTGTTCCTCAACAGTGTCTCACATATAGATTTTGACGAGTTATGAATAGTAAGAATCTATTTATATCTGTTCTGTATTGCTTAAGCTTCAGTGTAAACATTAATTTATATTCCTGCTGTGTCCAGAGGCCTTATCATGTTTCCTTTTTGGTCTACATGAAATATGTTAGATTGAAGTGTTTGGCAAAATGGCGCTGCAAGGGCATATCTATAGAGGCAGGAAACCAGTACATTGGAGTCCTTCGTCTCAAACTGCTCTTGCAGAGGCTGAATTGGAGGTACTAAATCTATTGTCTTCACTTATTTCATTATTTTTGGTACCCCCTGAACCCACTAACTAGAAAAGATTGGGAATGCATTAAACTTTCAGTTTTGAGGTGTAGAATTAAGTATTTACATTTCTTGGTTTCAAATCTGTTCCAGTATCCCGAGGGGCATGTTTCAAAGAGCATGTATGCCATTTTTAAATTAGTGTCTGGCACTACTTCATGTAAAGTGCTAGAGGCTTTCTTTCCCAATTTGGCCTTGGCAATTTGGACTACAACTCCGTGGACTATTCCTGCTAATGCTGGTAAGCTATTTTCAAATAACTTCTCTTCTTAGTTTCTACGTGCTCGCATTTTCTAGTACCAATTAAGTGTTCTACTATGTATTATTTTGGGTGTATAGTCTTGCTTTTGGCTTCCAGAACATATTATTCTTTACCTGTTTTTCTTGTATTTACTTTAGAAATTATGATTGTTCCCCTTCAGCCGTTGCTGTCAATTCAAAGCTTCAGTATGCTGTGGTTGAAGTTCATCCCAATTCTAGGGAGGCTACTGCCTCATCAACCAATAAAGAGAAAAGACTTGGTAGAATCTTGAAGGAAAATGACAATCTGCACTTTATTGTGGCATCAGACCTTGTGCCAACCCTAGAAGTAAAATGGGATGTCAAGCTTACTGTGAAGGCAACAGTTACAGGCGTAGAATTAGAGAATTGCAGGTTCGTTATGCATTTAACTGTTGGAACATGGAGTGATAACTGTTAGCTATATAGTCTCACAATGGAGATTATGTTATGTGCTTTTGTGCCCTTCCTGCTAATCTTTTGGATAACCATATGGTTGACTCCCAGTAGTAAGCAAAATGTCTATACTACCCTGATCATCCTGTGTATTGTTTAATAAATTATTAAAATAAATGAATCAAAATGTTTCTATTATGATCTTAAGGCACTCCCTACTGTGTTAGCTTTGGATAATGGTATCATCTCCAAGTTTTTCGAATGAACATGTTGTACGATATATCTCCCCTTGAGCTTTTCATACTGTTATCTGTAACTTGTAGTGACATCCAATTTTGGTTGACTGGTACTTCAGGTACATTCATCCTGTAGAGAGCAGAGAATGTCCAGTCGTCGTTGGTGGGGATTACATCACTACTGAGTCAGGAACTGGACTAGTTCATACAGCTCCTGGCCATGGACAAGAGGATTATGCGACTGGCCTTAAATATGGTTTGCCTGTCTTCTCCCCTGTTGACGATGAAGGGAAGTTTACTATAGAAGCTGGACAATTTAATGGCCTTGACGTACTTGGAAATGGCAATGTTGCTGTTATTGAGTGTTTGGACAACAACTTGTCAATGGTTATGGTTGAGCCATATAGTAAGTTCAATTGATGCCTTGATTATCTACCTAGTCATTCCTTACTGCTCTGATTCTATCAGAATATTAAAATTGTTGTTATTTGGTCTACTTCTCCTAACAATTAACAACTTCAAGATCACAAGTACCCATATGATTGGCGAACAAAGAAGCCTACCATTTTCAGGGCAACTGAACAATGGTTTGCTTCAGTGGAAGGATTCCGTAAGGCTGCAATGGATTCAATCAACCAAGTAACCTGGGTTCCTCCACAGGTAATTAATAACCTTCCTTTTTAATTTTTTTGTATATCATAAGTGTGTTCACATTTGATCCTGTGTTATGTTCTATATGTCTCTTGTTCTCTCAAAGATTGAGGATGGTAATAAGTCAAGATTGGCAAATCCATTTTTTAATCCTTCACTGTCATTAAGCTCATTTTGTATTGATAGGCGGAAAATCGAATTTCATCCATGACTTCAAGTCGTTCTGATTGGTGCATTTCCCGGCAAAGAACCTGGGGTGTTCCTATCCCAGTTTTTTATCATGTGGAGTCAAAGGAACCCTTGATGAATGAAGAAACTATTGATCATATCAAGTGTAAGGGCTATGAACTGTTGGACTTTTCCACACTACTCCATTTAATTTTATTCTGCTTTTAACACGTCGAGTCTTTCTTTTAAATTATAATATTTTATTATATAATTGCATTATATAATAGAATTTGAACTCTGGTCTCTCCATCAGCTCACTATAAAATATACTTGTCACCCATATATGTATATATACACACACACATATCACCTATGCACCCGATGTTTATTGCTGTCGTAGGACTGTCCTGTAAAATGTAATACTTTAGTATATTAGGACAATTTCATATCATCTATTTTGGCAGCTATAATTTCTCAGAAGGGAAGTGACGCCTGGTGGTACATGAAGGTAGAGGAATTGCTTCCAGAAAAATATCGTGACCAAGCATCTAGCTATATAAAAGGAACAGATACAATGGATGTTTGGTTTGACTCAGGTATACAACCATTAATGTTAATTTTATATGTACCCATTTTTATGATTTGTCACTATAGTGTCGACTTCAATTTTCTGATGTGGTACTGCAAATTATACATACCCCCAGTTAAATACACTTAAATAACAGATAAAGAAGTAAGACAATGCTGCCTAGATTTTAAAGTGTCTATCATGCTTCATGCTAGTATTTGGGCATGATCTCCGCTGTGGAAGATGGGTTCTAGGCCTTCATTTTACGATGATATGGTCAAAATATTTGCAAAGTCTAATTTGCATTACATGGGAATCCATTCTATCTGCTATATTTTGTTACTTGAGTGTCCTCTGTAATCATGGGTATTAATGCACACACCACATTGTTAAATCAGCTCAGAAAGAGATTTTTTTTTCCTTTTAAAATGTGATTTCTAACTAGTGTAGACAGTAATTACAATTTTGGAAGCTTTGATCTTAACTCGATTGGTTTCATTTAGGTTCTTCATGGGCTGCTGTACTTGGGAAGAGAAGTGGTCTTAGTTATCCTGCAGACTTGTACCTTGAGGGTACAGATCAGCATCGTGGCTGGTTCCAAAGTTCGTTGCTGACAAGTATTGCTACAAATGGTAAGTGACAAACATTAGCCTCCTACAAATTTCAATATGGTGCTTAGTTGACTATCAGAGAGTCTAATGATCTATTGAGATAAAACCAGGGAAGTATGGAATCTTGTATTCTTCCTTTGTTTAGTCCTATGAAGATGTAAAGTTAAAAGTGTTTTACAACTCATGATTCGTTGCAAGAAAGCAAGTTTTAGGCAGAGCTTTTAATTAAAGTGATTATTTTGACAAGAGCACTAATTCTAGTCTCTCTGTGGATGCAATTCTTTTTACACTTTTTATATAGTCATTCTTTTGTTGGACATATGATATTCAAGTGAAACGTTATTCTGATATTGCAGGAAAGGCTCCATACCGTGGTGTCATAACACATGGATTTGTACTTGATGAGAAGGGCTTCAAGATGAGCAAATCTGTAGGAAATGTCGTTGACCCTAGAGTTGTGATAGAAGGAGGTAAAGATCAGAAGGTAGGTACATCATACAGCTAGCAATCAATTCTAGGAATGACCATATACTGCTTGAGTGTATTATATCTGTGAAAATGCTGAAATTTTCCCTTTCACTATCTTCAACAGGAGGCCTTTGGTGCAGATGTCCTTCGTTTATGGGTTTCCAGTGTAGATTATACTGGTGATGTCATGATAGGATCTACAGTACTTCGTCAAATGTCAGATGTATACAGGAAATTAAGAGGAACCTTGCGATTTCTTCTGGGGAACTTGCATGATTGGAAAGTATGACGCCTCTTAAATCTCGTATCTTTTGCTTTTAAACGTATGAATATTATCGTTATAGGTTTTAAACTTTGCGATATATTCTCTCTTACTATTTTCATACTACAACCTCAATGTTGCCTTGGTTAGGTAATTATTTGGGATGCATAAATACACAATAAAGATGTAGTTTACCTCAATGTTGCCTTGGTTAGCTGAATGCCCTTGTGTGTTTTATTAATTTGTGTAGGCTGATGATGCTGTTCCTTACAGTAAGCTCCCCATGATAGATCAATATGCGTTGTTTCAACTTGAAAACGTCGTGAAGAACATCAAAGAGAGCTATGACAATTATCAGTTCTTCAAGATTTTTCAGGTATATTCTGGCGATACTGTTAATAATGCGAAGCACACCAAGCACTTCTATCATAAAATTATAGTGGGCAAACAATATCAGGAAGATCGTATCAATATTATACTTGTTAGGTACTGCAGAATGAGAAACTGAGATTATGCTGTCATCTTGGTTATCAATCACATGCCGAAATTATAAAGCAGTTGTAGAGTTTTAGTGCTAGAGATAAGGATGTTATAATTGGCGATGATACTAACAATCATGAAAGTTTCACATGAAGTGTATTTTGAAAGAATAGAGGTTGATAGCTCTGCAGGGATTGTATGTGCTCGACAATAGCTTCACTACATTTCTAGAAAATATTTTATATTCTGCATTCCTAAAGTTTTTCTTCTATTATTTATTTATTTTCATCCTTTACAGATGATTCAGCGGTTTATTGTCGTCGATCTCTCAAGCTTCTACTTGGATGTTGCCAAAGATCGACTTTATGTCGGGTAACCATTTATTTTGCTTCATCTCTTACCAATATTGATGCTTAGGATGAGATTCATCTCTCAAGTTTCCTTGAATCACATAAGCCACACACTCACTCTACGTGTTCAAGCTTATTTGGAAGAGTGTATTATAAACATAATAAGCAGAAGTGTCATATTTGTCAAGTTGGATAAAGTTTAGCTCTGGGGAAATCATCCATCTAATATAAAATGAAGAAATCAAGCGCTCTTTTTAGAAATATATAGAGTGAAATTTGAGTTCTTTAACTGTTATCTTGATATTCATGAGAGAATCCCCTGAGGTGTCTTAATTGCTTTCGATTCCCAAATCCATATTTTGTCGATTCTCTCAGTGGAAGCAGTAGCTCTACTCGAAGGAGTTGTCAAACAGTCCTTGCTGCACAGCTTCTTTCTGTTTCAAGGGTCATTGCTCCTATCTTGCCACATTTAGCAGAGGATGTATGGCAGAATCTTCCTTTCCCAGTCACTACCGCAGAAGGTCAAGTTGCTAAATTCATCTTCGAGTCTGGATGGCCCGTTGTAAATGAGCGACACCTTGCATTCCCCGAAGAAGATATTATCTTTTGGGGAAAGATTCTCGAGGTATTTATTGATAGCTTAAATTTTGATAAGAAAATCTTATGATATTTCTTTAGACATCACGTTTTACTAATTTCATGTTGCTTTTCCCAGCTGAGAACTGAGGTAAACAAAGTGCTTGAGGTAGCTCGCATGAATAAGTTGATCGGCTCGAGCTTAGAGGCGAAGGTCTATCTCTATGCATCAGATAGTGGCCTTGTTTCCAGACTGGTTAGCTTGGGTGCATCGGAGAATGAGGCTGACACACTACATCGTATCTTCTTGACATCTCAGGTATGATATGATGACATAACGAGCAAGACTACAACATCTCTAAGTCATAGCCTAGATAAAATCCTTCAAAATATTCAATCATATATTCTCAATATAATATATATGCAGGTGGAGATTCTTCCAACTATGGATGATATGAAAGACGATGACGTCTCTTGCACCGGAGAATACCCTATCGATGAAACAAACAAGGTGTGGATCGGTGTGTCACGTGCAGATGGGTCGAAATGTGAGAGATGTTGGAATTTCTCACCAGAAGTGGGCAGTTACGACGACCACCCGTCGCTTTGCAGCAGGTGTCACGGCATTGTCAGTCACCCAATTCCTGCACTTGCTGCAGCGGGTTAAGACATTTTGGAAAGGATTGAAGAGTACCCTCATTAAGTGCTTCAAAATTTTCAGTTTTCAACAAAATTGAAGTTTGATTTTCTTGAAACTAATCCTATAGGTATTTTTAGTTATTTAACAAGTGGAACCCAATATACAGAGGAAATAGGCAGTACAATTATATTTGCAACAGTTTTTCTTACAAAATGTTATTCCTAAAGATGAAATTCCTTTTTTAATATATTGAAATAATTAAATTCAAAGACGTTGCCACAGTAGAGATGAAATTTGTTTTGAATATTGTATCTGAGCAGTATTACTTCTTTATTGTATTACATGGTGGAAGAACAACCCACTTACGTTTTGAGATATCTATCAATCCTAATGAAGACTTCATTTACAACATTAAGCAAGGAAGTGAGCTTGTTGTACTTAAAATGTAATAATCAAAGCCCATTATTTCAGATGAAACTATGCACAAATATTCTTTGAGGTTTCAGATACGAGCTTAAGTGATATAATGCGTGTGTGCAATGACGTCCATTTGTGGTGACTTTCGATAAATTTTACCAATTATTTCAAAAGTAAATCGTTCAAATGTTAATGCAAGATTACGTTCTTCTTTATCTTTGGAATGGTTGTTAAATTTTGAAGTTGATAAAAGAAAAGGGAGAGTTTTGAATCTTTCTATTGTTGATGAAGCTAATTATTTGTGTGTACTTAGTAAAACTCGATTTAATGGGTAGGCAATTATTTGTTTGACTCAATTTTGAACTTGATTCAAGCTAGCTATATTATTTCTCAAGCTGAAGAGTGAAAACTTTTATCCAATGAATGGAGCAGCAAACTATACTACTAGTTACAAGAGGTTTTTGTACGTGCTAAGGCTACCACAGGCTTACAATGAATGCTATAACAAATATGGAACAACTGATTGTTGCGTTACTAGCCCCTGCAACAACGAGCAATATTTGGATAATATGAGAGTTGAGTTGCATTAATATGATTCAGAATGTACTAACTAGTAACAGAAGACAAAATACAATAATGAGTAAACAGCATAAATCAACAAACCTGCGTTTCTGGTGATAGAATAGGTCGTTCGTCTTGGGGCATCTGAGGTCGACAAATTTGATAATAAGGGTCCTTAAGATCATATTTGCCAGATGATGTCTGAAGTGTTCGTCCTTCATCAGCACCGGGCCCCCACATTCTAGCTATTTTGAACAAAAACTAGTTAGTTAGTTAGCAATCAAAACTAAACTAGTACTTATAAAACTAGTGGTAACACGTAAAACGAAGTTTTAGGACTCACTGGACAATGTTAGGTTAATGATATAGCTCTGATTTTCTTTGGCTGTCATATGAAGTCGGCCTGTTATCTCTTGGCCACGCATGACATGTATAGGTTGGGCCAGAACACAACGCACCTGGTACCAGTGTGTTGTAGGTTCTCCGGGACCAGTGCTTAGCCACCTATGTGCGTTACTGCCAATGACATTAACTGACAAGCTAAGAACACAAGCCGGACTCCACACAAAGATATGTGCACATAACTGTGTGCTGCCTTAAACTATTACCTCCCATCAAACAAAACGTCAAACCAACAAGCCAACCCATGCACTCTGCTTCCGCCGTCAGACCAAAACCTCAGTGGAATGTCAATTTCGTGTAAATCTTCCTCCTGTTGATTAAAGTTACAAACAGCAACTTCAAATTTATTTTTGGACACGAGTAGAAAAAAGTTCTTTTGTTTGGCGGTTGTTTGTAGAGTAAAAGAGAAACAAAAAAAGATAACCAATTTCTCAGCCAAGATTTACATTAGCAGTAGTGAAGTCTATGACATGGCTAGTTGGATGAGACACCAATATTCTAGGATCAAAAGCATCCAAAACTGGCTGCAATGCTCAAGAGGAGGCAAAGTAAAATAAAATTAGACACGTTACATGGATAGCTGATGAATAACTGCCATATCTAAATAGGTAGAAGAACAGATTATGAGAATAAAGATACTTTTTCCCAACAGTAAATGGACTCTGATAATGTCAGAGAAAAGGAATGATACGAATGGGTTTGTAATGAACCTGTGAGAAGTATGCTTGATTGGCAGTTCCATGTAAAGATGTCAAGTTAACACCGTAATAATCTTCTTGTTTCCAGAACAAGGCCTGGATTGATTATTATAAAACGTAATAAACAATAAAGCTTTTTATCATATTCAACATTCACATATAAATTTAAAATTATCCAAGTTACTGATGTTGATTATTATAAAACGTTAGCATGTGATCAATCATCAATGAACAATCAATCAATGAACCATTTAAAGAGAAATTTATAGGCAGGCATGGGAGATGCTTACCTTATGTGCAATTTCTGAGTATAGAGACTCATCGCTGAATGGTGCCATATGTATTCTACAAGAGTAAATAGTAATAAATATCAGAACAGGGTTAAAAGAAAATGCAAATTCAAGGGTAGTTGCAAAAGAGACGAATATGCAGGGTGCATGGACCATTTATCATTTATAAACTAAATCAGATATAAAAGAAGTAAATAGAATAGTTTTAAAGATTGTAAACTAAATAAATGTGTAATAAGAAAAGCCCAGACAATAGCAGTCAGCACAAGAGGGAAACATGTACCTTCCAAAAGATGGAAACATTTGCCCATTTGGAACAAGGAGCCTATCTCTGGCAATTATGTATGACTCTAGCATCCTCTCATTTATTAGCAATGTGCCTGCACAACTAAGTCAATTCAATACACAAAAGAGCATTTCTAGTGTTTCTTTGTCATCTAATCTAGACCTTACCATACGATGGATAACAGAAGAAAAGAGTTAAGCATACCCATTGGTTCAGATATCAAAACATCAGCTTTCTCAGGTAATTCGACCTCTTCAACTTTACACTTTATTAGCTATCAGCAAAAATATTTAACAGAAATTGATAAGAGAAATGTAAAACAACTGATCTAACAACAGGTAAGAGTATGAGTCGTATGACAAAAACAATACTCACTGTTATTTTCTCACCCATTGAAGGATTTGCATCTATGAGTGTGCGAGCATGATCCGCCATATCTGATGCTTCTATAGCATAAACATGCTTTGCACCAGCCTGAGAAAAAAGCATATAAAAATCATAAATTGTTGATATTTATGATTCTAAGGGCATTGAAATGAAAAGCATCATGTGTATCACATAACCTGGACAGCAAAAAACGACAAAATACCAGTACCAGCCCCAACATCAACTACTACACGACCGGTGAAATCAGGGAGGTTCTCAAGGACTGCAGAATAATAAGTTCCTGAAGAGAAATTTATACCATGTCACCATAGGGAGGTTTTTCAAATTACTACAGCTACAAGAAAAATGAAGCAAACACTTACATGCAATTATTTCTTGACAGTAAAAGAAACGCGAATATTTCTTGGATGCAAGACGACGAAATAAAAAGTTACTGCAGAGCAGATCAAGAGAGAATGTGACCTGTCCTCACATAGTCCTGCAACAAATTTTGTTGATGAATAAGCTGTCCATAGTAGTGGAAGTACATTTTGGCAGCATGTGCCTCAATTTTATCATCAAACTTGTTAGCAGAAGATGGCGTGGTTGCATCTGCCGAAGATGACCCTGGAACAAAGGAACATATGAGCCAGCCATGTACCTATGTTTTAATTTGTCTGTCCCAAATAGTTAGTCTGTGTTGATCCCTCACGTAGATAAAGAATTATTTTGGAGAACATGTTATTCAACTAAACCACCTGAGTTATTCAATTAACAGTACACTGGCATACTAACACAATCATGAAATACAATACACATGGTGTGCTATTCATCTCAAACATAGAAGGTAACACAAGATTCTTGAAAGCTAAATCACAAAGATATATGCACCCATGACATGGCATATCAACAAAGATATCATATACCAACCTTCAGCAATCACTCCCTTCTTCCATTGCTCAAATGCACTATGGAAGGCCCTACTTTCCTCATCATTTCTAAACTCTATGGTGATTCCCTTGGTATAGCTTTTCTGATTCACAGGACAAAAGCCAACAGAAAAACACCTCATTGCAGAAACGGAAAAAATTCTCATAATTCAGCAAGTACCAGCAAATGTACTGAGAGAGATATGTAAGACACTTTAGAATCAAGAAAGCAAACTCCAAGCCACCACATATACAATTGCATTATCTTGAGAAGATCTTCATAAATAATTCAGCTGAAATACAAATTTTGAAGTTCTAAAACATGCAATAGTTTTGACCATCAAAAGAGAAGAAAGCTAGTTCTACTTCTAACTACATTTGCACATACACCAGAAACTATTAAATATGATACACTGATAGACAAACAATGATATAATCTCGTACCTCCCAATTTCTAACCAAAGCTTCAGATATACACAGTGATTGAGTCAGATCACCAACCTTGAAAAGCTGGAACAAAAATCAAAACATAATTAAAGAATCATCAAAACACAGAAATATTAAGAAAGAGATATAGCTTGATAACTTCATATAAACTGAACTACTTGGTCAATTCAATAGGCATAACTTTGCAGTATTTATCATTTTAAGTTATTAAAGAATTATCTGATATTTAAACACGAACAAAGAGGCTCACTAGTAATAACCACTCACCACTTTATATATATAACTGCAAACGTTTTCAAAAACCGTGCTAATATATTCTACATTAGTACCTCTCTAATACCAAAAAGTTCAAGATTATATTCCTTTCGCATATTTAACAAAGAGTTTTTTCTTTTTGTTAATATTCATTATCTTTAACGAGTTCATATGTACTGAACACAATGTAAACAAGTATAACGACAAGCTTTACTCCATGTTTTCTACATTCCGAAGGCTTTGAAAACTCGACTATCTCTATAAATCGAAACTTTTAAAATTTTCTAAGAATCAGTTAGTTCACTTTAAATACATATTAAAAGAAAATGAGAAAATATTCACCATCATCGGTAACCGAAAACCTCCGGCGAAATATTTCAATCACCATAATATATAAAACAAACGAAGACCTCCGAACCTGGCAGTTGCCGGTATTGAACTGAACCGCGTCGTCCGAATCGGACTCGGAGCGGAAAAAAAGCGAGTTGGAGCGGAACCGCGCCACCACCGGCGGTGAGATGCTTCCGGAAATCGAGAGCATCGAGATTGATGCCACCAAAAAGTCCTGCTCCATCAACTTATTGCTCTCCATCACAACAAGAACAGCTCAGCTAACTCTAACAGAAAGAATAACGAAATTGAAAAAGAACCACGAAAACTATCGGTGACTGGCGAGAGAAACAGTCAGGATTTTCAGTATAGACAGTTGGACTGGGAGAGAAGGTTTTATAGTGCGCAATGGTTTTCGTTTGGAAGCGTTGATGGTGAGGAGCCACGTGATACGGTGCTGCAGAGAAGAAACCGCCGCAGTGCGACCGATGGCGTGTCGTCACGGGGTTGGTGCTTCGTAGATTCTGGAGTGTGGGACGAAAACGTTTTGCCCACTCTTGAAATTAAAAATTTTTCTTTTTGTTGTAAACAATAAAATGTTCTTTTCATATTGATATACGGTTGTGTTTATTATTAGAAATTCGGTAATTTGGGTTCTAGCTTTAGCAAATAATTGGAAAAAAAAAAAAAAGTTTGATTTAAAAGTACGTATTAGTACTACATTTACGCATCTATCCCATTCAATATACATCCAACAAATAGCTTCATTTAATTAGTACTACTTTATATTTCAAAATCAAGTTATAACTATTAACTAGTGCTTATATCTTTAAATATATAAAGTGTGTTTTTAGTAGATAAATAAATCACGAAATATAATATATATTAGATATATATGTGTGCGAATTTTTAAAATATATAAAATGTGTTTTTAAAAGAAACTATAATATTTCCCGTGCGATGCACGGTTAGCATATTAATTATTAATTATATATATTTTATTGTTAATTAGGTTATAAGTATCTAGAAGATAATACAACAATATATATATATATATTGTTTTTTGATTTCTTTATATAAATGACAACTTATAATACGAAAAATTATTCATATAAATGCTTAGAAGACACTATTATAGTGTTTCATAATCTAATTTTCATCTTCTGAGGATTTATTACCCACTTTCTTAGTAGGAAAATAATGATACTGCACACCTAAATAAGTTTGCATTAAATTTATTTATTAATTTTTAAGTCACTTGATTAAGTTTATATTATTAGATATCTTTTTTAAGGGGCCTCACCAAATGGTGGATTTGTTTGCTCCCAACTTCATAGAGGAGGAAATTAGTCTCAAGAATCTTGAGACGTGCCCTCTTGCCTAACATTCATCTTCTTCCCCATTTCATCCGGGATGCTGCTCAAGAACTCCACCTCGCTCTGAAACTCCGATAATCCCCTTGTTTCATCAGCTTTAGTCCTACTCTTTAAAGGGAATCACATCAGGTAAAACCCCTGCACATCATTTTCATTCCCTAATACTTAATTTTTTTCTCAGAGATGAGTGTTTGTACTCTAAATTTTTAGCCGCCCCTCTTGCCCTGTTTATCACTACATATATAAGAAAACAACCAAATCAGCTTCCTATCAAGCCATTTGATACGAGAGGCTAAAGCTAGAGTGAATCTTGTATTAAAATAGAAAATGACTATCAATTGGACCCCATATTATGAACTTTATCATCACTAACAAAACCATATACATACATCTCTTAACGATCAAGATTGATAAAACCACTCAACTTCATTTGCTAGAAGCTATGGATCCATCAATTGCAAATATAAACCATACAAAAACTATCAATGTAGAAATAACTAAAGATCAAGACAAAGTAAACCACTCAACCATAGTTGCTAAAAACCACAAATCATACGCATTTCTTGCACAGGTGAAGTTTAAGGGAAGAACAACTACCAAGGCGTCAAGACTATATATCCTTAATTATGTGAAGTGAACTATCAAGCCTTGAGACAGATGAACATTAAACAGTGGAAGGAAAGCAGAAGCATACCAGTCCCTTTCTTGATCCAAGGAGACACCATAATCGTAGGCACACGAACACCAAGCCTATCAAACTTAAAGAAATACGGGGCAAGCCCCGTATTCCCATCCGGGTTAGGTATATCAACATAAGGCGTGGGCACATGATCATAGAATCCACCATACTCATCATAGGTAATCACAAAGAGAGTCTGAAAAATAAAATAAACAAAAGAAGAGGAACGCCAAAAGTATAGAATTTACAAAAAAGAATGATTTGCAAGTGCTTTGTCTTTACCTTTGTCAATGCAGAATTCTTCAATGTACAATTCTGAAGAAAAATGTCCAGAAAGAGATGGATGTAATAGATCAAAAAAAATGAAGAATGGATCAAAAAGAAATGGTGCAGCCGTGCAACAATATTTATTTATTATTTTCTAAGATTTATTTGAATAGTTGTATCTATTTGAAGAGGCACAAAGAAACTGTCAAATAAAATTGGGAAAAAAATTGAAACTTTGTTTTTATATATTATTAGTATAGAAACGATGTCATTTTAATTATCTCGTCAACATGAACTCGTGTCATATAACATCCATCAACATCAAATATTCACATTTTTTTTTTAATCGTAGAGAGCGAAATCACATCTTAATTTTGACTTCTTTCGACCACAACAGTTATATATAAACTACAACAGTTATAATAACCACATGCAAAACATATGGCATGAAGGATAAATTCAGCAACACAAACTCAAAAAGGATATGCTAAAAATAATTATTATGGTTAAAAGACTATAAAAGACCACAAGTATAATCAAGACAATATGATAACAAATAAAGAATATAATTTGGTGATGTCCTTTTCAATGAAAAGACATATAACCTCAAAAAGACTAAAGAGACGTCAACCCCACAAATGAGGGATATATCAACAGCAACTCCAAGATCACGTGATAAATAGTAAGACATATACAAGATGGCACGTGCTATCAATTATAATCAGTTAGATCTAAAAGGCTGTTTCTTTCTTGTTTTCTTTTCCTAAAAGTAGTAAATGACACAGAATGGACTTTACTTGATAAAAACAAGCAAGACATCCATCAATGGATAAGTGCTAGAATATGTGCTCAAATATGGCAATTTCACATAGCAATTGTAACCACTACTTTCTTTTCCCCTAAAAGTGTGCTCAAGAAAACATAGAGAATCTAAGGCACATAAAGTATGAACTCATCCTCTACTGCAGTGTAATATGGTTCCAGAATGCAAACTGCAAGTGATTATGATTAAACAGTTGGCAAATGTAATAGAAATAGAGAAACTTACTGCATCCTAAAGGTTCTCGTGCAGTAATTTTTAAAGCCAACATAAAACCAAACATCCAAGTCCAAAGTCCAAAACTAGAGCAGCTAACATGCAGTCCAAATAGCACAAGTATGATTTTGCTCTGTTCCTTTTAACTAAGACAAGTATAACCTGAAAGATATGTGGAGAACGATCACCGGGAACGTAAAATTACACTATGTCACAGCACAAATTACCACAAATGAAGGAATGCATTAAAGGTAAACTCTATGATCATGTGATAAGTAAGAAAAAGATACAAAATGACATGTAATATAAATTAAAAATACAATCCCAACCCCTCCATTGCCTTCTATGTGCAGTCAAGTAGACCCTGTCTTCACAGCCTTAAACGAGGGATGAAGCAAGCCGAGCTCATCCCTCACTTCAAGAGGGTTATTTGTCTCATTCCTAATCCTCATCACTCTCCTACTAGCAAGTGACTTATGAGTGAAACCATACATCTGCAGGATTTGATTATCCCCAAAGTTAAACGCACGATCCATTTGCTTCAAACACCTCTCGACTGGGTAGTCCCCGAACTTCCCACAAGGCTTGCAACCCACAAAGTGAGTAACAAGAGGCCACCTGTGATCGCCATAGCCGGGATGATAGCTCTCGATCATCTCCTCGTACCTATCCACCAAAATCCCCCAATAACCGTGCAGATAGTAATGGTTCTCGAGGTAAACCTTCCCTCCCCACTTCTCCTTCTGCGTTGCCAGTATATACACCATTGCAGACTGATCGTCCGCCTCGAAAACTGGCCTTCCCTTCAACTCCCTCGTCAGTACCTTCCCAGCCTCTTCTCTGATCTTTCCCTTCGGCCCCATTGGGGCCCACGTATCAAGAATGTCCAAAGACCACTGGCAATTCCTCAACAAGAAACTACCCGTATTCAAACCAATCCAATTCTTCTGATCATAGATCATCTCATTCCAACCGTGCATCACGAAATTGTGATCCTTGTACCTCTCCCACGGCACCTCGTATGCCATGTCCGTAAACATAGCATCACTATCCATCCACCATAGGAACTCCACCTCAGGATGAGAAAGCAAAAGCTTCCTAATCAATGGCAACTTCGCCCAAAAACCCGCCATCTCAGCATCTAGCAATGCCATATTGTAGAAAATCTCAATCCCATGAAGCCTGCAGTAATCAATCTTGTTCTTGATCGATTTCAGCAAGTAATGATCCCCCACCGGGTTCTCACAAGGTTTCGGAGATGAACCAGTCACCAGCAGAACCCTAGGCTTCTTCTCAGCGATGAAATTCGGAAAGCCTGGATTCTTTTTCAGCCAATCGGATCTCTGCTCATCCCAATCCGATATTTTCTGGCCAAGAGTGTACGGCTTGGATACATCACGCTTGAACTCGGGAACCCCATCGTCCTCATCCTTCAAAACCTTCTTAATGTCGAACTCAGCATAACTGTTGCTACCACTATCCGCGTTTGAGCTCGATTTCTGCTCGGCGGCGGTGGCCTCCACCAATACGCGGCGCGGCTCTGCGCGTTTGCGGATGTAAGAGAGGGTGTCGCGGATCTCGTCTAGATCCTTCTCCGGCGTACCGAAATTCCCGGCGCCGATGTTCGCTCGCAGCACGATCAGCGTGAGGAAGAGGCACATCACCGTCAGCTTCGCCTTGCGGAATACGCGATGGAGCCGCCGCGCGTTGAGCGGGCCGAGAACTCGATCCAGCATCGCGATTCGGGTCCTTCGAGCTATAAAAACCAAGAATTATCACTAAGGATTTTAATTCCTTTTCTCTGTCTCCCTCTCTATTTTAGGGGGGTCTAAAGTGATTGATGAGTAAGGGGAATGGAATCTGGGATTATGGGGGAGGAAAATGGGGATCTGAGATTGGAATGTGGAGGTAAAATAGTTGAATTTAAAAGGGTTTTGAAAGGTGGTGTCGGTGCGGAGTGATGAAGAGGTGGAAGGCGAAGTGGAGGAGAAGAGAAGGTGCTTTCAGACAGGAATTTTTTAATTAATCCATAGTATTTGTTAATTGTACTTTTAATCAGTTTGTTAAGTCATTACATCTACCCGAAGTGGGACCCGCTTTCCGGCTGCCTTTGATTTTTTGATTTTTTATTTTTTTTTAATTTTTGGTTAAGGCACCAAGGGTTTTGGACAATTTTTGTAGTATTATGAGGTTTTCTTTCAGGGGAATATCCGATATTTAGGTCTTACTGTTTTAGTTTTCTTCATTTTCATTTTAATTAGGAAACTAAAATCAAAAGGCGATATTTTACTTTTTTTTAAATAAATGTAGATGAGATTAAAAAAGAGAATATTTAGATGTAGAGATAAAATCACAAAATGTTTCAAGATATAAAGTGAAAGTTTACTGATTTAATCATTTTATTAATATATGGTAAGAAATATAATACTTTATATTAAAATATAAATTAATAATTAAAGTAATAAATTAATATATTTTGTTAATCTGATTTTGTTAATTTCATATATTTATTTTGGGTTGATTTGATAATGATTATCTCCGAGTGGTCTAAGCGAACCAAATTTTGCCAACGAGCTTTTTCACGAACTCTGAAAATGAGCCGAACTTCGAATAGTTCGCAAACTTTATGTACGAACTATTTCATAAACTTGTCAGTTAATATTAAAAATATATATTAACTCAAATAATTTAATAAACGAGCTTTTTAACGATCCCGAACTCGAATATTTAACGAACTCAAGCCGAGTTCGAGCTTGGTTCAAATTCACTATTAAATTGAATAATTATGAACCGAATTTGAGCTCGATTTTTATTTACCAAATTGAACTATAGCTTGGTTTTTAGAACTCGAACCAAACTCGAGCCTGAACCTGATAGTATTTGGCACATCTATTATTACCACAATATTGAAACAAATATTCTTAAAGAAAACTAAAAAAACTATATTGTCAATTAAAAATTGAAAATAGTAAAATATTAAAAAGACAAATGGTTTATTTTCAAACATATATATTTGTTTAATGAATACTTAATTATGGGCGACAACTACAGAAAATCTTCTCAAATTTTCTTGTAATGATGAAACATTAAATTATTTCTAAGATAAGATGAAATTTATTTTTTGATTTTCACACATATGGTGAATTATATTTCATATGTATTTTTTTTTATTTTATGATTTGATATAAATATGATAATATACGTTACTCCCTCAATCCCAGAATAAATGTCCACTATTCGTAATTGGGCTGTCCCAGCATATATGTCCACTTTTCAAAAATGGACATAAATTAGTGTTGACCCAGCCCACTTAAACTAACTAAACCCACTAAACCCACTAACCTTAATACCCTAACCCTAATCATTCTATCCGCCTTTCTATGTACTCTCCCTCTTCCTTGCGATTCTCCTTCCCGAAACCCTTTGCGGCGATTTCTCTCATCTCCTTCCTGAAACCTTAATTTGTTTAGGTTTTTCCACCGCAGTGATGAGCTCTAGCCCGTTGTTTTTTATTGGCCATCTTCTCTCATCCGATACTACACTTGATTCATCTTCTTCCTCTCCCCCAGAAACCCTAGATCCATTAAAACCTGAGGCCTGGGATGATAAAACCTTCGATTCACTCCATTTGAGCGGTGGGAACGCCGCCATGGAGTTTTTGGGTTCTGCATGTTGTTGTGGCAAAATTTTTGAGGCTAGAAGTGGTGCATTGAAGCTTGACTCGCCATTTCCTTTCCTCAACCCACGGTTGACTTGTCCTGCCCATAAAAATATTCCTAGCAAAGATCCCTACTGGATCTATGGAGGATCTGTCCAGTTCGATCCTAGGGTTTCTGAGGCCAGTGATGATATGTGGATGCCTCTGAGCGGTGGTGAAGTTGCAGACGCGGAGGAATCACCCTTTGTGGATTCAAAATCTAATTTCGTGCAATGGACGGAATCTGAGGAGTTCTTGGCCATTCGAAGGCAATTCTTGGCTGAGAATGAGCTTCTTGCTTATGTGAAGAACATACCTCGTGGTTCACTCAAGATGATGGAGATTTTAGTCCCTGAATTGTTTAATCTGGTGAGATCTTTTCCTCATGAGATGTGTTCTGTTCTGTTCAAGCATATATGTCCATTATTCTGTAATTATGTTGCTGGTTGTTGGTTGTGATGTTCTGTGATGCTGCTGGTTGTGGTGTGGGAGATGGATAATAATTGCTGAAATTATGATATTTGTGTGTAAATTATGTGAGATGAGATGGTTGATTGTTTTGTACATGACATGCACTTGATTCCAGATGTTGTGATTATGATGTTGTGATTTCGGTTGATGGCTGTGTTTGGTATCTGTGTGGGTTTGAGTTCAGAGAGTTTGATTGCTAGTTTGGATAGTAATAGTGATGATATCTGCTTTGTTTAAAAAATAAACTTGTGATACTACACTTAGATATCTGAATCCAGCATACAAAAAAAGAGTTTTCACTCGATACAAAAAGCATGTCTTTGTCCAAAGCTAGCTTTTAACACCTATCCAAACTAGCTTTCAAAAACTACATGCACTTAAACTAATGTCTGCACACCAAACATGCCTAAACTATTGTCTGCACATCATTGTCTTCAATTGCTAAGTCCATCTGAATTCCATGCCCTTGAAGATAAGCTATGCAGTCTAAGACCAACTCCTTTGAAACCTCCAAGTTAATAGGCAGCCTGTTTTCCCTCATTAGTGTATCTTTCTTCAAGTGGGGAATTTTGTAGCAATTCTGGCCCTTAAACCTTAGAATCTCCACCATACAACTCTGTAGACTAAGAAAAACCTTATTCAGAGTAAATGGTGTTAGCATTTCAAAAGAGGTTATCACTGCAGATACCAATTCATCCACATTCTTGCACACACTTTCAGTTTGTAGGCTTTGTATTGCTCTAAACCACCCCAAATCATTCACATTTGTATCTGTTGAGTTGGGGGGTTGATGAGTTATGCTTATATCAAAACCTTGTTGTGTGGCTGCAGCTCTAAATTCAGGATCATTGTCATTGATATGTGGTTTAGCATTATCTTGTTGGATGAAGATCTGTTTTGATGCTGCTTGTGGCCACTTTGACATGATTGCAGGTATAATCTGTCATTATAACAACATAAACTAAAAATCATTAACTGAAAATCATAAATTGCACATTAGGTTACAATTGAAACAAGTTCTACTCTGGACAATCTACCATTACAATTACCACACATTTCACTCGTGCTCATTACCTTTGTGATTAGGCAGTCTTTAATGACTTCTTTTGTGATTGAGACTATGGGTTTAGTCTCAAGTGTGCCTGCTGCTCTGTTCTTACTTCTTCTCTTGGCTGGCACTTGTTCAGTGAATGGGAAGATACCTATCTTCCCATCAAAAATCACAGTCCCATCCTCTGCAAATAAAGGCCTACACACTGCACACATAAACATGATTTTTGTAATGAACTTCTTACTCTTACATGTTCTATGTGGCTCTTCCTCATCTGGAGTTAAATAAAATCTATGTGATGTCTTGGAAATATAGAACCATTTCTCATCTATGTGCATTGTGGTGTGCATGCTTTTGAATTTCAGTGTGTTGAGCAACCTATCAAACTCTATAGCTTCTAGAGAAATACGCATTCTCAAGAGTTTGTTTGGGGCTGTTAAATCTGGTTTGATGGCATTTGAATGACTTCTGATCAGTCCACTTGTTATCCATCTTCCAACCACTGATTTGCTGCATTCAATACCTTTTGCAAGTTTTCTAACTGTGCTTCGATGGAATAACTCTAAGCTTGATATGAGTGACAAATCAATCTCTATTCTTTTTCTCTTTACTCCAACTCTTTTGTTTGCAACTTGAATACACTTACATGTGTCTCTATCTTCTTTGGATGCAGCCCACAGCCGACTGATGGTCCTTCGACAACAAGAAAAGGTGGAAGATGCTTCAGCAATCCTGCCTCTTGCTGGTTTTCCATTACGCAAATCTTGGAGCAAGAACTGGATGATGGATGTTTTTGTAGCAAGAGGAAGGTCTTTTCCCCTTGGAGGCATTGTTTTTGGTGTTGCAGTGGTTGTTTTGGTGTTGTAAGAATAGATAATGGGTGTTAGCTTATTTATGGACTAACTTTATGTTTGAATTTTTAGAGGGAAGTTTGAATTTGGATCCAAATTTTTGTTTTGAAATTTGTGTAGCAAATGTTTAAAATTTCAATTTCTTTAATTTCAATTCAGCAAATTATCCAATTTCAGTTTCTTTAATTTTGTTTGTTTGATTAATAATCATAATCTTAATTTAGTTAGTTTAATTCTGAATAAATAAAAAGCATTAAGTATTCATTAGTTTAAAAATCATTTTTTTCGAAATATAAACAGTTTAATTACAGAATTTAAAAAATAAAGCAAACAAAAATAATTTAGGTTTGAATTAAATAAAGAAAGAGAAGTCAACAAATGAGTATTAAATTACAAATAAAGAAAAAAGGAAAAAGTAGGTAAAGGTAATTAAGAGAGAGTAGGTGGAGTAATTAATAGATGTATTGATATGCGGTAAAGTTTTGGGACATATAAGGTGGGACTGAAGGAGTATATTTTAAGTTTGACAATACATTTTGACTGATGAGAATGTAATTTTCTTTATTTTAAGGTTGACAATGATGTTATTCTCCGAAAATAAACTGATATATATGTGTGTGTGTATGATTAAAGTTATTTTTTGATTTTTACATATATGTCAAATATATTTTACATATATAATACTTATGCTGTTAAAAGACATAAAATTATCTTAATTAGAATCTACAATATATGAAAATCACAATCATAATTATTAGTGAGATATTTATTAATCTTTCAATAATTTAAATATAAGAGTACCATGCATATAATAATGAATTTCAAATTTATATAAAATTAATATATAATTTAATAAACATTAGTTGATCAACTTATGTCTTGAAACATCATGTATCCTCATTATTTTCCTTTGTATATATAGTTTGAGACTTTGGTAGGTCTTGAATTTTTTGT
Organism: Leonotis leonurus; assembly: GCA_026898415.1. Lineage (NCBI taxonomy): Eukaryota > Viridiplantae > Streptophyta > Magnoliopsida > Lamiales > Lamiaceae > Leonotis > Leonotis leonurus. The sequence continues at coordinate 1,570,361 of JAPKLX010000023.1, forward strand.
GTCCGTGTAGATTGCGATGATTATTATGATTAGAATGCTGAGCAAAATCAATTGGAATCCAAATCCTTTTCATATTTTTCGCATATACAATCCAACATTTACACATTTACGACCGTATCTAATTTTATAAAGAAAATTTGTAATAAAATAAGTCAACGATCTTACATCTATAAAAAATAAAAGCTATATAAATAAGAACAAAAATTGGTCCTTTACTCTAACCTCTAACGACTATCACGGCGCAACTTTACTTTCTTTGATAATTTCTTACGTGTTGGAAACTATTTTGGCCGCTGATATGTAACTATCTTTATTTTTCTAAAGTTTCTCAATAATATAATTTTTTCAAAAATATTCTTTTAGCCACTTATCAAGAAATCAAATTGGTATTTGTGAGTAGATCACATTTCCAAGTTGCATTCAATCATAATTATTAACCTTAATGATGTTAAATCAAAACTTATATTTGTGTTTGGCTTAATTCCACCAAATGCTTGAATTTTCATTTCAAATATTATATTTCATGTTATAAATTTTGCAATTTTTTTCCATATTCCCATAAATTTTAGTCAGGAATTATGCAAGTTGTTATATGTTCACATATAATTCAATTTTCACAAATTCAAATTCAATATCCTCATCAATCGTATTTTCAGCATCAATATACACATCACAATGACAGAATATGAGAACACAAAGCTTAAGCATTGCTTTGTTTCTTTCATTTTTTAATTGATAAATGTATTAAATTTAAATTATGTCACAGTACACTAGAACTCGAAAATGATACTTATCGTATATTGTCAGTCAATAGTCAACACAATGTAAGTTTAACCAAAGTTTGATGCAATTAATTAATATGTTGATGATCCAATACATGGTGAGTCGATTCAATCAATTCCACTTACATCCATATTTATATTTCAAAGAGCGATTATACATACAAAATATCCAATAAATTTTACAAAATAATAACATAACAATATTTAAATTATAAAATTATAATTATTCATAAATTTCTTATATTAAACCACTCTTATAATTATTTTTTACATTTTTTAGCATGAATCGTACCCTTCATATCTAATATTCAGTTTTATTAAATTATACGTATGAATGAATAATATTCATACAATTCGTACTATTCGTACAATTAAATTTAAGTAGAATGATATTTGTGGTAATTCACATTCAAAACAACTACTACCTTCGTCCCGCTAAAAATGGTCACGTTTCCTTTTTGGGTTGTCCCATTAAAAGTGGCCACTTTCCCAAAAAGGAAAAAACTTTACTTTTAAAATACATATCTCCTACTTTTTAAAACACAACACTTTACTTTCTTAATCTCCGTGCCGACTCACTTGTAGCCGCTTTTAGCGGGACCGAAGAAGTAGAATTTTTATATATTATCTTTTACGATATTTTTTGGCTATTTTGTATAATTAACATTTTATTCAAATATTTATTTCTTTTACGTTTTAATACTACTCCCTCCGTCCCACTAAGCTTGACACTTTTTTTTCCGGTACGGTTATTAAGAAAGTGTATAAAATAGTGTAATAAGTATAAAGGTGGTAGAGTCCACACCTTTTTGAAGATATAACTTTACTATTTTTGAAGTATGACAAGTTTAATGGACGTCCAATAAGAAAATTGTGTCAAGCCTAATGAGATGGAGTAAGTACTATATTTTTAAAATTTATCTATTGGAGTTTGGGCCATATAAATATGGGCCCCCAAAGAGAATAAAGGCCCAATTCATAGGAAACCAACCGACCCATCTCATACAGATTAGCTTAGCTCATTCAGATTTCAAATTAAAGCACATTCACAGACTCCATAATTCGCATTTCAAAATTTCACAATTTTTCATCTCAATTCATCTGTCTTCCAACCGAAGATTTTAATCCCGAAATATGGTAAATTAACCTATCTATTTATTCTTTTTTTTTTCAATCCCAGCTCGTTGATCGTGCGTTTGTATACTCGTTTTGTTTTTGTACACGTTTAGCTCATACACTAGCAATTGTTTTGGATTTGTGTAATTTGGAATTGCTTAATTGATAAATGTTTTAAATGATCACGTATAACGTATAGAAGCTCTGAATGCGTGTGATTGTGGAGTCCAGATGTGACGTTTGTTGCCATTTCTATTGTGATTTGTATTTTATTAGCAAATGTGATTTTGAATAATTGAATGTTAAGACCGATTTGTATAATTGTGGATCTATTTGTACTACATTGCGTTGGAAAAAAAGTAGATATGGTTATTCATGTGATCAGAGTTTGAGCGCGCCTCTGGAAAAATGTCGATATTCTTAATTTTCAGCTAAATGGTTCGCATGGTAATGATATTATAAGAATTTTATGTTGTTAACATATTACACATTGACTCTTACCGTTTAAGTTGTCTGAGCTTATTCTTCTTCAATGAGTTAGGAATTAGGAAAGTTTTGATCGGTTCGTTTTGCATGATGTTCACGAAACTGTTTGGAAGTGTGTGTTATCTATATGTGGCATCACATTTCTGATTAATGGCTACAATGTTTATTCAGATGCTATTATGGCATATTTAGAGTGTCATGAAGACATCCATTTAGTAATCTTGTTGTACTCCTGTGCATTCGAGTGGCTGTTTTGATGTCCTGTTGATAGTTTATTGTTCGAATCCTTTGTGTTTAATTAATATACTTGCTTGTATTTGATTGTTTTGGCCCATGAATTTATCATTTACTTTCTCCTTTTGGGGATATTCCTCATAATATTTATGCTTCAATATGCAGGATGGTCAAGATGATGCTAAACAAAGCACTGCTGACATGACGGCTTTTGTAAGTTAATATCATACAAACTACTCCCTCCGTTCACTAATTCGTTACCTATTTTGCCATTTTAGTCCGTCCATAAATTTGTAACTCGATTATTTTTTTTCCTTCTTTGGTAAGTGAACCTCTTTAATATACACACAATTCAATTAAATACAATAAATCAAATGGGACTCGAACTCCACTCAATAAACAATACATCTTAATCAAACTATCTTCTTAAGACGTGTGCTGTGTCAAAGTGGGTAACAAATTCGTGTGCGGAGGGAGTAATATTTATGATTGATTTGTTTGTGATGTTTTTTTATTCACTTAAGAAATAAATCTCTAGGTTTAAAATTCTGCTGATAGTTCCTCATTGTTCCTAGTACGAATCTCATTGTGTATGTTTCCTATTTTCTTCTGTTTCTCTTTTCATTTATTAAGAGGAGAGTAGGTGTTTGTTTTTAGTGTTGTTCGGTCACGTGGCTGGATTAATGGCCACTTGCCAATGATACTTGTGCTTATATTACCTCTTTTGATTTTATTAGGTGCAAAATCTTCTTCAGCAAATGGTAAGTAACTATTTTATTAAGCCTAGATTTCATTTTTATATATTGCTCTTGAATTTTTATCATTTTTTCCCTCTTTTCCGAGCAGCAATCAAGATTTCAAACAATGTCAGAATCTATCATCACTAAAAATATCCTTCACTACTATACATAATTTTGTATTCTTTATGAGCACTACAAGGTTTCTTTATGAACCTAGGCTACATACTTTTGAACTTGGAGTCATGGAAATGATTGTTCATGGCATTTACAAACTCATAATCATCTCAAGCATGTTTGACAAATAATCTACTATATTTAACTATGTTATCCTTAACGTACACAATGGCCTATATAGACCTCATTTTTTGTTAACCCTTCTTATCCAATTGATACGTATTGCTTGAACTCCTTAACTAAGCTGTACTTGATGAGATGGGTAACCGAATTGATGAGTTGGAGCAGAGCATCAACGATCTTAGAGCTGAGATGGGCCAAGAAGGTTCTCAGTCTCCTTCAGATCCAGCACATAGTGGAGAAGGAGCGAAGACTGGAGATAGTTGATAAAAGGGGCGTACATACATATATTTTAGAGTCTTGCTAATGTCATTTATTGCCTTTTAATGTTTGTTATGCTGAGAAATTGTATCATTTCTATTGTCTCAATTGTTGTGAGACTGATTTTTAATCAGAAATTGTTTGCAATTTTGCAAATTTGGTCTGCGTTTTGATGTTTGAGATTGTGCTTCAAGTGCTGTTCATGAAATCGAGCTTTCTATTTGGAAAATTATGCATGTATAAGTAGAATACTTTAGTATGAAACCAAAATTGTATGACAGTTGCAAGCTATCCATAAAACGTGTGTTGAACTTTCATATGTACTTTTATGATAACACGAAAATGATCACCTGCCTGCGATGGACGTGGTTAATATGTCCGCAGATGATGTAACATGTCTCGTAAATAAATATTAAATTTTTAATAAAAAATTTACTAATTTTCACTTTTCGACTGTGATTTATTGATTAAGATATAATTTAAATATTCAATATAAAATAATAAAAGAACAAAAATGATAGTAATTCATATGTGGATGTGATATTACGTGGAATAGTCATATCTTCTCTTGGCATGTTGGAATTAAACAGTCCTATACAATAACATATTTGTCTTAATCTTAAATGGGTTGCCTTGTAAGCTTTGGGATAAGTCTTAAGATAAATATTGTTTCATCTCAATGGTCTTTTTATACCCGTTACATATCAATTGCATAATAACAATAATAACGGATGTTGATATAACTCATGAATATAATTATGTGAAGTAAATATTAAATTCACTTATACTATTAATTTTATAGACTTATAATAGCAATAATAACGGATTTTGATATAGCCCATGAATCTAGACTTGTATTACTAAAGTATTGGGTTATTTATTTTATAATTATACGAAATACGTAACAAATTTGAACTTTGTATCATTATTAATATTAATAAGTAATCGAGTGACGAGTCCCTGAAGTCAACTCAATTGTGCTTGAGCTCGGCCTAACCTAATATTGAATCATGGGATAATGATTTTTTTTATAAATAGTTTGTTAAGATATTCGTACTATATTTAAAATCAATCATCGTAAAGTCAATTAAAGAAGTGAGTTGCCATTTGACTAAATATTTAGCTTAACCAATTTTTTATATCATAAGAAACGAACTCAAACCCTAACTAGTTTCATACATTTTATAACTGAAAGTGTACTGTTTATAGGGATGTAGATGAAGAAAGATGAAAATGTTTGGATTCGTATACTATCGAGCAAATGTCACGAGCATGTTATAGTTATGCTTTGTTGCTTTTGAAGAGTTGAACTTGAATTTGAGTTGTGCTCAAATATCATATTACCTATACGATGAGCCGAGCTCGAATACCATATTTAGCTCGACTCATCTCATTAACAATGATTATAAATCAACTTCCAACTTAATATTGTCTATTCAAAGGTCGGCATATTATAATTTACACAAGGTACTTACTTAATTGTCCATACCATCTCAAATGACATTATACATTATACACCAAAACATTTAGAAAATCAAAAGAAAGATACAAAACACGCAGATAGTAAATAAATAAAATTCAGTTGGTACGTATATATGCATGTGTGTACTACTCTTATTTCTATCGTACATAACTCAAAAGTATATATATATATATATATATATATATATACACGTATATTCTAATAAAAATATACATATACGGAAGAATTGGAACATATGGATCAAATTTGCTGGTAGGCACGCATGTCTTCATTCAATTGTAATTATGAAGAAAAATAATTATATCTTCAAGTTCCATCAGTGTGTCTAACATCCTCCGCCGCCACCGCCGCCACCACCGCCGCCACCGCCGCCACCACATCCTCCCCCTCCGCCTCCGCCACCACATCCGCCTCCTCCATCACCACAGCCGCCTCCACCTCCACTACCACCACCGTACCGACGACGTCGTGTCTTGTGACCATCATCAGCGCAAGCAAATATGAGGAGAGACATAGCAGAAATACATAGAAGCAGCATCATCACCACAAAACCCCAACCTTCAAACACTAAACTACCTTTATTATCATATCTAACACCTGCACCAACTCTACCCATTTTTCCCACTATTATCACTGTGCATATGCATAGAATAATGTTCATATATATATACACACACAGTTATATATATGCACGCTACAATCAACACGTACGAAAATAACTCGTTGAATTTTCGCTTGGAATTAAATTGTCACCATTCACCATTAATATCGTGGAAATTCCACGGAAATTGAGTGCACTAGTATAATTCCAGCTCTAATAACCCTAGCTACACCAATCATATATATCCATTACAGATATTTTTATATAATTTTAATTAGTTTTTATACAAGGTAAAATCTAAATCACTTAAATCTAAAATCTAAATCTAAATCACTTAAGATATAAAATCGTACTATATATATATATATATAAATTATTATAGAAATGATCCGTTAATTATAATCTAAAACATCTAGAAAAAATCATTTTAGTAAACATATATCCCTTTTTCTAAAATTTACAAATAAAATAATTCATAAGATGAAAAAAAATGTGTACCAAAAATTACTAGCTTTTGACTGTTTTTTGGGCTGACTTTTTACTAGGATCACTAATTCTTCAATATTCATATTTTATAATACTAATTATTTATACTAGAACATTCATCCATGAATCAAATCAATATCGAAAAGATTAATAAGTCGTGCACGAAAAATATTGTTACTTTACTGGTTTTTTTCTTTTTGTAAGAAGATAAGGCAGTGATGTCTTAGCTTAGAAACGTGTTTACCGGTCGAAGGCAGAAACTAACTCTCAGTCAAACTGCATACTTTTCTAAACTAGGCCAGCCAAAAATTGCCTCGAATCTACCTCTACAAATTTCATTATTAGAATTAAGTCTCAATCAAAATTTGGGACGTTCGAGTCCAAAAATTTTACAATACTCAATTATTTGATTCCAGTGTCGATTCCAAAAAATTTGAGACTCAGTGTACCGAATCCCGTCGAAATTCAGATGGAGACTGAAAAAATCTCAAATTTCAGTCCAAAATTCTCAGGCTTAGCAGGAGCTACCATTTTTCCGATCCCTCATCGACCATAAACGCTCCATTTTAGTTTTTTAAATCTTTTTTTTTCCATAGGTAATTTTGAGTTACATATTAACATTACATTATAAAATTTGTAAATTTGAGCTATAAAAAAGACAATACTAAATTTACATTTTCAAATATTTTGCTTAAACTTACGTTAAAAAACAGAATCCGTAAGAAGTTTATATATTGACATACAAAAAATCATTTATTTTTTCATGACTTTTCAATTTAGTAAGTAAAAATATCATACGATTTTTTTCTTATTATTTTTTCTATGACAATATTTTTCTATTAAATTTAATTTAATGTAACATCTAATATCTTATATATATATATATTTATTGATACACGTCAATATATAAAAATAGAAAATGTTAGATTTCACATTGACTTAAACGTGATTGAAGAACATCACATAAAAGAATACGAAAAAACGTAAATTATGTATTTATTAGCAGAATTGAAAAGTTATGAAAATAATAAAAATATTATATTTATTAATTTATTAATTATATTTCAAATTCATCAAAAAATATTATTAATGCATAATTTTCTAAAATTAACTTGTAAAATTATCCTTTATCAACTGTGAAAAATTATTGTGGCCTCAAATTCAAACTGGGCCTAATGAATTTCTCTATAAAGCCCATCGATGGCCAAATCGGCCCAATATAAAGCTTATAAATTGCTTGATTCTATTGGCTAGGGTTTCACTCTATCGCTTTGTTTTGCTTACTGCTCATCTCTCCAGCTGAGTTTGCCATCAGGTAAAACTGCTCTCGATTCAATTCAGCTACTGACATGAAATAATGGATGCAGCGATTGTTGTCAACTATAGTTATACATATATCTTTTCTATATTTATGGACCTTGTCGTGTTCCTACGCAAGTTGTAAATCAGCGAATTAGGATTTAGGTCAACTTTCTTGCAAATAATTGAAGTATGGAGAATCGAATGTATATAGAGTGAAATTGGTGTAGGATTTCATATACTGCGAAGCTATCAATTATTGCTGCGTATTTATCATCTGAGTTTCTCTGTGTTTGTAGCCCCCGTAGTGTTCGAAGACACCTGCCAAAATGCAGAATGAGGAGGGGCAAAACATGGACCTTTACATCCCGCGGAAATGGTATAACTCAGTATTTATGGTTTTCAAATATATTGTACTTTTATTGGCAATTTAAATTCTCTATCTTCTGTTATTTCGTTTTTCGATGCGGTTAATTTTATATAATTGCGATAATATATTCCACCCGCTCCTAAACATGTGGCATACTGAATTGTTTTGTTCGTTATGTTTGTAGTTCTGCGACCAACCGTTTGATCACATCCAAGGATCATGCTTCAGTGCAGCTCAATGTTGGACATCTTGATGAGAGGGGTGTCTACACTGGTCAATTCTCTACATTTGCTCTCTGTGGGTTCATCCGTGCTCAGGTACAATTAGATAGTCACTTTACTAGAATGAGGTCATGTGATTTTAGATTAATTTGTTTGTACACAACACAATCGTTGTTCATGTGAGTTGGAACTATGCTTCTTATTCTTCTTGTTGTTGTTGTGAGCTACTTTGGTGGGTTTTTAGTTTCTTATGCATATCTAAGAAACTATCTAATGATACCATTTGTTAGTTCTTTGATCTGGTTTAGTTTCATCCTTTTCTTTTTATCTATATCTCTGAATGGTAAAATGCATTTCCTTATGCTTTTGCAGTTCCTTTTTATAATTAATTAATACCAATTAGCTTGCTAAACAACTCTTTCTATTCAGTAATATATACAGTTAATGGACTTTGTCTTTGGCTTTTCAAATAAAATTTCTGTTTCTAAACTGGTGCTTGTCTGCATATTCTGAAAGTTGTTATCATGTCTGCTTATATATTATGGAGCAAGAAGAAGATTACAGTTTGTTTCACCAACTATTTATATTATGAGTTTGATGCTGCAGGCGGAATAAGTAATCTTGTATTTATAGCTAAACTGCGTTAATATATTCAATTTCAGCAGCAATCTGTATGTGACCTCAATTTGTTCTCCTTTACTTATGTTTTATGTAGTTTTGCTTCCACTACATTCTTAGAACTTGTTGAACTGAAAATGATGTTCTCTCCTTATAGGGTGATGCTGACAGTGCTTTGGATCGCCTCTGGAATAAGAAGAAAGTTGAGACCCGACAACAGTAGCTTATTCCTTTGATCTTGTCTTTCGAGTCTCTTGTGGTACCTACATCAATAGCATATTTCTAGGATGGAGTATGGGGTTCATAAGTGGCTCAATTTTGCTTTTTTTTTTCTTCTTGTTGCTAATTTATGATTTGACTGTTTTTTGACTCAATCTCGTCCTATTATTGAATTCTAATACACTTGCATCATTTGCGCACGTAATTAGATCATAGTTGCATTGATTAATGTTATTTTGGGCACACAAAAAGGAAATAATCATTGAAAAGGTTTGATCAGTGAAAACCTCATTGTATGCTATATATATGTTCTCATATGATATAAGAGAAGCAAATAGAACAGTTCATTGTCTTCCTTATCTATGCTCTTCAAAATTTTATGAAGGGATTATATATATATATATATATATATGTATTTTAACATATGATTTCACAACCTTCAATTTTCTCGAACATAATGATAAGAGAAGCAGATAAAACAGTTCATTGCTTTAGATCAGAATTTTAAATTAATTTTGGGATATCAGGAGTCTAGTCTTGGTCGGGTCGAGACCTTCGAGTCTCCAAAAATCTTCATTTCTCAATCACAGTCCCTATTCCAATTTTGAAAAATTCGAGACTCTGTATAGGCCATGAGCTTATGTAATAGTTCACCCATCTTTAAAAGTTGATGTATATATATCAAGAAGTAACTTGTTAAATATCTCGTTATATGATTAATTTAATATTATATGTATGTGATTCAAGATTCCAAAACCAAACAAGTATTATCATTAACTAAAATATTTTTTTAAATTTTGATTTAATTATAACTTATAGCCGCTTGAACTTTGGATCTTTAGTGATTTTATATACTCACTTTTTAAATTAAGTTATAGTTTCACCTTATCTTTTTAGCTACACTTATAGTTTAAGAGTTATTTCCCGACGATGGAACTATAACAAGGATGACCGGAACAATGATTTGAATTTTAATTTATGACAAGGATGACCGGAACAATAATTTAGACTTTAATTTTGTTTTTTAAATGATGACATGAAAAATATTTATTACATACAAATTTATATTTCTTTATTATCTTATTTTACTTTTATCATTATTATTTGTTTGAAACTTGAGTTATATAAATTTAATTTTATTTTAAATCTTGAAAAATTATATATATATTTCATGCATTATGAGATCATATTATAATTCCAAGCACTGACTTTCTATTATAATTTAATATCAAGAATTGGTTACAAAATTTTATTCTTAAGTTAATACTACATCCGTCCTAATAAACATGATACAATTTATATATTATATATTTAAATACGTGTATTAAAATAATAAATTATGTTAAGTTTACTATGACCATAGTATTAGTTTATATCCAACCTATAGCAGCAAATGAAAATTAATGAGATTTTTATAAACAAATATTACGTATTTATAGGACATGCTCACATCGATTGTTACAAGTTTATAACACATTAATACCACTGCTGATTATTCTCTTGATAAAATTGATAAGTTTTAAAATCGATATGAAATTGGAAATATCAATAAAAATTGGAATATATAAACTACTATATTTTATTTGATACATTTGTAAATAGTGGTCTGTGTTGAACGAATGATGATCAATTTAAAACATCTTCGACAACAAGGGAAAAGGGGTGGACGAACGTTGATGGGCATCTGCAAAAAGGGCAAGAGGAGTCCAAACAAGAGAAAAAGAAGTAGAAAAAGCGAAGAAAGAAATTGTTTTTGCGAAGAAATATGGGGGAAATAATTAACAATGGATGATTCAATTCAATCAAACAAAAGACTCGGTCTTTGATACCGGTATTGGTGAATCATTACATATTTTGACCTCTCTCTCCAACCAGTAAAGCCACCCTTCTTCATATTTCCTCTATACTTAGCAACCTCCCTCCACCTCTCTTTCCCTCTGAATCATTTGCCTTTGTGCTTATTGCACTTTTGCCTCAGTGTGTGTGTGTATGTGTTTGTTGGGCTACTCACAATTTTACGTTTCATCTCTCTTCGTTTGTTGGGAGTTTGTGAAAGTGTGAGAAGGAGACTGCTGCCATTCTGAGGTTAGAAGTTTTTAAGGTGGGTTTCTTGGTTCCATAAATCAAGAAGGTGAGTTCTTGCCATGCCCGTGTTCTTTTTTTGCTTTATTGAGTGATGGGACTGTGTTTATTTAATTTTTTATTTCGTTTCATTTTGTTGAATTTGCTGATCGTGGTGTTTAGTGTATAGCCCTTTTGATCTTCTTCTCATGGAGTGTTTTGGAATTTTATTTATTTATTTGGTTGACTTTAATCGATATGTTTTTAATGTTATTATAGATGCAATCTGTGCGAGGCCATTAATTAAGATATTACTAAGCATTGTGTAACTTCAATTGCATATATGAGAAAATTAGATATTGTTTTCTCAGGATAACTTTCAGTAATTTTGAGAAACTATATATATATGCTCATACCTGACCTCATAATTACTATATCTTGAAAGTCTCTTGATTGTATATCCTATTAGAGCAGTAAGATACTTCTAATCTATGCTTTGCAATTCCCAGATATAATGGAAAACTTGATATCATTTGACACACTATCATTTTTACTTGGCTTCATGTACATAATCCTGCTATAGGACAAGACTCTTTAGAGAAATAGCAAGTTTTTTATTAGACCTTTACCATTATGGATTGACGAAATGTTCAGTAATTATTGAGAAGAAACTTTTCTTTCAGTTATATTAATAATGAACTCATTGCTCAAAGTTCCTAGATCTGCACATTTTTATGACAGTGACCACAAATCACATCCTATCATCACTATGTTTTGTGAAGATAGCCTGCTGAAATTTACAGAGATGGTAAAAGATGAATATGTCTTCTCTGTTACGATCAATCACAAAAAAAGTGGATATGGAACCTCTTGCTACATATCCTTAGTTTATTTTTTAATAATTGTGCATTCTTTGTGCCCTATTGATGAGTTTTTCTTAACTTCAATTCACTCTTTAATTGGTGGTAAATTACATGCGCTCAGATGTTTTAGTTTCAATTTAGTGGATAATTATCTGATAAAGCTCTTTTTGTTCTGCTTATTAGCTATATATAATGTTGCATGGTGAAACCTTTAGAGATTAAGGTTAGTTTTGGTTATCATTTCAACGGTGAGAACAATAGTTCTTGGGGAAGGCCTAATTATATTGATATCCCGTCTTCTGGTGGACTCCGAAGATCCAATAGCTCTTTCTCATGCCTCTCCGGTGCTGCATTGAGTGCTAATGCTATGTTAGCCAACACAAGTATTTGTAATGGGCTGATTGCATCTGAACTATTGCCGACTCTGGACTCCCCTAATTCATTCAGGAGGATTCCATCATTAACGAAGATGGACCTGTTGTCGTCTTCTCTCCAGAGTGGCATGTCAATCTTGAGTTTTAGTCCGTTCTCACCAAGTGAGACCCTCGATTATGATTCCTTTTCACTCAAGTCCATGAGTGCTCCGTCAAGAAGTGAAAGCTTTCTCAACGCAATGGAATTGCAAATTGCTGGAGGCGCAGCTGGTGAAGACAGAGTTCAAGCTGTTTGTTCCGAAGAGAATGGTTGGCTCTCTTGTGGTATATACGACGGATTTAATGGAAGGGATGCAGCTGATTTTCTTGCTGGAACGTTATATGAAACTATCACTGCTCACCTTAGCTTTCTGGACTGGGAAAATTTAGCAGAAAATAGCTCTATTACATCCTTAAACAGTAGAACTAGGAACACAAATGATGACAGATTATTCAAGAGGAGCGTGCTTAGCAGCCTTCAACATGCTCTAAATCAAGCAGAAAGTGAATTTCTTCACATGGTTGAACAAGAAATGGATGACCGTCCTGATCTAGTATCGATAGGATTTTGCGTATTACTTGTTGTACTCCATGGGAAAAACTTATACTTGCTCAATCTTGGTGATAGTCGAGCGGTCCTCGCTACCTATGACAAAGGGAATGACACGAAGGGCAGAGAGGGGCTCCGAGCAGTCCAGCTAACTGATAGTCATACTGTTGACAACGAAGATGAAAAAATCCGACTTCTGAATGAACATCCTGATGACCCTTCTCGCTAATGGCTGGTAAAGTCAAAGGAAAGCTAAAGGTTACAAGGGCTTTTGGGGTTGGTTACTTGAAAAAGGTACAGCTTTGGGATCTTCCATTAATGGCCTATATTATTTTGCATTCTTATTTATATCTTAACATTCTACTTTTGTTAATTCTTGCAGAAAGACATGAATGATGCTTTGATGGGTATACTTAGAGTCCGTAATCTCATAAGTCCTTATGTATCCCTTGAACCTTGTCTTGTTGCACACGGAGTATCAAACTCTGATCACTTTGTTGTACTTGGAAGTGATGGCTTGTTTGACTTCTTCAGCAACGATGAAGTCGTGAATCTTGTGCATGTCTACATGCTAACAAACCCTTTTGGTGATCCAGCAAAATTCCTAGTCGAGCAGCTTGCAGCAAGAGCAGCAGATTCAGCAGGTACACAATCACCTTATCTGTTAATGCTCATGTGATGTTATTGAAGTTGTTGGATTCATTGGACCATTCTTGCTTATTGGTTATCACATCTCATTAAATTGTTGCATACAATTATTCAAATAATTCAGTGCTTGTCCATATAGCACAACAATAAATTATTCTGCTAATATATTTTATATCGAACTGCTTGATTTGCTCATGTCACTTAGATTACTCAATAGTTTTTGGCTGCTGCAAAACGATATCATCACATACTTTTTCATGTATTGACTTCCTCTTTCAAAATCTTATTGTAAGGCTCTATGACAGCAGCAGTACATGTTAGGCCAGAATAAATAACCAATAATCATGCAACTTGCATTTATAGCTTATGATTTGTTGCCTAGTTTGATATTATAGCTTTGTGCGGCATCTTCTACCCAATGTTGTAAAGTGCGTAAGGCGTAACTGAGGCATTTTGCCTCGGTGAGGCGAGGCGTACGCCTCGAGGCGGTATGAGGCGTAAGCCTCATAACAAAAAAAAAAAAACATAAAGAATTATTAAGGCATTGTAAAACAATATAGCCACAAACCAAACATTAATTTAATAGCTTAGAGGTCTTTAAAACATGCACCATAACCATAGTCATATAATTCCACATAAATGCACCATAACCATAACCATAGTCATATAATTCCACATAAATGCTTAATTAGGATTTAGGAATCATGTTATTTAATCCAAATCATCCTCCTCGTCCTCGGCCTCGTCCTCCCACTCGGACTCTTCATCAATCAAATTCACGACTTCTTTATCTTTACCTAGATTACAAAATTGCAAGTTAAATAATACAATTTTAAGTTAAATATTTATATTAATTATTAAATATCAAATTTTATTTACCTTTTTCATTTGCACTCCTTTTTCTTTTATTACTTCCACCTTCACTTCCACGACCACGACCACGTGGTCCAGAACCACGACCTCGACCACTTGAAGTTCCATCGCTTCGTGGTGGCACATTGTTAAGAAGGGCCTCAAATTCTTCATCATCCATTGGCCCATTGTTTCCCCTATCCTCGGTGCCACCAACGGTCTCCTCATCATCAACAAACCATTCATCATCGGAAGACAAATACTCCACCTCCAAGGGATCAACCGATTCAACCCGACATCTTTTTTGCATGTGTCGGTCTTTCAACCTACTTCATCAACAATCCCATCAAGCAACTCAAACAACATATTCGCATCTTTGATTGCGTCTGAAGCATCAATGGATTTTAGAAAAACTGTGCCATAGGGGTTGTTCACCAAGAAATTGATTAGACTTCTCCCCCTCATATCCTTCCAACCGTCGGATAATATGGACACACCCGTTTGTATCCAAGTCTTCTTGATTTCGTCAACATGGGTGTCGGTTGTTTTGACTTCTTCCTTCAAAACCCACGTGCTCAACTCATGCCTTGAGGGAGTCTTCAAACCTCTACCAAAATTCGCAATAGATCTACACATGCTCACAAAAGAAGGAGACTCGATGCAATTAAATGCAATCCCGTTCTCAAAAAAGAACCTTCCAATATCCAAACAAACCAATCTTCTTGCTTCTTTGGGATTAGCTGGAGGAGTTGATTTTGAAGCTTCTTCATTACTTTCATCAGCTCCACGTGCCATGAATCGATCCATCGGTCCTCTGATATTTCTACCACTTCCACTTGAGATGTCAAAATATGATCCTGAATCAACAATGTGATCAAATTCATCTTGCCTCTTTTACTTTTTTGTCTCCTTTTTTTGCATATAATCACTAATTTCTTGCTTTACGGGCACTTGTGGACAAGGCCTCACGTTGCGGCTTGTACAAGCAAGATGCTCCTTCAACCTCATCACTCCTCCCGTAATCACTTGATGGCAGAAGTTATAGTCGATATAAACATAACTTCGCTTGACGCCGTCGCCCGCCGGAGTGGAGTTTCATTCCCATACTTCCAAGCCGGATCTTTTCGGAGTCTCGACAATTTAGAGCCTGAAGATTCCATACTCCTACAACAATAATGCACAAATTTAAATAAAGTCAGCCCCCACAGTAGCACACTAGCACTAAGCCACTACTAAAAAAAAACGAACCAGAAGCAAAAAAAAATTAAAATAAAACAAAGTATCAGAAGCAAAACGAACCAGAAGTTGCTGTTCTACTATGTGTAAAATAACAATTAAAATTAAAATAAAGGCAGCCCCCACAACCAGGCAGAAACGAACCAGAAGCAAAAAAAAAAAAAATTAAATTGACCTGAAGCTGCTGGTCGCCTGCCAATGGTGGTTGCCGGCAGGAGTGGAGGTCGCCAGCAGGAGTGGAGGTCGCCGGAGGAGGAAGGACGAAGAGGAGAGCGCAGCAGAGAGCAGTTTCGCACGCAGCTGCTTCTTACTTCTTTTTTGTTTTTGTTTTTTTTGTTTTTTTTTATTATTTTAGGGTTTATTTAGTTTAAAAACCGATGGGCTTTTTAAATTTTTGATGGGCTTTAGTTTATTGAGATTGGGCTTTAATTAATTGTGGATGAAAGCCCAAACATTAGAATAAAAACAGCCCATTTTTTCCCCAGTTGTGAGGCGCACGCCTCATGCGCCTCGAGGCGTTCCGCACTGAGGCGGACGCCTCACACCTGTGAGGCGCACACCTTGTAAAAGGCTAATGAAGCGTACGCACCGAGGCGATTTTGGAGTGAGGCGGTGTGAGGCGCGCCTTTACAACACTGCTTCTACCTTATAATAATAGTTGAACTTATGAAAAATCTTGAATAGTCCCTTGAATTTGCATGACTTCTTACGAAAAATAATCGTGTTATGACACATTATACTGTTATCTCATTTACAGGATTTAGCATGGAAGAGCTGATGAGCATCCCTGCTGGCAGAAGATGAAAATACCACGACGACGTTACAGTCATTGTGATCTTCCTGGGGACGAACAAACGAACCTCAAAGGCATCTACATATCTGTGAAAATGTCAACATTTTGCAGCTTGTTAGCTTAGATTACTCCCTTAGATAAGGTTTGCAATAAACTCAAGATGCACATTGATTTTTTCTTTCTTTTAGAATGAATATCTTCATCTGCAAATTGGTGGTGAAGTTGGCCCTGTTAAGGTGTAAGCCCCCTCGGGTCCATGGGATGTGTAAGCTTGTTCTAGTTTTCTATGGAGTCGTCTCTGTAAATTTTGAGAAGATGGGGAAATATGCTTTCTGCACAATCATGATCAAATGAAGTCAAAATATGAAAAGGGCTTTCTTGAATTTGAGCATTGGTCAACCATTTGTCATGTTAAGGATGTATGTTTTAAGGTTTTTGTAAATAGAGTTGTGTCAGTATGATAATAATATAGGTTAGATAACATAATAGAGGGATGGCTGGAATGTGGTAGAGAGTGAATATTCTTTATTAATTCATGAGGTTGAACTATTCCTCAGCTGATCTAATTTAATTTATTGATGTTGGAATTCACACAATTCATATGATTTCACAACCACATCACCAATTAGGCCACCACACACCACCTTCCTACAATGTAAAATTTTATATTCATCATACTATATATTATAATTAAGCTTTCTTTTCAATATACATTTTTTTTTACTTTTGTCATCATTTTTTATTTTTATTTCTTCAGAAATATATTGATACCTTTGTCACCTACCAAATCATAATCACATCTATAACTAATTACTACTTTCTCCATCTCATTATGTATGACCCGTTTATTATACATAAGTGTTTCTATAAAAGAATTTTTTTCCTAAAAAAGTTATCAATTTCAATGGTATCCATGACTTTATACATAAAAAAATATAACTTTATTAATCTCTAGTCCAAATACAATGTTAGCCAAAGACAAGACAGGTCAAGACACATCTCCTCCCCAGCTTCCTTCTTTAATGTGGGTGGGTGAGTTAGAGATAGGAAGGGAGAGAGACCAAAGGGAATCGAACCTGGGTCTTCCACTTAGTGGAGGAACCCGGTGGCCAGTGGGACAAGCCCCCTGGTTGAGACTCCTATAATTAACTCTTATCAAAATTTGAATGTAAAATGTGTGAAATGGAATGGTTTACAATTCACAATGTAAAAATTGAATTCCAAATAGCAGCAAATGAGGATATTACAAGCCAATCCATCTCTCTAGACCTTGACAACCGTGAAAATTGATCTGCAGAAAAGCCAGGGAAAAGCAACTTACTTAAAAGATAAGATAAAACTTCAATACTCTCATCAAATTCCAAATCACTTGGATAAAATAAATTAAATATATTAGCATCACAATTATAGTGATATACGACTAATGTCACATGATGAAAACTGAGATGAGAGTGTCAGCACAACTCAGTCAAAAATTGTACTCCACCGTCCCGCTAAATGTGGCCACGTTTCATTTTTGGAACATTCCACTAAAAGTGGCCACTTTCTCAAAAAAGAAAAAATTTTACCCTAAAAATATCTCTCTTACTTTTTTAAAACACAATACTCTACTTTCTTAATCTCTGTGTCGGATCTTTTGTGGCCGCATTTAGCGTGACGAAGGGAGTAATACACAGAATTTGAAGAAAATACAATCTATTCATGATTCATGAACTCATTTTTCATCATTTTTTGGTAAATCTTGATCTATTATCTTGCTGTTTTCTATGTCTCTTGCACTCTCGACCTCTTTTGCTGCTCCCTACATCATCCTGCAACTACACATAATTTAAATGGCTGGAGTTCGCATTTGCACAAATCACTCAAAAAGTTAAATTAAGATGCAACGATATGCTGGTAACATACTTACCCCTATTTCTTTTAGGCTGACTGCAACATCTTCCTGCTGCTGTTGGAGTGCAGTTCTCAGTTCTTGAATTTCCTTTATGATCACACAAATAATCATGTGATAAGTGCAGGTATAATTTCACATGTAATATATAGCCATGAAGAATACGAGGGACACTTACAGTGCGGAGCTGACCAACTTCGGTATTTAGCGACTTTTTAAGGTTTGAGAGCTCCTGCAGGAAGAAAGAAAGCAGAAAACAGGATGAAATGAAAAGATTGATGGATCTTTTAGGTGCAAATAATGATTTTATCACTATTGATTGCTATGTTCCGAAAACTTTTGAATTTCTAGGCTTAGATAGCATACATATCTAGTTCGAATTTGTAATAGAGCACACAAGCACTGATAGTCAAACCCTTACATCTTAGGACACTTCAAGGACATTTTGTGACATCCCTAACGGATGTCAACTGGGCTTCAATGAATTATCTAGCAATATGATTAAACATTTTTGATAAAGGGAAGGACGAAGATCAAATTTGCTAGTGAATCCATTATGCCGCTATAGCATAACGGGCTCCCACTCCATGGGCATGGAGCGTTACACATTTGAGCACCAATATTCAACCGTTGTTCAGATATATGAAGTTCCAAACTTCTAATATATGGCAATTAATATACATATATTGCAAGTACAATAACTTCATTCACGGACACACCTAATGCGAATTTGACAACGTTCACATCCAGGCTCATAGGTCCGGTTTGACATCTTAAAAACTTGAGAGGCCAGCCAATAAAAACCATTTGGTAATCTAATATGAATCTTTGTCATAAGCTCCACAATAACAGACTTCCATATCACTCTCACCGGCCTTCCCACATTGAGACCATTGTTGACTTTATATGATTTAAGCACACATTCATTGTTGATCGTGTATAAGATGGGTTTCATGTTTAAGTCCAAGTCACACTTCACTTTGACCCCAAGGACTAACATAATGGTGCTAGCAAACTCCTTGCGAAGTTCCAAATTCTATTCCAAGTAGCAAGAATGAACCTAATCTATATGTAATGGTGCTAGGAAACTCCTAGTGAAGCATTGACATTATCAAAATCAAGGGCACTTAAACAATAACAAATATAATAATAATAATAAATAATAATTTGATAATGACCTGTCCAAAACCCATCATCGTGTATGCAATCGTCGAAGGCTCATATGCAGTCTACAAAATAAAAATACACAATTATATTATATTAAATAATAAATTTAACACAACATAATAATAAAAATAATTGACATATTATACCTGTGGGAATGTCTTGTGAAGCGGCTCAGAAAACGTGGGTAACGATCTATCGGCAGAATAACCGATTCTATGGACATAATCATCCACAGCATCACCACGTGGAGGTTGATCATGCGAACCTCGTGGTATGTCTGAAATAAGCGGACTAGGTCGGCGTGTGTCCATGACGGGTGGACTACAACATGACCCAGAGCATCGAAAACTATCAGCTATATCACCAATCCACTTCTTCATCGTTGCCAACATTCTTGTCTCTGATGCCTTTATATTACTAATCATACGTGTCTCATGAGCCTGTAGTTCTTTTCTATAATAGTCTTTCAACTCATTGACAATCGTATGGTCATGGGCACTCGGACTGTGGGGTTGCTCCCCCTCACTAGACGATGAATGTTCTACTCTAGGCCTCTTCCTAGTATCACGGCGTTGATGAGGTTGCTTGCTACGATCAGATGCATCGGTATCATGCACCTCTTCTACATCATGATGACTCGTGCCCCTCCTCCCACGACGACTTTCATCTCCACTCTCACGAACTACACCCATGCGGGAACGTGCAAGCCGGTGCTCTGGTGGAAATTGTTCACCCATTGACAATTGATTGGTAGGAGGCACATATATAACGCCAAGAGGGTTCTCGCAATTCAATGACGTCCAATATGCGGAAGACAACTCTATTTTGTCAGCATATATATTGTTGGGAACATGACCCTACAATTATTTAAAAATATTAAATTAAGTTAAATAATGAAAAACATTGATTTAAAATAAAAGAAATAATTGATTATAGTAGTACCTCTTGTTCGAATATCTCATCCAGACTCTTAACACCTTCCAGATAATTCGGTTTCGTCTTGAAACCCCATCTCAAACATCTGGGATAAGATTTTGTGCTCGCTAATCTCCCTGTTTTGTTTCCTAAAGAAGGAATCACCTCAAGACCCCAAATCATCAAAGCCCATGCAGGTCCGTAGAAATGATAAGCAAGTGTATCCTGCGCTTTGGCTATATAATTTGTAAGAATCTTATAAGTATATGCTCCCCATGGAAATGCATTCCACGCCTCTATATCGTCAACCAGTATCCACATCCAAGATGGTATAATCTTCGTCGTGTCCAATCCAAACAAAACAATATAAGCCATCAATATGTGGGCTACACGGATGTATCCATCACCATCTTGATCAGGAATAGGATGTTTTGTATCTGAAAATTTTTTTAGTAGTTCATCACCCCTTGTTTGCACACCATTACAAAACGTCATGTATACTTCAACATTACGCGGGTCGTAAAATGCTGAAGTATCAAAGTTAGATGATCCAAATCTCAATCCCGTGATAAGAGCATAGTCTTGATACGTGAACTCAATATTTTTTCCGCATATATGAAACCATGACCCATTCGGTTCTGTAATTGACCGAGATATTATGCCATGTAGCGCTTGTCCTGACATTTGTCCCGGATTCCATGAGATCAAATGTCCAAAAGGGCCGTCTATGAATCTTTGAAGCCAATCCTCACCACCAATTTCCAAAAGTGTAGTTTTAATTTTCCTTATCGTATTGATCTTATAATACGTGCTAACTGATGCAATCTTATTTAAGGTGTTAGGTCTTCTATACGGAATAACCACCTATGATTCAAATTTATAATAGAATTAATAACCAACAATAATATTATACACAATTAATAGTTAGACATTAATTCAATCAATTAACACTTAATTACATAATTTAAATTTTAATGTAATATATGAATTAACATTTATTCAATTAATAATCAATAATTATAAAAACAAACAACATTATAACAACTAAATACGCTAAAACATTTAGATGACACACATCAGTAAGATCTTGGTGTATAGGATCTTGCGCTCGAGAACAAGACTTATGCACCGGGCGCAAGGTTCAAAACCGGGCACAAGCCTATTAACCGGCGTAGGTTGCACGGTAATCCAATAAACCGGGAGCAAGACTTATAATCAGTATACAAATTAATAAATTTAATATTTACAAATAAATCCATAAACACTAAACAAAATAAAAAAA
This sequence comes from Leonotis leonurus, assembly GCA_026898415.1. Lineage (NCBI taxonomy): Eukaryota > Viridiplantae > Streptophyta > Magnoliopsida > Lamiales > Lamiaceae > Leonotis > Leonotis leonurus. The sequence goes on from JAPKLX010000023.1 coordinate 1,592,242, forward strand.
ATGAGGCAAAATACAATTATGATCGAGAGCAATGTACAAATATCATATCACATATCATTATCGAGAGCAAACTATAAAATAAGGCTAATAAGCTAAAGCTCATGTATTATTTAAATAATGTATTTGAAATAATCATGGTTTGAATTGAAAACTAACCTCATTTGGCGCAGCTTGGTGATGAGAAGACGAAGTCATTCTTGAATTGGGAAAATTAAGATGAAGTCGTTGGGGAAATTGCAATGATTTTGCGCTGGGAAGGAGTTGGAAACATTGGGAGGATTTTGCGCTGGCTATGAGGAAAATTGAGATGATATTGAGGATTTTACGCCCTCTGGAAGGAGAATTGGGTTGGTTAGGGTAATTTAAATTATTTAATTTGATTTTTGGAATTGGAAAACTTTCTTTTTTTTTTCCAGATTTTATTTCACTTTTTCCAGAGATTATAATATCTTTTTATTACTTTTAATTTCTTTCATTTCGTTTCTTTACAAATATTGTGGGTCATGCTTGTTATTTTGTAGTTTAGTGTATATTTAAGTCTTTTTTTAATACATGTATTTTTGAAGATGAGTATTTTTCACATGTTACTTTTAGGCATTTGAATATTTTAAAATTTGTCTCAATAACCATCCCAAACAATCACTCAACCAAGTACTAGGATACTTCATTAACTTGCAATAGTTTCAACATTGGCTTGTTAATTTGTATAATATAACCCCTAAAACAAAGCTCTGATTCAATTAAGTAGGAGGATAAGAAAATGCATCAACACGTTGAGGTTTAAATAGTTCATAAACTTTATATATGAATTAGTTCACGAACTTATCAAATTAATATAAAAATATATATTAACAAAATAATTTAATAAACAAGTTTTTTTACGACTTCGAACATGAATATTTAAGGAACTCGAGTCGAGTTCCAGTTCAAATTTGAATTTACTATTAAATCAAACTCGAACCGGACTCAAGCTTGGTTTTTAAAACTCAAATTGAGCTCAAGTCAAACTCGAGCCTTCAATTTTTCAAATGATCCGAATTCGAGCCTGACAATATTCAGTTTAATTTTGTTCGGTTACATTCCTAATAAAAACAAGATCTACAAAGATTGAATTCAAACACAAGTTGTTAATGGCTATCTATTTGAACACCAACTTGCTTAATCTAACACCATACACTAATAACAAAAACACAATATCTTCAGTTAGAAATCTAAGTTTGCACGACATTATAAAAACTGAGTTATTTGGTCAGGAAAAGATAAAATATGTTTTGGATGTGCGGTGGAGTTCTCAACTTTTCAAGGTACGTGACTAAATAATTGGCATGATTCCAACGCCACTAAATTTATGGGTCCAATAGTTATAACAGTTAGGGGTGGGATTAAGCTGGATTTCGAGTATCCAGAACTGAAATTTTAGGTATGCGAATAAAAAAATTAGTAACAGTTTGAGAACCGATTGAGTAATTTTGTACCCCAAGACCTGACTCGGAACCGATGTTCCTATAACCATTAGTGCCGGTTGGAACCGAAAAAAAATCCTATTGTTCCTATTGTTAGCTAATAGCTAGTAACACAGCATTTAGAACAATAATTCACCACTATACAATGCTAAACAAGAAACACAAGCTACAATATTGGTGTAATAATCTAACCCCAAAAACAAACAAGAAATTTGCAGTATTTGTGCATCAAAACCAAAACCAAAAAAAAAAAACAAACAGGAAATTTCCTTATCACTAACTCAACTCACCCCTTCATATTCAACAAGAATGCCTCTCTATCTCTATCACACAACAAAATACAAGGCAAACTGCTATATGTGCAGGAAATTACCATGAGAAGAGAATGAAGGGGCAGCGGCTCACGCGAGCGTTTCTGGTGGGGGTATGCGCCAGCAGAGGCGTTGCGCTGGAGTTCCGGGCGGAAGCAGCAGGCTGTGGTGTGCGGGCGGAGGTGTCACGCGGGCAGGGTGGGGGTGCGGTGGCTGGCTGAGGGTGCGGCGCGGCGGGCGGTGGTGGTGGGCCTGGTGGCTGCTGTGCTGGGCTGGGGGTGTGGGGGAATTAGGCACAGGGCGGTTAGGGTTAGGTTTGGAGATATCAAATTAAAATTGATATGTTAAATTATCGATTTTCCCAGTTTTACATGCATTAATTGGCATGATTCCCTACTAGAACCGATATCTTTAAATGAGAATTAATTTTAGTACCAAAATTGTAAAATTTAATTTTCAGTTCCAATATAGTAGTTAAGCTTGGAATGGAAAATTGTTTACTCATCCATAATAATAATTATAATTCAATTTTTTTATTTGTGAAATAACTATATTAATGTTGGAATTTCGATACAACGTTTAAAATGAAAAGTTAATTATTACAAATTTGATATGATAAAATGCTCACAGTGCGATGAGATTTAACTTAGATCACAAAAAGAAAAACATGCAGGTATTGTACATTAAAAAGATAAATAAAAGCAGAGCAAATTTTCACACCAATTAAAATCAAGATATATGTTGAAACTGAACGGAAGGGATTTCATTGCTTCTTGTTACATGCATGCATGCATGATATTGACATAAGTGAAAATTGTTGAAATTTTTATTTTTGAGGTAGGTTGTTAATTACTTTTGTGGTTGTATATTTAATTATATGTGAATTAAATTATCGAGAATTATTTACGTGTTGAATAGATGATAGTAGCATTTTATATTATTTTCAAAATCAATTTTTCGGCGAGTTGAAAATTATATGATAAAGTTTATTTTGTGATGAAATTTAATTTATTTTGAGACACTTCAATTTAGTTTGACCAAAGTAATTATAAAGACCATTATTTCATGTGCACAAAACATTGGTATCATTATAGCCACGATGAGCCTTACAACGACTAGAAACCATCAGCTCGTGATGAGCTTTACAACGGTTAGAAACCTCTGACTCATGATAAATGTTATTATGGGCTAAATTGATTGTTCCCTCGTGATCTACTATAAAATGAGAAGTGAACAAGAGCTTACAACACCAACTAGTAGCTATCTCTTCTCTCATTTGAATCGTTTCATCTTGAGTTGCATTTATATGAGTATTGTTTGCTCGGTTCTCAGACTTTGTGAAGTTTGCTAGAGCCATTCGAGTTTGTAGTTCTACTAGTATAAAAGACGAAGTCATTTTATTTTTTGGAAATGACACGCTGAATGTGAGCACTAGCTGAGGTGTATATCATTTTGCGAAAAAAAACCTTAACTTGACCTTTTCAAATGTGGTAATGTAAATTTTGATATTATTTTTGTTGTGGATCTCACCCTTCTACTTTGTTGCCCAATTTAATTGTAATATTCAAAACATTATATTTCCAACAAAAATGAATTGAAATCATAAGTTGATCCACTTGAGCATTTCTCAACTAAGTTGCTTTGCAGGTGGGGATATCCGCAACAAATATACATTTGCCATATCCACATGCATGTCTGCAGCAGCTGGTGGAAGATAGCCAAAGAGTTTAGCCACAAGTACTGATTTACTCTCTATTACTCCCTCCGTCCCGCTAAATGTGGTCACCCTCCTTTTCGGGACGTTCCACTAAAAGTAGTCACTTTTCTAAGAAGACAAAAGCTTTACCTTTAAAATATCAAACAATACTTTACTTTATTAATCTCTGTGTCGGATCCCCTATGACCGCATTTAGCGAGACGGAGAGAATATTAATTATTATTTGATCCTCAAAAACACAATATAAAATACAATCAACATAGAAATACAAAAAAGGATATAGTATGAGAATATAAGATGATAAGTTGTCAATTAGAGAGGGAAAAATATGTGAACCAGCCATTTCCACGAGCAAGACTTGACATCTAATTACCATTGATCAATTAATGACTCAGAAGTCCCTTCCATTTAGGAGTGTAATCGAACCAAATATTGTCAGGCTCGAGTTCAACTCCTTTGAAAATTTGAAGTCTAGAGTTCGGTTTGAGTTATGAAAATCAAGCTCGAGCTCGGTTCGATAAATAAAAATTGAGCTTGAGATCGGTTCGTTAATTATTCGATTAAATAGTAAATTCCAACCCGAGCTCGAACTTGACTCGAGTTCGTTAAATATTCGAGTTCGAGTTCGTTAAAAAGCTCGTTTATTAAATTATTTTGTTAATATATATATATTTATATTAATTTGATAAGTTTGTGAACTAGTTCGTATATAAAGTTCAATAATTATTTAAAGGTCGGCTCGTTTTTAAGTTTGTGAACTATTCGAAGCTCGGTTCGTTAAATTATATTCGAACATGTTCGCGAACTTTTCGAACCGAATACCCTTAGGTTCGAGTTCGGCTCGAAAAATTATTCGAGCTCAGTTCGAGGGTCGAGTTCGATTCGTTTAGTAAATGAACAAATTTGAAATAAACTTTTATATAAGCCCCGAATAGTTTATGAATAATTTTGGTTCGCTTACACTCCTACTTCCATTAGATCAAAGGTAATTATATCTTTTATATAGTATAATATAGCATAGTTAAAAAATGTCGAAAAATAAATAATAGTTAAAATTATTAATATTTAAATTATAATCATATATATATATATATTTGAATAATTATTTTTTAGCTGAATAGTAACACTAATACTTAATTAGATATAGGCTCACCAATGAGGAATCTGAATTTTATAGAGGCAGAAAAGGCTATAATCAATTCGGTAGTAGGGATGTTGCATAATGTATATGGTATCGTGTGTGTATGTAATTTTATTTAAAGTATGACAAAATTATAATACAAATTTAGGATGTGTAATAATATCATATCATATTATAAATATACAAAATATGTTGGAACCATATTTGTATAATCATGACATGATTTGATAAATATAATAATGTACTTGTTAAATATGTAATTTACAATATATGATAACATTATTTTTTTTTCCAAATCAAGTCGCATTAATTGAAACATGATTATATAATATTGTGTACAAAATATAATATTTTTTTAATAATTATAAATTCATAGTATAAAATTATTGTTGTTAATCAACATATTACAATAAGAGTGATAATATAAAATAGCCAAAAAAATATTGTAAAAGACAAATAATAGCCACCAACATAATAATAGTTAAATTCTAGCTATTTATAAATTTTTTGTACTAAAATACCCTTGTAATTATATTTTACATTTTTGAGTATGAATTGTATGAATTATATCGAATCGTACCATTCATACGTGATACTTAATTTTATTAAACTGTATGTACGTATGAATCGTATGAATGAATATTATTTATACCTTTCATACCATTCGTACAATTCATACAATTAAACTTAAGTAAAAGGGTATTTATGATAATTCACATTCAAAATGATAAAAATTTAAATAGTATTATGTTTGTGATTATTATTTGTCTTTTACAATCTTCTTTGGCTAATTTGTATAATTAACTCTTACAACAATGGGTAACTATGCAGTATCCTATCATAAAACCATTACTCTACTTATGTCGGACATAACACGATTGATGAGGCATGTCACACATATAAATAATAAAATTTTAATAAAATATTAATAATTTTCAGTTTCCAATTATATTTATTGATTATGTATAATTTAAGAGTATTCTATATTCCCTCCCTCCACAAAGTACTTGCGTATTTGGGTTCGACACGGGTTTTAACGAATAATTTGAATGTGTTGTAGGTGAAATAAGGGTCCCGCAATATAATTAAATATATGTATGTGAGTGATAGAAAATGTAGTGGATGACTCATAAATATATTAAATATGTTATGAGTGGAATGAGGGTCTCATTATTTATAATTAAATATGATATGTGAGAGATTAAAAAGTTAATGGTGGGTCCAATACGATTAGCATAATTATTAAAAATAGAAGTGTGCAAATTTTCGTGGACGACATAAAGTGGAGAAATGTGCAAGTTTTTTATGGACGGAGGGAGTATAAAATAATAAAACGAAAAATTATAATGATTCATATACTTATGTGACATTACCACATCAGCCGCAGATACGTTAAATTGTACTCACCATGGACATGGAGTGATTCTATATCCTAACAACATGATAGGCTTTGTATTATATTGTCTCCAATAATAAAAAATAAAGTAACATTTTTAGATTTGTAGTCATGACAAAATATTACTCTCTCTCTGTTCATGAATTCACTATTTAGTTTGACTCGACATTGTTTTAAAAAACAGTTTAATTTAAGGTATATTATGTTGAGTGAAATTTATGTTAATTTAATTTAATTTATTTAATTGAATTGTGTATATAAAGTGAAAAATTCTTCATTAGTAATAAACTTATGAATGATTAAAATATAAAACTGATAGAGTTAGTTAAACTTTATTAATTATGTTTTGCTTCCTTCCTAAAGTCACGTTGGAGAGCCAAAAGAAGTGCCAAAAATCCAAGAGAGTTGATTGAGCGAGGAAAATAAGGAATAAGAGTTATACTGATCAAGTCAAACCATGTTCCCCGCATATGTCGCAACAACATGAACATAAAACTGTCAATGTCCACTACGTGTGAGGAATCACCCATGATCCTTAGGTGACTTGAAGAAGAAGCTGTAAATTTTCTATAAAAGCAGAAGGTGGACGTTGGAAAAAGTGCGCAGAGTTTTTGAGAGAATTGATACTTCTCGTATTTACAAGTAGACTTACTTGTTCCTCTTTTTAGTATCTCATTAGTGTGTTGTACACTTGAGATCGTGTTTTCATAAAAGTAGTTAGTATGAGAGTTAGAAGTTTTCTACTACCTGTAACCATTGTTTACTACCTTTTTTAATAATAGATTTTTAGTCGTGAGACTCGCGTGGGTACATCTTTTTACCCACGCAGAAATATATATCGTGTGTTCTTGTTCTGCTGTTGTCACTGTGTTTAATAGTCGGTTGCATAACATGCTAGTGGAGAGAGTGATCTATAAGTGAAAAATCTGACTTGCTGTTGTACTCGTTGTCGTACAACACGTATACAATGATTAAGATACACTTTCAAAAACGAATAAGAAATTAGTGGAAAAAATAAAGTAATTAATTGACAAAATATATATCTCCAAATATAGTAAACAAAATCAAGCTGGTCTAGACTCCTATTAACCAAATATTTTAGAGCATCCGCAGCGGCTGGGGCGCGGGAGGCCGCGGGAAGGAAGCGGGCAACAGCATCGGGAGTTTTGAGGGGCGAGACCGCCGCTGCGGCGTGGGGACTCGGGCGGCCGGGCTGAGGGTTGGGAGGCAGGCGCTGGGCGCCTGAGACCGCTGGTGAAGTGCCGCTATGGGTGGGGGACTCCCGAGTTTCCACCCTTTTTTTATTTTTTTTTTCATTTCTTTATAAAATTATATTTTTTAATTATTTAAATTATTTACATTTATAAATACCACACTTCATTTCATTCTTCATACACCTTCATCCACTCTTCATCTATATTATCTCTCATATTTCTCTCCAAAATGTTTTCTTCTTCCGATTCCGACGACGAAGTTAGTGTTCAATTTTTGCAACTAGCAAATAATTTTATGAAGGCGGGTCTTCAATATCTAGCATCACTTGACACATCCGATGAGCAACATAAGAAAAAAAAGCCTTTATCACGAGGGATCGAGAGGCCGCCTTTGTACGTCTATACAACGACTACTTCTCCCAAAATTCAACATTCTGAGATAATTTTTTCCGACGTAGGTTTCGTATGCGGAGAGAATTATTTCTCTGCATTGTCACGACATTAGAGAATCGTGAAGAATACTTCTGATAACGGCCGTATGCTACGAACCATCAAGGGTTCACGCCACTACAAAAATGCACGATTACAATCCGACAACTTGCAAATGGAGGTGCTGCCGATCAATATGACGAGTATCTCTGAGTCGCTGAGTCAATAGGCATCGAATGCATCAAACTTTTTTGTCGTGCTGTTATTGAGACTTTTGGGTCTCAATATTTGAGACGACCCAACCAACAAGATATCCAACGCCTAATAGAGGTTCACGAAGAGAAGCACGACTTCCTCGGCATGCTCGGTAGCATTGATTGCATGCATTGGGCGTTGAAAAATTGTCCGATGGTGTGGCGCGGGGCTTACACGTACAAATAAACGCCACCCAACTATCATGCTCGAAACGGTCGCCTCCCAACATCTATGGATATGACACGCTTTCTTCGGCGTCGCCAGATCGGCGAACGATATTTGCGTGCTCAAACAGTCTATGGTGTTCAACGACGTGCTCAACGGGAAAGCGCCTCATGTGATGTTCAAGGCCAAGAACAAACAATACAACATGGGGTATTATAGCCGACGACGCTTACCCATGTTGGCCGACTTTCGTCAAATCAATGTCGACGCCCACCGATGAGAAACAGTCTCGTTTCAAGGTTATGCAAGAAGCGGCACGCAAAGACATCGAACGAGCATTTGGAGTACTCCAATCTCGATGGACAATCATTATAGGTTCGACACACCTTTGGTTTCGTGAGCATTTATCGACATCATGATACTTGCATTATTTTGCATAACATGATTATTGAAGACGAAGGTCCATATGTGACTAGTTGGGGACCGGAGTCCGAATCAAGTTCCTCCTCCACTCCACCCGAAGAAGCTACTCGTGGTGTCAACGATAAATTTAAGGACTACATGGAGCATTCGGCCAACCTCCGAGATAGGCGTGCTCACGAATGCTCCGAAGAAATCTACGCTCGATTCGATTTTTTAGATTAAGTGTGTTTTTTAGTTTCATTTCTTGTATTTTAATTCCGTGTGTTTTAAATTCTCGTATTTCAAGTTCTTGTATTTCAATTTCTTGAATTTTGTATTTGAAATTAAAATTAATGAAATTTAAATTTCTAAAATTTGTTATTTTAATTTTAATATTATTTATTTAAATAAATTAAAATATTAATAAAAAATTAAATATTTAATTTATTTTCGTATTTATTTATTTTATATTACAAATTTAAATTAATAATTTTTTTCTCAAATTAAATCATTTTAAATTAAAATAGAGAACCTAAGTTGAGAATCTCACTGTTACCAACCAACACAAGTTCTTTAAAAACTAACCGAAGACTTACACAAAAAATTTATTTATTTACGAAATTAACGGCTCTCGGAGAAAGTCCTCCATTGAGAATGCTTTTCTGGATTCAACTGAACTTATGGATTCAACTGAAGGGAATCAGGGCGTATTTATCTACCTAATTAAATAATCAATTTTCTATTAGCTACCTTAATTATAAAGCAAAAGAATTCTATCTTCCCTATCCCTACATTACAAAAATTCGAAAGCAAATTATTCTAATTGAATTTGTAAAAATGACTACCATATTTCAAATACACGGCATTGGTACAAATACAATCATCAATTAAACAATTTCTCAGTTGCAACTTTTATAAAAATGTATTAAGATTTAGTGAAAATGTTTTCTGTGCTGTCTGCATTCTAGAAACTAGACTTGACCTTGTATGTTTTTTCATCAACTTTTCAAACTTATTAACTCGGTGATTCAATAAAAAAGGAGAAGAATTGTTCTTTCACTCGGTTTCCAAACGTGAAAATCATTGTTGTGATTATAAATACAACACAACCCCACCGTTCATCGATTGCATAATAAGAAAGTTTACAGCATTAATTGTACATACTACAGAGATTAAATAAAAGCGAGAAAGTAATAATCGAGAAATACAACAGCCCACCAGCTGAAAGCGGCGGTTGTACGTTAAAGAGAGCAACTTTGGACTGCTGCGGTGTGTTTCGCGAATCGCTGCTCAAATTCTGCTGTGGAATCGGTGAGCCGACTCGGTCATGGGCCAAGAATCGTTCATATACAGCTTCGTGGCGCGTGGCACGATGGTGCTGGCCGAGTACACCGAGTTCACCGGCAATTTTCCGGCGATCGCAGCTCAGTGCTTGCAGAGGTTGCCGTCGACCAACAACAAGTTCACTTACAACTGTGATCATCACATTTTCAACTTTTTAGTTGAAGATGGATACGGTAAAATTTCTTCATTTTTTCTAACTATTTTGAGTATCATGATTTGGGGTGTCTAAATATTTTCTTCTGTTATTGTTTGGGCTGGTTTGGGGTTTAAAATTTAGGAGAATGGGAGTTGGATTTGAACTTGGGGCTGATTGGATCTAAGGTAGGAAAATCTGAGTGATGAGCTTTTGCTGCTTTCTTTTGCTAGAAGCTAGAATTTCAAGAAATATCAGTAGTTTCCCAAATCTGGAAATTTCTTGCACTCTTTTTTGCTTCTCGATATTTGAGTGTTTGATCTAATTAGATTTTGGTTGCGGAAATTGAAATTATGACAGTTAATAGAGCTAAGCTCATGCTTTTTTGATTTTTCATTTGCTTTCTTTGTTTCGTTTTGTTTAGTTTTTTTCATGTGTCTGACTACTTAAGTTGTAACTTATAGATGTAAGGATTGCTCTTATGTCGAATTATAGGTTATATCATGTGATTTTGCAGATTTCTTGCCAAAAAGGCAAAAAATCTTAATATTCGGAAGGAAAAATCATGTTGTTTGATCTTTTTGGAGCCTAATTTGTATAAATAAGGAGGAAGAAGTACGTATGCTATACCATGGCTGCAGTTGTTTGTATAAATAAAGTGATATTTTGAGAATTCCGAATGCTTGTTAGAGTTGGAATGACCTTGAACTACTAGTAATATTGTGTTCATGGCTCGACATAAATTTTTTGTTTGCTGAATCGTGCAAAATCGAAAGTTTCCAATATCACTAGCTTTTGAATCTTTAAGTCTTGTATTGCTACTTGCTTTCTGTTCATCTCACAATCACATCAAAGTTCTAAATCTGTATTGAGGAGTCCTCCTATATATAGCTGTTATATTCTGAATAAGAAAATTAATATATAAATATTTGAGTTGATAAACTTGATGTCTGATGTTATCAAGTCATGCATTCGCAGTTTTAGCCTTTGGATAGTATTTGGGTGGCTCTCTATTCCATTGGAGTGAAAATCGGAAAATCTTTTGTTAGTCCACATTCTCTGCTTGATTTTAGCCTTGAAACCTTCACCAAATTTCTCCCGTATCTAAAGACATCGTCTTCTGATCTGATTTTAGCCTTGAAACCTCCCTGCATGATTGCTATTCAAAGTTCGAAGGCTATTTGCTGGTTTTGATTACTTTTCTTCAGATGCTTGACTTCAGAGAAGCCACTTGAATCTTGATATGTTGCTGAACTAATGATTTTAAAAGAGGTGCCACACATTATACTGTATAAAAGTAGTGAACTCGTTATAATTATTCAAGTAACAGATGTTACAGAATTTGTGTCTGAGTTCTAACAACTGGCATTTCTTTCACCTTGAAGGATGTTTTCTAATATTCTCTTTACTTGAACCTTGCTTTTGTGTGTACTCTTTAAGGTTACTTGACGCAACCTTATCTATCATGCAGCTTACTGCGTTGTTGCTAAAGAATCTGTTGGAAAACAGATCTCAATCGCGCTTTTGGAACGTATAAAAGCCGATTTTCGTAAAAAATATGGTGGTGGTAAAGCCGATACAGCAGTTGCAAAAAGTCTTGACAAAGAATTTGGGTAAATTTCTCACTCCCAAAAGCCGAAATTTGTGTATTTTTGATATCAGACGTTAATGTTGGAGAAATGTGTATAACTTGAAAAATTATCGAAGTGCAGGCCCCTAATGAAAGAACACATGCAATATATTATTGATCATGCTGATGAGATTGAGAAACTGTTGAAAGTTAAAGCCCAAGTTTCAGAAGTCCAAAGTATTATGCTAGAGAATATAGATGCGGTACGCAAAATGAACTGCACTCTACAAAATACTCTTTGTTGCTGCTCGTTATTTTATTGTTTTGATTAACTCACTCGATTTTCGTGGCAACATGCAGTGTTAAACTTTAAACTAACCAAAAAGATGTGATACTAATATGTTGAATTGCTAGCATAATTTGAGTTTAGAATCGAGTTCTTGTAACACAGATTTTATCCCTCTTCCTTCATATGATGAAAACAGCTGTTACAGGTTTAAATTATCTGTTATCTGGTCACTGACATTTGGGCTGATTTTTTTATATTTTTTTATCTTATTACCCTTATGAATCTTGCAGACTATTGCGAGAGGTCAAAACTTAACTGAGCTCAACGACAAGGCTCAAGACCTGCGTAATTCGGTAGGTTTGAGCTATTGTTCTTCGGTTCTTGCATTTTGTTCCTCATGCCTTTCTTGAATCTAAGAACACGTGATGCTGATTTTACTTGATAAAGACTTTATATGGGTTGAAAAAGCATGCCTCGCTTGCCCTCGACTGAGCTCTAAGCACATTTTCTCGTACCTGCAGGCTCAAGTATACAAGAAACAAGGGACACAATTGCAACGAAAGATGTGGTACCAAAATATGAAAATAAAGTTGGTCGTGCTTGGAATTATCCTCCTCATCATCCTCATAATCGTACTCTCGATTTGTCGGGGTTCTAACTGTTAGGATTCGCAGCCCCCATCTCAACTCGTCTCGAGTTGTGGTGAGGTCTCTACCTAGTCTCCATTATAGAACTTGGTTTAAGGAGTATATGCCTTAGTTAAGGAGGAGGATTCTCTTGTGATTGCTTAATTCATTCAATAATTTTTCCATGTAAAATAGACAGATATTAGCATTATTTTCCAATTAAAAATAAAATATGATAGAGAAATATGTTGATTGATACGGACATCAGGACATGAGCCATGTCTTGACGTAACCTTTCATAAGGATATTATAAAAATTACATGCGAATATTAATTCATTTTAAAAATAAAACAATAAAAAGAACCATAAAACTAATAAATTTCTAGCAGAGTGATCGGAGTTTAGTCTTCAATAAAGGAAGAAAGTATGAAATCAAGAACCTGTTTATGTACTTGCAAGGTAGCAGTAGAAGTAATGCTTCTTTAGTCCCACATCGGTGAAATGTTGGAAGAGTAATACAGAAACAGGATATAAAATGAGCCGGGCCGAGATGTAAAAGCTCATACCTTTCTCGGCCTTTTGGCTAAGATCAAGTGTAGTATCTGTTCTTATCAGTTTAATATCTGATATGTGGGCCATCGGCCCACACGATATTAAATTAATTTTTTAAGGGGGAAGGACCACTAAGATAGCTTGCTATCTGGTCCTTCGAGCGTCGCCCATGCGTTGCACTACTGCACGGGCCTGGCGCACCCCATCAATTCTAGTAAAATTTTATTTCATTTTTATTAATATCTGATATGTGTAAATAGTTTGTATTAATTGTATTCATATGTTTTTCTTTTATATTATTACAAATTTAATTTGACTCTTATTAATGCTTTACTGATGTTACATATTTATTTACAATAATAATATTCTTTGCGTTATTGTTGATAACCATTTATTTAGATAATATTAGTAGTTTGAAAATTAAATAATTGAATAGCAATTGCTCGTACCAAGTTTAGTTCGGTTTTGAAAGAAACAAATTTTTGAACCGAACTTTATATAATATATCTTAATCATTTATTAACGAATGAGAATGTTTATATATATAATAATTTTTTGTGTGATATGAATTCGGGCATTTCACCAAATATTTGATGTGATATGATGCTAACATTTGATCTTTAATTTGATCTTTATGTTATACTCTTTCAGTCACATAAATTATTTGATTAAAAACTCTCATAATTTTAGTCGGAATTATTATTAATAGGACAGAGTGTTTATTTCTTATTCAAACACTAGAGATATAATATGGGTGCTTTGAACGTCCATCACTAAAATCTGTATCACATTTTAAAATTCTGGTCAATACAGGTGTTATGTAAAATTTGAGATTAAATTAAACACTTCACAGAAGTAGATACTAGATAGAAGTTGTTAAGTACTCTCTCTATCACATTAAAAGTGATCTATTTTGAAAAAAAATCTTAAAGATTTGGTCATATAGGCCATTTTTAGTGGAATTGAGGGAATATTATATAAAGTTTGGATTAAAAATTGATTAATGTACAAAAATATAGATTATTTAAACATTATGTAAAATTCAAGCTACAAACTCAACACCAACCAAGCAAAATGTATAATTTGCACTTTAAATTAATATTTCGGTTTCAATATAGCTATTTTAAACTTCTTCACTAATGTCACCGTCAAATCGGAGGTAATACGAATATAATTTCTGTAAAAAGTACATAGCTTGTAATGCAAGGATGTATAAGTCTCATATTATATTTGTATAAGTCACTATCTGTTTCTAATACTTTATTTCTTCTAGAAAGATATTCTTCTCTAAGTGTTTTAATTAACAATAAAAAGTCATAGTTCGCCTAACTTCTTAAATTTACGGAATTTTCTTATACAGGCGGTCAGAACTTGGAATAAGGGTGTGCAAATTTGGATTAGATCCGCTAAATTGACTCAAATTGGTGGGTTTAGTTCGAATTAGGATAGACCCGTACATTAATATGGTTTGGGTTGAGTGATTTTTTTAAATTAAATTTAAATCACAAAGCAATATCACGAACTCGAAGTCGATACCTATTGTCTCGGACATCAATCCACTACTACTAAGTTTACACACACAAAAGTTGGTTAAATTTTAGGACGTGCAATACCAGGTCGGTCCAGGTCAAAGATCAAACTCGTTGGATCATGAACCGACCTATAAAATTAAATAAATATATATATATATATATATATATATATTCTTATTTTTAAATCAGAAATATATATAGCACTTTTAATATTTTTGTATTTATTTAATAAAAATATATAGTACATATAATAATTTTTACACTTATTTTTATTTATTAACTTGTAGTTGGATTAATGAATTATTACGTTATGAATTGATTTTTAATTTATATTTTTTTTGTTGTGAATTAAGAATATTTAATATTAAGACAAGTTAAATTATATAATGTTTTTCTAAATTTTTTGGTGAACATTGAAAAATAGTATGTATAATATGAAAAAATATTATGAACGGGTTGAAACGAACCCGAACCAGCTGACTCGGAACCTGAGTGTGGATCGGTTCACTTTTTCAAAAAATTCAAGGTCTTCAATTTTAGCAGGTCGGTTTGGATCCGACCCAACGGTGAGAATCCCCTGTCAGTTTGCCCCCGGAAATCTAATGGTTCCTCCACAAGGTTCGTGCACAAAGAGTGAGTCAGGGCCTAAGATTAGGCTGCAAGGCGTAATCGATGGACAATATGTGAACATTCTTTTGAAGGGAGATCATATACTATTTCATCAATCGAATCACATGTATTTAACATATTCATACCTAATGATATTCCACAAAGTGGTGACGGAACGTATAACTTGTACACATCTTTCCATTTTTCAAGTCGACACGATCCATTCGTTCGTATAACTATTCATCTCTAGTCATTGAATAAATAAAATTTTGACAAATAACTAATTAATTTTTTCTTTTAGTGATTATTCTTCCCCTAACCTATTAATAACCAAACGGTTTTTTTCAATGTATAAATAAAATTCCAATGGCTTTGGTAGTAACAACCCATTCTTCATGAATATGCTGATTCAATGCCAAAGAATTTCATGTCGCTAACATATAATATTTATCTATATCGAGCGATAAATATAACAGCTGTGACCCTGTTAATTTTTTCGAAATGTAATAAAACGAACTTTCTAGAGATCTCCCAATAGCCCAATTTCATATAAATTGCTCACCCAAAAGGAGTCCTAATTCCACAAAACATGGTTTGCTACAATACCAGATCAAACTTTAAAGAAATATTAAAGATCATCCTTTATATATTCACATATTCTTAGGGATGGAATAAGATTAAAATAGTAGATTATTATGTATGGCAAAGCAAGGTTGGGGGGCTTTTGTCATTATAATCCGAATCATTGGGGTTAGGGGGAATATTTATTTCTCTAATTGTTAAAACTTTTTGTTGGAGAGTATATATTACAATTGCCTTTTGGGGTGGGAAATAAACAACATTTCTGAAGCATATTTGTCAAAAAGGGAGGTTTTAAAGTAGGAATCTGCCCAAACAAGTAATTAGATTAATGAGTGTCTCAATGTCCCATCAGTAAATGAGCATCAAATTAGAACATATATATTTTAATATGTATTTTGGGTAATTTCATCTCTTAGGCTTTTAAGTTTCAATATACTAGTATTACATTAACTGATCTGATCTGCGAAGCCAAAATATCATGCATGGCTTTACTAATTATATAAATATGTTAAAACTCAAATCACATTACAGCTTTAATTTGAAAATAAATCCTAGCACTCATATATATATTGATCTTTATCATTTGATAGGAAAATTAACTTCTTTTTCTTACTTGTTAGTATTTGCTTTAACATGAACTTTAAGTGCTACATGATTTTCTATCATAAAAGACTACTTACAAAGTGATTTTTTTTATATATATCTATGTATATAGTGCATATATATAAGTTTAGAAATAAAAAGATAAGAGGAGAGAAAGTATTGCATGTGATATGAATTAGGCCCACCGACCAAATGTGGATACTCCACGCTGAAATTGCCTTCAACATCAGGTGGAGTGGAGCTGAGGAGCCCTTATATACTAGTATTTTAAGTATAATGAATAATGAGATTAAAAAAATACACACCAATATGTGAACCCACCTAAAACAATCATTCTTTTCGTATTAATATAAAATATACTCCCTCCTTCCAATAGTTTACGGTCTAACTCGATACGGGTTCTAATGATGTGTTGTAGTTAGGGAATTAGTTTAAGTCACACTTAATAATGTATACTACCTCCGTCCAACTAATGTTGGCCCAATTTGATCAAAAATGTAATTGTTTTATTAACTTTTGAAGCCAAGAATAGTGAGATATACATAGTATTATTTTAAATTAAATTATGCGGATTGAATATATTTTGAGTTCCATTTAAGTTTTTATTTTTAAATAAGTTGTATGAGTATCAGTTGTATGGTAGATCCGATTACCATAATTAAAATCATTCTTATGAATCATGATATGTGATAAGGCAACTCTGAAAATGAACAAACATATTAATATGTGTACATATATTCATGATAGAAACCATTTATACAGAGAGCACACGTTTTCGATTATATATATATATATATATATATATATATATATATATATATATTCACCAAAATATAAACATATATACTTCCATATCATATGAATTCTCTTCATTTGTTGTAAGGCATTCTAACGTGTATATATACACACACAATTATATGATTAAGTGAATATATCATGAACTTTATTAGTTCAATTTTCACACCATTTCTAATTTATTCTTCCAAATTGAAATTGACATGATAATATATATTAACTTGACATGCATTTAAGTTTTATGTCACGTTTTATATGTTTTTTCTTTTTATACAAATTATTATGAAAGAGCAATATATATTTTTTTTCATCTTCTTACAATAATTTGAGAAATCATATAAAACGACATTAATTTGAATTAAATGATATAACAAGACGCAGTGTATATATATATTACACTAGTTCAATTGCTACGTAGAATTGACAACCCCCTTATTCCATCTCTTGCAAAATAAGGACCAAGTCGAAGCAAGAAGATATAATGAAATATCAAAATCACCCCCCATTTTCAAACATTACTTAAAAGCAAACCCTAGAAACTTCTATCACCTCCACTCCAAGGTTTACACAAGGGGCCATCCCTCCCTAATACACACACACACACAAATACAACCACACATAAAGTAATTAAACAAGCACTCACAAAGTGATCTAATATAAGATACACTATTACATGATCACTGCAAATCTCTAACTTCAAACTCGTTTCGATTCTTGATGACGATGTCGTACATGTGCATGGATTTGAACTTGTTGAAATCTCTAGGGAGGGAGATGAGATCCACCGTTGATCTCTTGTGGAACTGCAGGAGATTAGGATCATCATAGTACCTCTCCCATCCAAGGCTTGACAATTTTCTCTCAAGCACAGCATATGATGTCATGACCTCATTCGATGATACATGGAGTAGCAATTTCTTGCTGCGGTACTCTCCGGCGTTCTCCACCAGCCGAACGACACCGTTTTTGAACACCCAAACACCAGACATTGTATATGTTTAATTACACTATTTGTTGGTTGTAGAGTTGTATGTGCAGTTAATGTTGTATATATAAGAGGTGGTGAACTAATGAGGTATATATAGGAGGTTATGTGCAGTGGAATTTGCCACCTTTTCTTTTCTTTTGGAAAAAGAGGTTGAGAAAGTTGAGCTAGCAAATAGGCTATTTATGGAATTCAATTGTTCCTTTATGTATTATAGTTTATTATGTACAGAAAAGATTGCTGTTTTTTATTAATATATATTTAGTCATTGTACCTTGTCATAGTGAATAAAGCAGCTAGCCCTACATTATTATATAATTGATATTTGTCTTAATGGGTTCTCAAGATCCTTCCCTCCATATTCTTCCAAGAAAATGTGTGTGTACATATATAGGTTATGTATAAATGGAAATCATATTAGGAGATTCTATTCTCACTTTTGCATTTGACACAATATTCAATTTTGAGCAACAGCCACTAGAAAAAACTGTTCAAACGGGGACATATTTAGTGACAGAAATAAGTCTAGATCTATCACTATTTAAAGATGGATTAACGACGAATCAACGATGGAGAGCTGAGATCAACTTAATGACGGACTGGCTATGGTTAGCCCATCTAATTATTCTAATGCATATATTGTTTGCATAGTAATTAATATACAAATTCTTGTTTGTGGGCTATCTTTCTCTCTTTGAAAAAAGATAGTACTCATCTCTATCTATTTTGATTAAATATATAAGTGTTTTTTAGTCAAAACATATCAATATTTTTATGGTCCCATAAAAATATTAATTTGATGACCAAAGTTTCCAGCAATGAAAAGGCAACAATTTTGCATCACTAGTGACCAAGAAAAGAAATTAAAGGAAATTTTTTTCATGCAAATGGAAAAAGTTGATGCATGGCATGAATGTGACAAAAGCAGTCAAAATCAAAGTGATGGAGAACTCTCTTTGCCCCATACTTTATGGATAGGATAAGAAGAGAAAGATCAGAAACAAATGAATAAAATATACAATTTTCTGGATGAACATGACTACTTTGTCTATGATCATTTATTATAAAGTCAATCTTTATGTGATTATTTTATCTCTATAAATGATTACTGAGAAGGAGAGTGAAATGTCACTGACCCCCATTCAAGAGAGGAATGGGCTTTTGAAAAGGGTTAATTATATGCATGTATTGATAAGCCTCTTATCTTCATATGCCCTATAATAGATAAATATTCAATTTCAATTTGAGATATATATTTTTGCAATATTAGAATTTGGGTTTTGTTTGTTTTTTTAGCAGAATCTGGGAATCCAGCTCAAATTAATATATATATATATATATATATATATATTATAATGTGTGTTATAAGTTGTCTCTAGAGGTGTGCAAATTAAAATTGAATCTGCTAAATTGATCAGAACTGGTGGTTTGGACTGAGTTGTGACCGACTTATATAGCTAAATGGTCTAGGTTAGGTCATTTTTTTAGGATTAGTGAAGTATCGGGGTCGGTTCAAGTCAAAACCCGCTCAAATTCGTTATACCCAAAACGACCTATAAAAATAATATATATTTTAATTTTTTTTTGCTTTTATTTAATAAGTATATAATTATGTATATTAATTTATTTGTTCTACTTATTTGTATTTATGGACTTGTGATTAGATTAATGAATTATCATGTAATGGTTTGATATTTAGTTTATGCTTTTGTCGTGGATTAAGAATATTTAAGAGTGAAATATGCTCATTATGTATTTTATTTTTGGAAATTAATGGTGAACATTTAAAAAAATAGTATGCATGTATTATATGAAAAAAGAAATTATGAACTATTTCATTTTTTGGATTGTACCGAACCTGGAGCCCTTACCCTACCCCGGATCCCAAGTTAGGGTCAGTCCAAGATCAGTCCTGAGGTTTCCGATCTGAATAGGTCCACTTATTCAAAGTATTCCGTGTCTTCAGTCCTAATGAGTTGATCCAACTGATCGATCCGAGTCTGACCCGATGCTCACCCCTAATTGCCCCTCAAGTAAAATAAAATCCCATAATTAAGGAAATGATTGTTTAGATATTAATATACAATATACAAATATTGTAAGAATTTAATTTGTGAACGTTTTTATTTTGTTTTTGTTGATGTGGAAATGAAGGTGTGGTTGCATGCATTTATATAGGAATAGGAGCAGCAGCTCTAGATGCTTCGTCATGTGGTACAAGCCATATGTATTGTACACGACCACCCTTTTCTAATTCTATTTTATATTCATCTAGTCTCATTAATAATAACAACTCATTAATTTACCTCATCTACATTACAAACAAATCAATAAATACCACAAGTATTCATTTTTATATAAAAATGAAATTACTTTTGTGTTGCATAACTAAATTTTAATTTATTTTATATTGCATATATAGTGTGGTTCTGCCCATAAGTCAAATATAAAATATTTAATTTTAAACAATAATTTATTCTACCATTAAATCGACTTATAATGCCATATCACAATAGAGCTGGATCCTGATTGGAGTGTATATATATGTTGTTCGCGTGGGTGTGTATATAGCTTCTTTTTTTAATATATATCCACAACAACCGCTTATTTTACTAACACAATATCTATGTACGCATTACTATATAATTTATTAATCAAGAAAGAATTTGGATTGAGAAACCCCCACCCACCCATCCCTATTTGGATAATAATTTGCAAATTGATGGAGCCCCTCCAACAAAGAAAAGAACAAAGAAACAAAAAGAGAAAAAAAAAAAAAAGGCAAAGGAAAATGACTTCTTGGGTAGCAAGACGAATATAATGAATTGGTACGTACCTTATATAACAAATGGAATTTGGTAAGAACATACGTATCATCATTAAATAGTCCTGCAAGAAATCAATTTATCGATCATAGTATTAATTAATTGCGGTCAATAAATAAATAGACCAAAGAGAGATCAATGGCATAATGATATAATATCTATTACTTTTTTAATAAATTTTTACTAGCTAGAGTGAGAATTGAGTAATATTAGTGGATGATATTATATAGGGTTGTTAATCAACATAGCTATTTGAGAATCGGCTCGAAAAAAGTTTTTAATTTCGGAGTTCAAGTACAAATTTAAGTTTGATAATTGTATTGAGCCGAGTTCAAGCAAGACATGATCGGCTCGTTAAGTTTGCGAATATGTTCAAACTCGTTTATTCATGAGCATATTATTCGAGCCAGCTCGCGAGCCTTCAATCGAGCACTTAATCGAATTGAATGCATAAAAAATTAAAATAGCAAAGGTAGGGATTAGAACCATTACTTTAAGTAAAAAATGTATATAAACACTTTTTACTAGGGCTGTAAATGAAAAGAGTTACTCGCGAGCTACTCGAGGCTCGACTCGAAAAAAGCTCGTTCAGAGCTTGGCTCGTTCACTAACGAGCCGAGTTCGAGCAAAAAATTTAAGCTCAATAATTTTATCGAGCCGAGTTTGAGCAAGACATGCTCGACTAGTTATGTTCGCGAATATGTTCGAGCTCGTTTGTTCATGAGCAGATTACTCGAGCTAGCTCGCGAGCATTTAATCGAGTACTTAATCAAGCTGAATGCATAAAAAAATTATAGTAAAGGTAGGGATATGAACCCTTGACCTTTTAGTAAAAATAAATCAAATTACTCATTCACTACCACCAAGCTAATAACATAACTTATTAAATATTCACATAATAATATTATACATAGAATTCACATCAAAAAGTTAATATCACGTATACAAATAATTGAAATTAATATCACATATAAAAAATTTAAATTTACATTAAAATATAAAAAATAATTAAACATTTTTGAGCTTTTCACGAGCGAGCTTGAGCTTGAGCTCGAAAGTATATTAAACGAGTCGAGCTCGAGCTTGAAAGTATATCAAACGAGTTGAGTTCAAGCTCAAACTCAAAAACAATATCAAATCAAGTAATACACGAGTCGAGCTCGAGCCGAGCCGAGCTCGAACTTAATTATTAAGTAACGAGCTGAGCTCGATCAACGAGCCAGAAACTCGAGTCAAGTTTGAGCACTTTAATATATTAAACGAGTTGAGTTGACTAGTATTCGACTCGACTCGGCTCGATTACAACTCTACTTTTTACTACCATTAACCTTATAAAAACAATTCGAGCTCGAGTTCAACAACAATATCAAAACGAGTAATATATGAGCCGAGCTCGAATTGAGCTCGAACTCGATAATTAAATAACGAACCGAGCTCGATTAGTATGTCAGAAGCTAGAGTCGAGCTCGATCGCTTTAATATATTAAACGAGTCGAGCCGAATCGACTAGCATTCGACTCCACTCGGCTCATTTACAGCCCTAATGTGATCAATGTTTTGTTCAATTCAAATTGAGAAAATATAATTAGCGTATTATATTTAAAAATAATATATTGATGGAGTAACAATGGAAGATCCAAAATCATAGACCCTCAATATATAGACGACTCTTTTAACAATTAATTCATATATTTGTGATCATTTAAGATCAAACATATCATAAATGATTTTTTTGATGATTTTTTTGCTTTGCTGAAGCATTTTCACGGTGGGGTTGTTGGCGAACGAATGTCAGTCGTCTTTGGAATGCATCCAAAAAAGATAGAGAAGGTGGTAAATGTATTCGGTATAATCCAATTTTTAAATAATTTGAGGATTTGAATCATCATCTAGAAATTATTATTGTTATTTTTTAAAGAGTGTAGTCTAGAAATTATTATTGATATTTTCGGTCTATATATGAATAATATTGAAATTACTTAACTTGTGGATAATGTTTGACCGTAAGTGAGACGTGGGAACACCTATTCCTAAGCCTAAGTGTACACTCTTCATTTACTTGTGACCCAATTGAGCAAATAATCCGTAGATTGAATGCTACTTCTCTCACGATCACAAACCAATTGTTCAAAAGAAAAGTATTTGTGGACATTCAAATAAACCAATCAAAGCAAATAATCACTTTTAAATGCATACCCTCAATCCATCATAAAGAGGCGTCTAACTCCTTTATATAGATGTGTTTGTTAATGTAAATCCATTTAGATAGATGTATTTAAATTTGATTTGAAGCTTCAAACGTCGCCAATATATCAACCATTAGTTTAGGAGACAATAGGTTAAATATATCCCAATATATTAATGCTGGAAATTGAATTCAAACTTTAAATTTCTCTAGCAAAATCATTTTGCACAATGAACCTAACTTTGGAAGAGGTTGCACAATTATACATAAATCGCCAAATACATAATATATTATACACACGAAGAATAATTAAAGATAGAAACGATTAAGCGATGCATGCATTTTATATTATAAAAGTATGTATAGAATCTTGCTAGGTAGGATGTAAAAGTAAGCGAAAATTAGGATGTCTTTTTCCCATGCACAATGGAGTGTGTGAATGGGGTGAATTGAATTCAAAGTTAACTAAAGAGAGAACTTTAGGTGGCATGGCATGGCATGCATGAGTGAATATGGACCAGAAACAAAGGAGATTCTTGATTCTGATTGTGAGACCACATGCCACTCTTAGTTATCTTGATTCTGAATTAAGCATATATATATATATATATATATATATAAAATTTTTTTTCGAGTTCTAAGCATCTAGAAGTCAACAATCTCTGCATTTTATAATTTTATATTGAAATATTTTTATTTGAATTTTTTTAGTCCATAAAAAAGATGAAGGAAAAAACAAATAAATTTGACAATCAAAGTAACAAAAAAAATGGGAATAACAAACTTAAAATATTAAAAGTGTGATTTTGTAATACAATATAAATATAATTTATTAATTAATTTTATCTATAGCTATCAATTATAAGGATGAGATTAACAAATAAATTATCATTTCACTTCATTCTTATTGATTATATCCACCAAATATATGAATGAATTAACATTTTCATTATATTTCACACTTCATTCCATTTCATATAACAAATCATAGGACATATAACCAATCATACCTCAAGTTCCAATACGTTCTGTCCTAACTCAGCGAAGCTGCATAAGAACCTTCTAGAATTTACTTGATGTCTCTTGAATATGGTAGAATGTTCCGGAATCATTTAGAAGCTTGTAAATAATGTTATAATTGTATAATTATCTAGAACTTAATTAGTAGAATGGTAAGAGGCCCTAGAACCATGTGGATGGATAATAATGAGTAGGATTATGAATAAAGATGAGAATGATCTAAAAGAACTGTGAGATACAAGAATGACGATTTGTGTATCGAAACATGAGTCAAGTCTCAACTTATGTTCTATATATACAT
This sequence comes from Leonotis leonurus, assembly GCA_026898415.1. Taxonomy (NCBI): domain Eukaryota; kingdom Viridiplantae; phylum Streptophyta; class Magnoliopsida; order Lamiales; family Lamiaceae; genus Leonotis; species Leonotis leonurus. The sequence goes on from JAPKLX010000023.1 coordinate 1,616,686, forward strand.
TGTTTTTTAAAGAGAACAATTCTATTTACAATCTACAACAAACTCATAATCGAATTCGAATAGCTTCAATCATAAATTTAAATTAGCACTAATAATCCCATATGGTTGACAAGATTGCAAAATGCAGAATTATTCATAAAGTATGTACAAAGCGAGAAAATGATAATTCCGTGCATAAAAAGAAAACCAACATTGAATTGTATGCGGCGAATTTTCCAGGTAATGACGAATAGTTTTGAGAATATGAAATTATTTTCGTTTTTTCTATCTTTATTTTGATTAATTTATATTATTATAAAATATTTTTACACACAATAAATTTATTTGCATCATCACATATTAATTTATACCTCTACTCATCTGTTTCTCTAAAAATAATTATAAAATATTGGAAATTTTTATTAGAAAAAATAAAGTTTTGTGCTTTTAAAAATGATAAATTAATAATATAAATATAAATTTGTTTCATTTTATAAAAATGATAACATTTAACAAAATATATCAACAAATAAATATGACAACTTAAGTAAAATAAATAATAATAATAATAATAATAATAATAATATTATAATTATTATATTACTCCCTTCGTCATAAAAATGGTAGGGTCACACCTTTCTAAATATATAACTTTTATTATTTTTGTAATGTGTCAAACTTAGTGTACATTCTAATAAAAAAAGTGTGTCATGCGGGACGAATGAAATATTATTTAGTTGTTTTATATTTTGAAAGAAAAATATAAAATGTAAATCATGTTTTGTAAATTTTTTTTATTAATAGTTTAACTCAATTGGGCCGGATTAATCAATTGACTGCCCAAAATCGTTATATGATAAGTTTATATTTGGGCCACTACCTTAATATGATAAATAGTTGTTAAATCAGATCTAAAATTGAAAACAAAATTTAAATCTTTATTTTCTCGTATGCATTATCTAAATCCATTATTCACTTGTTATTTGTTAATCTACCACACCACCTGAATTACAAAAAAACCTACCTACCAGAGAACATAAGTATTACTAATAAATAGTTTAAAGGTCGGCTTAATATTTAATATATTCGTCGAATATAAGTTTTTTAATAATTATTTTTACATGATTTTATGGTGTTGTTTATGTTATAACATATTGTTATGAGAAAACATTTAACGGTCAATAGTGTACCCAAATCCGAGATCCAAACAAATTCATACATTTGCAAAAAAATGTTGTCCGTGCAATTACAATCTTAATGAATAAAAATAGTACGATTTGATGTGGAAACACGAAAAGCGCATCTAGTGTAGTGGTATCATAGTACCCTCCCACGGTACTGACCGGGGTTCGATTCCCCGGATGCGCATTTGTGGTTTCTTTTTCTCTATAACTTTTTTCATCTAAATTTTATCACGATTTAAATTACGACGTATTTTAAATTTTATCATACGCAGTAATTTCGTATATGACACTTAGAAAATTAGACCAAGAAACTGTACTAATAAACAGCAAAAAATATTAATGGATGACACGATTATAAATCTAAACAGATCATGATCGACGTGTAAAAAGCAAAATCTTTATACTCTTTTCTATCTTCAGATTTGGATTACAAACAATTCAAACAAATTAAGCTATAAACACACACAACCATTCAAGCAATGGTGAATCCGACACTTGAAAACAGAGCTGCATATTTATAGATATCTTGAGCCATGATTCAGAATGAACCTTACAGCAAAGTAAATAAGCCATTCCCTTTACTCCTACATTCTTGGGCAAATAAAATGACAATATAAGATTCATCATGATAATGGAGTTGAACTGCCTAAATCTGAGATAAAGCACTTCTAATGAAACCATGATCTATCTTTTTCAGGCAGACATATGGAGATTAACTGCCAAAAACTGTAATAGCATTTCGATCATTAAGCGCAAAGTATTGCAGCATTTAACTCTTATATTCCTACAAAGTGAAGCCAATTAAGCTTCTAACTATAATTTTTGGGAAAAGGAACATCTGATAAAGTATTAACCAATATTCTACCGAAGCAGAATTGCCCTCCCTGATAGTTACATTCCAGCAAGTGGCATTGGTGAAGGATGAAGAATAATCCAGCAAACAGAATTGTTGCATAACGATGAAACCCTAGTATATAACTGAAGATACAAATACAAGTAATAATTCAATCCTCCAAATTATATCATAAATATCAACGAGAATGAATGAATCACCCAAATTATATCAGAAACATTACAAACATTCACTAGGCAATTCAAGATCCCAAAATCAGAGTTCATCCTCCATCCTCAAATACTCCCCAATGTCGGCATGTCGGTGCACGACGATCCCATTGGGGTCCATCTTCCTGCAATCCACCGTGCTTTTAGCCGCATCCCCAAATCCCAGCGGAACATCGGACATCGAGAAAACCACTACGCCGTCGTTCACCTGAATACTCTCCGTAATCCTCCCCACGCCGCCCTTGAGCACGCTGTTCCCGTACAGGAAGCTCATTTCCGCCGTGGGCTTAAGCCACACCTTGTGCTTGGCGTTCGCCGCCAGGAGACTCAGGCACTGCACCGTGAGGTGGAACTTGCCGCCCTTGGTGAATTTACCGATTTGGGTCCCCAACCCGACCAGCTTCTCGCGCTTGATGTTAGTGGCGCGCTTCACTAGCGATTCGGAGACGTAGAAGACGCGGTTCTTCTGCATGCGGAAGCAGTAGCGCCCCGGGTTCGGATCGGGGCCCTCGTGCGCCTGCGATTCGAGGACGATGTTCTTGAGGTTGTTGCCCACGAATTTGTGGAGTTTGTTGAAGACGAGGGTCGTTTCGGTCTCGTCTAGAGGCCTCATTGCTGATTCAATTAGGGTTTTGGGAATTGGGAAGTTTTGAATTAGGGTTTTGGATTGGAACGCTTATAAAAAGGTTTAGGGAGTGAAGGGTTTTACGAATAGTGGGCTTGTGATAATGAGTTGGGCCAATACGTCGTCGTTATTTGGGTTAGGCTTTTCCGAAGGTATGCTTTGATCACTTTGGGAGCAAATTTTGTATTAATCCAAAGGAATAAGGAGTGTTGTATTTGGAGAAAAGTTTGAAGCTAGCTTATAAAAGTAATTAAGTATTAAATAATAGTCATTAGTTTATTTTTAAATTAATTATAATTATTCTTATAATTTTATTTTTTTACGAACCGAACAAATTAGTCTCATGCGTACCGTTAGTTTCATATTTAAGAAAAACATTATGAACTAGAGTTATTCATCACATCCTAATACCAATTTACTAATACCAATTTACCATCTACTAATACTAGACTTACATTATATCATACCCCAAAGAGATAAGATAGTTACACAAAAACGCACCAACTCAAATTACACACGCTCGCTGTTAATCAATATAACATAAGTATATGAAGGTTCTTAACACTTTGATTCGGCATGAATTTTAATAATGTGTTTTGACTTTGTATAAGAGTGTATAGTGAGTGGAGTTTGAGACCATATTTATTATTTTTAAGTGATTGTGTGTATTGAGTGGAGTTTTGGCCCCATATGATTTATTATTTTTAATTGAGTTGTATGCATGCGTTGAACGAGTCCAATTATTATAGATAAAAAATTTGAAATGTAAAAATGTTTTGTGGACGGAACAAGATGATAAAATGTAAGTTTTGGAATTAGCGACTTTCTACACCAAAAATATTATATTAAACGAAGATATTCATGCTTGGATGATGGAGTATTATTTATCCACGATATAAAAAAAAATTCATAAAAAACAAATATCTAAGTCACAATAACTTGAGACATGAATAAAATTTGACGACAAAAATTAAAATTCCACGATATTAATTAAGATTAAAAATCAAAGCCGCCGTCAAAGCCACCGTCAAAGCCGCCGTCAAAGCCGCCGCCGTCCGAAATCATATCTCCGATCAACATTCCACCGAGAGCACCGCCAAGCAGTCCGGCCCCTAATCCTAGCCCCCCAAATTTATTATTCTTCTTCTTCGGCTGCTGCACAGGCGGCGGAGGAGGATACCCATACCCCGGCGGGGGAGGCTGATACCCGTACCCAGGAGGAGGCGGCGCCGGATACCCGTATCCCGGCTGCGGAGGCGGAGGGTAACCGTACCCCGCTGGAGGCGGCGGAGGATACCCTCCCGGCTTCTGAGCACCACCAACCTCGGGATACCCCACTGTCGGTGGATAAGCTCCGCTTGCACCAACCGCCGGGTACGCTGTCGGCGGCGGCGGATAATGGCCACCTCCCTCAGAAACCGGGAAACCCGCCGGAGGCGGGTAAGCTCCGTGAGGCGGATATCCGGAACTGGGTCCGGAGGGGTAGGGCTCGTATTCACCCTTCCCTGCGGGGATCGTGGCCGCATAGGGCGGTTGTGAGGCGGCGGGGACGACGGTTTTGTCGTTGAATTTGCATGAGAAGGTAAGCTGGCCCTTTGGTTTGCCGCTGGGTTTGCGGACTTGGTAGCTGACGAATTGCTTGGCCTCGGCGGAGGCGGAGTTGGCCGGAGAATCTAGAAGCTCCTTGATGGGTACGCTGACCTCGCCGACGTCCTTGTCGCCCAAGGCGCGCTCGCACACGAGCTTGAAGTTGAGGGTGAGGCGGTTCATCTGCAGCGCCGCTTCGTCCAGCGTGAATTTCATGGTGAAATTCCAGGTGGGGTTGGCGTCGCCGTCGTGGTCGACGGGCGTGCGCGTCTTGTGGTTGGAGTTGTGGTCGCCACCGAAGATGGAAACGACGGCGTAGACATCCATCTTGGTGAAGAGGTTGACCTTGTTCAAGTCCCTGGCTGACTGCAGCGTTATTTCCAGAGTTCGGTACTCCATTGATTTGATCTGAGATGGGTTGAAGAAGAGGAAGATGGGAGTTTTAGAGAGAGAAAGAAAGAAAGCGGATAATGCAAGAGAGGCGTGGGTGGGATATTATATGAAAGCAATGAATGAATGACGTAATGTCTTAACCATTTCTTCAAGTCAACGTTGACATCCTATACCATTACTTGGCGCCTTCCTACACCTCGCCCATAATTAATACTCCCTCCGTCCCACTAAATTAGACCCATTTGAAAAGTAGATGAGTGTATTATTTTAATACAAATGGGTCTAATTTAGTGGGACAGAGGGAGTACTCCCTCCTCCACCAATAAATGACATATTTTGATCCCACACTTATTTTAATTTAGTGTTTCGATTTTGAATGAAAGAGTGTATTTAATGTAATTTGAGTTTCAGTTGTTATTATTAAATTAAAGTATGTGCTGTAAAAAGAAAGTTTAAAGTGTAACAAATATTGGTAGACGATCAAAAAAGAAATATTCTCTCCATCTCAACTAGTTTGAGTCGTGTTCTTTTTCGGGTCGTCTCAAGTAGCTTGAGTCATTTCATTTTTAGAACATCTTTATTACATACATAAATTTAAATAATATATATTTCTATCATCATTTTATACTTTAAACATACATCACACACTCTTTAACTCCTTAATTCTTGTGCCGAAAAAAAGTGTCCCAAGCTAGTTGGGACGGAGAGAGTACGTAACAAACATTCTGGACGGGGGAGTATACCCTAATTAAATTAAAACATATAAAATAAAAAATTAAATTTGCAATTAAACCATCTAAAATTAAAAATTAAATTTTGATTATGATATAAAGTGTGGGATACGTACAAAACATATAAAATTAATTCTATTTGCTGAATTATCATAGAGCGCATTAATTCCTTTTCTTCTCAAGAATATCTTCTAAATTAAGTATTATCAACCATTAATTAACTTAGAGAAAATACTATATATCGCTTTGAAAAGATTGCCATATATATATAGAATATTGGCAAGTGTTAGCAAGTCAACATCGAATTTGCAACTCTCTCTATGCAAAGTGGAAAAATTTATAAGATTAATTCATAGTTGTGTTCAAATCTTCTCTGGCTCCTGGAAATTTAAAGACCACTTCCAATAGAATATACGTGGACCGGGTCTTTAATGTCGACGATTACTTTCAAGACTTATTAATCATCATTATGTATATACAGGCTTGATGAAAATATCTCGTTGATCATTATATACAGATAGATTTATGATATCAATATTCATTACTTAAAACAGATAATCTGTCACGCAAATAACAAAGTTCATTCATAAAAATATTTTGGGTGCGACTTTTAAAAGCCTTTTCACCTAAAATATTATAGCAAAATAATAGTTATCATGTATTTATGTTTTCTTAACTGTCATTTTTATTAAGTAATTTTTATTTTATAAATTAAGGGTATTATAAAAATATTGGTTACTATAGTAAAATGATTATTATAGAAGTTAATCATGCCTTAATTTTGTTGGAAGACCTGTACTTAAAGTAGTATTATTGTGTTCTTTTATTGCACATAACGTAGGAGTGACGTTTTGTTTCATACGGACAAGTTGATATAACTAAATCACTAAATTTAAGACTGATAATTAGTAACTCGTGTCACTTGAAAGTAATTCTAAGTTTAACCGTTGAACTGTTAAAAGTAATTAAGGAATCATAAACATTGCAAACTACATCCGGCGCCATACAAGATTGTGTATTTTATTACTAGTAGGTGCCCCGTGTGATGCAAGAGTGATTAATAGAAAATCAACAATTAGTTTGATCGTTGTAATGAAATTGACACAAATTTTTAAAAATATAAATTATTTCAAGTTTTTAGTTGATAAAGAACACATCAAATAGAATATAGGTAAAATTTAAAATATTGTGTTTTATGTAGCCATATCCAAAAAAATAAAACAACATACTCTTGGTGTATAACTCAAAATAAGAAAACATTATTAATAGATGAGAAAAGTATTGCTTAGTTTGAATAATAATTAATTGATTTTGTATAAATGAAATCTTAATACATATACATATATAACCAAAATAAAAAGATATAAAGAATCTATTTTCACGCGGATTTTTACATATATAAAACATTTTTTTTGGATAAAATGATCATATTGTATTGAATTATCCCATCACGTTTTTAAGTCATCTTGGATCGGATCGGGTCAGCTTGAAAATCAATCGGGTCTTTATCTTCACAATTCATAACTATCAATTTTCAAGTCGCTCGAACCGTTTTTGACGGCTCTATGCATAAATTTTAAAAATAATTGCTCCATATATATTGTTTGGCGCTAAAAAATTGTTACTAAAACCTTATTTTAATATATTCTTAATAAATTAACAGATTGCAGAGTCGCTGAAATCGGGGAAAATTTTGGATAATTAAAATTATGCTAATAGTATAGTTTGTATGCATGATTATCTATTTAACTTTATGTAGTTAATCTAATTAAGACATGTAACGACAAATCGTAAAGTTATGGCATAATTTTAATAACTATTATTTAATACATACCTTTATTATTACATAAATAAAAATTATAGTGTAATTAATCTAATAAGACATGTAACAGTAAATCATAAAGTTTAACATAATTTTAATAAATATTATTTAGTACATACTTTTATTATTACAAAATAATAATTATAGTTTAGGCGGAAAATTTTTTTGTATTGGCTTTGCTTTAATATAGATATATATTTTTCAGAGTTAATTAATATATATATATATATATATGTCAATTAATTAATTTTATAATATTATAATAAAAGATAGTTATTTCAACATAAATTAAAAAAATATTGATATTTAATTGATGGTGAGAGTATAAATTCAGTAATAATAAAATATATAAGCATATGATAAAATTTATCATATATTCATGCAAATATAAAAAGTGATCAATGAAATATATATGCGTTCATCATGCAATCAAAAATTATTTAGTAAATAAAATGTACGAGGTCCAATATCAAGATTTTTTTTTTATATATTCATCTAATTCGAGGAAATATAAAATTGCAAGAGTGAATAGTATATCATAAAGTGAATGATTTTTATCTTTTATTTTAAAAATAAATGAACTTTATCTTTTATATTTAAATAAATATTTTTCGTTTTTTCCTTATCAACTTCATATATCTAACTTTTGCCCCTTTTCATCATTTTTAATTTTTAGAATGTATTGACTTGCTGCAAATTAAAATAACCTGTATATATGATGTAATAAGAAAGTAATGTGAAGGCGTGGCCAAGATGAGCAACACAAGAGGCAGGGCCCCAAACATGAACATATATATGTAATTAAAAACAAAAGCAGGTAATAAATGATGAATCAGAAAGCGAAGTCTGAGAATTGCAAACATTGCAAGATACACAAACACAAAATAAGTAGGACGAACACATGCAACGGATATAATATGAGGAATTGAAGTGGTAACTTGAAGTTGTTGAGATTGAGCATCACATGCATGCATGCATGCCCAGTTGATTGAACGCCAAGACATATATAATTATAACTATAGCAAGCTTTCACTAATAAACGCGCGCCATTCTCACATGTGAGCCTGCAGAATGGTCATTCGATCCTTGACAACAAAAGTACACATACCGGAACATTATTAATTGATTAGTAATGGTAATTTGATAAAACAAGTGAATGAAATTAATTTACAAATGGAGATAGATATGCATACCTGTGGTGTAAATGTAACTAGTTATGGGAAGACGAGCTAGCCGTAGGAGCTGGCCTTGGAGTAGTTTCATGAATAATTGACATGCCGGAGATGTGGTTTGTCAGGTCAGAAGCTGCATTAATATTATTATTCAACTGGCGACACATACGAGCAGTGTGCCCCCTAAAACCACACAACTGACACACTATGCGATTATTCTCTGATTCCAAGTTGCTGAGATAAAGCTGCTCGTGGTCGACCAGCAAGTCATGCAGTTCCTTAAACTTGAGTGGAGTTTCACGTGATCTGATCTCACCAGCGATGTCACGATACGCATGTCCCAGGCCATTGACAACGTACAAGGTGAGGTCATCGTCACTCACAGGAGATTGCAGGATAGAGGCGAGTTCATCGGCCTTAGACTTGACGGATTTGAGGAACTCTGTCACGGACTTGTTCCTGTCCATGGTGGCCTTGGAGAGATCGGTTTTAAGCTGCATGACTCGGGCGAGAATCTGCCAGGCCTCAGACGCAGTTTTGGCGTTGGATATGGAGGGGAGGAGATGAAGGGAGACGGAGCCAAGAATGGCAGAGAGAATGAGTTGATCCTGGCGGAACCATGATAGATACGTAGGATCAGTTTCAGTGGGGCTAGGGTTTCGACCATCAACATGGTGGGCTAGAGCGAAGCCGTTTAATACGGCCATGAAGTTAGCTCGCCAACAACTGTAGTTAGATGACGTCAGCTCCATACGAGTATTAGCTGCTATGTCGATCACTGGCCTACTGGCCGTGGGGACCACATTCGCCACCTCATTGTTCGATGTTTCCGTGGTTGACTCGTTGACTGTGATCATCAAGATTTCTGATAGGATTAATTAGGGTTTACGTATCTGCTAGGATAGGATTATCTATTGCATGCCTTATATATGAGCTAAGCTAATTAGGGATGGCTATATATATATATTATAGATTAAATATTGAGCTATATAAGCAAATACCTGGTGGAGGAGGTTGATTATGAGCTCTGTTAGTTGCTTGAATTGCTTCAGTCACTTGCAGAATCTCCATCTTCGATTCGCAGTCATACTTTGTCTTCTTCAGCCAAGCTATATATACATTACAAATGCAAGGATACCAAAAAACAAAACCCCATCAAATCAGCATAATTAATTAATATTATAAATATAAGTTAGACATAAAGTTTTAATTTGTTGTGCATGTGATATATTATACTACAGCACAGCAATACTCACACACACACACATATATATATAAATGTACTTCTTCTTCTCACTAGCTACAATAAAAGATTTCAATTAATATTGTATAAGGTGACGTGTTTATATGACGGAAGAATATAAGAAAACCCAATTAATCTTAATCTAATTAATTAATTACGTACCTTTAGCAACAACAGCGTGGGTCACCGCTGGAATTATGGCTACCACTGCACGCGAGACAGCCTTGATCAATATCTCCGTGGCAGGCGGAGGTGGAGGCGGAGGCGGAGGTGGATACGGAGGCTCAAACGGAGACATATAAGAAGAAGAAGGGTTTTGATTATATAGATATATTTCACCACCATGAATATGAGGCGGCGACCTTGCGTGGGTGACATAATAAAACTCTTCTCCGTCGTTGGTCGACGAGACGACACCAGGACGACCGTAATAGTACTGCCGAGGATAGTCAGACATTGTTGCTATATTTCTGAATGTGAGGGAGATATTAAGAGACTAGCTTATTGTGAATTAAAGAAGATGTAGGAGGCTAGTAAGTTGCTATTACTATATATAGGCATAGTTTATTAGCAGATCAACGATAATATTCTGTACATAACGGAATAAGCTAGGTTGTTTCTAGGTAGCTAGGTTGATGAAACTATGAAAGTGCAAGGCAATGTGATAGTAATTCATGATATATAGTATATGCATGCCTTCTAATTAAACCAATTGCATGGGGTTTAATTTGGGGAAGGAATAAATATTAGTGAGTCGAAAGTTCTAGCTAGGTAGTACCCATGTTTGAATTTTCCGACAATAATCTGGGCTTTCGAGACTTTGTTTTGACCCGTGACACGCGTTTAAGAAAACTGATCGATTCGATTAATTAATCTTTTTTTATGAAATTAAATTAATTAATTAATTTTAATATTATATATTTTGCAATCAAATTTATTATTTTAATTAATATTTTTAATTTTTTTTATAATACGATAAATCATAATTAAAAATTATTTTAATTTTTTAAACTATATTCTCTAATTTTGATCTTATAAACCTTAAAGATTAATTTAAAATGGTATTAAATGTTTAAAAAATAATTATATACTCTATGAAGTCGTTTGATTTCATTAGATTGATAAGATAATCATATTCATATCCTTCATTTCCTACCTCTTCAGAATTTCACCTCCTTAATCACTCAAATGTATGATTATATAATCACACATTTGAGTGATTAAGAGTGAATAAGAAAGGATGTAATTCATAAAGAGATGTAGGAAATGAAAGATTATGAACATGAAGAGAGATTTAAATGTGATTATATCCTATCAATCTAATATATTCCATCTAGTAAATAAAATACCCCCTACCTGGTATGGACCTTAATTAGTAAGTAGTATTGTTTATTATGTTTTTGTCATATTTTTTGTCATCGTTTTGTCGTGTCTAGACTTTAGGTTGTTTCGTTTTCGTACACTTTTAGTTCGTTTTTACACCGGTTTTTGTTTTATTATGTTTGATGCAGGATGAAAGAAATGAGGATGAAATCGAGCTAGAAGTAGTGCCTACTAGGCCGTTGGAGTAAAACCGAGTGAGGTAAGAAGAGATGAGCAAGGCACGAGGATGAATCGAGTGGAAAGAGCCAAAAGGAGGACCCCAGCGGGCGCTAGCTTCCCAACGCTCGCTGGGGTGCAGAAAATCCGAGGACAGAGAGGTCGGGCCAGCGACCGCTGGGAACCCAGCGACCGTTGGGCCTGCCTCATTCATGCACAAACACAACGCAACCATCGATCACTGGCTTCTCAACGGTCGCTGGCTGCAAGTTATCAGCGGGTTTTTTAAGAGCTTCTAAGCATTATTCTCCAGAACTTAACCACTTGTAACTCGAAAATACTCTCTACTACACTATTTTATTGCTTTCTTAGATAAATTTTTAGTGAATTTCAATCGATTGAAGTCTATTCCAACTTGAGATTCTTACATTTCATCTAGTAAGCTTTCTTTTGATGGTTTCCTTTTGTGTTTCTACCATGTTCATCATGCTTGACTAGATTCCTACTAGGGTTGGATATTAATTCTCTTATTTGATGTTGTAATTGATTCATGCTTAGTTGATTAACTTGTTTTGGTTGGAATTTAGTGATTGATCACCATTAAATTCATATTTGTGTCAAAGTAGATTGAGAAACTGCTTTTACACTTGATTTGAGGTTAATCAACATTATTCTCTAATCGGGAACGTTTGAATAAGAGTTCGTATTAGGCAAGTGATGTCGTGAGGTGTGTGAGTTTAATACGAAAGTGAAAGTTACGGCTTAATATATAAATACGAAAGTAATTTGTTAAGCTACCTCTCGTGATCCTAACCGAGTATGAATGCATAATCAATTTGATATCAATTATGAGTTTAAATTATCAAATCCTAAACTTCAATCTTTTGGTATTCACCTTTATTTTTTTCGGTTTTTGTTAGATAGTTATTCATAATTCTCTTGATCTTATTCAGAGTGTTTAGGAAGTGTTTACATCATTCAAGTACTATGATTAGATAGCCCTGTTTAGTCTTCCGCGAGATTTGACTTAGGGTCAGCTTAACATGTACTACATTTAATTGTGAGAACTTGAACATACGTTATAAGTTGAACAAATATTAAGTACTATAAAACTAAATTTGAACAAATAAATTGAAATTTAATAATAAAATAAAAATAAATTAAAATTTATTTGTGGGACATAGAAGGTGAAATAGACTATCATATGAACTGAACTGTCAATTCATGATTCTGAATTCTTGTAATCTGAACCTAATCGTTGTTGTGGCGGTCTACAGTTTAAAATCAAAACGTGACTGGTTTAAAGTGCAAATCGACCAGTGAACCAACCTGTTATGTTAAATTGAGTCAAAATAGTGGTCCCAAGTGAACCGGTAAATTGACAATATTTGGTTCTTTGAAAGTTTCTTGAAAAATATTTGCGTTAACCAAAATATTTTTTCTTTAAACATATCATATTGTTATTATATTAAAATATACTTATATAATTAAATACTATACCTTTAATTTTATTTATTTGTTTAAAAATTCTTAAAATGTTTGTTAAAAATTTAAATGAAATTCATAATTCTTTTTTCATATTTTTAAATCATGCACTTGTAATTAAGTTTTAACGTAAGTTTTGTTTCATATGCACAAGTTGATGTAACTAATCACTAAATTTAAGACTGATTAATTAGTAACTCGTGTCTCTTGAAAGTAATGCTAAGTTTAACCGTTGAATTGTTAAAAGTAATTAAGGGATCATAAACATTGGCCCAGAGGTCTATTAACCTTTTATACCTCTTATCTTTCATTATGTGACCTTTTAATTAAATAAAGGCATGTATATATAAATAAGATGAAACTAATACAATATATATTCATGTTTCCATGTATCAATATTGTATTTGCTAAAAACAATGTGTTAATAATAAAAAAGTAGTCAAACAAGATTGTAAAAGAGAAATAATAGTCACCAAACACAATAATATTTAAATTTTAGAAATTTTGAATGTGAATTATCATAAATATCATTCTACTTAAATTTATTTCTACATATGATATGAATAGTATTCATTCACACTATTCATACGTACGTACAATATAATAAAACTGAATATCACGTGTGAATGATATGATTCAATACAATTTATACACATGAATGTAAAATTAATTAGAAGTGTATTTTTGTACAATAAATTTATAAATGACTATAATTGAAATATTATTATATTGATGACTATTATTTGTCTTTTATAATTTTGTTTGACTATTTTGTATATTTACTTAACAAACTAATACTCCATCCTTTCACTAAAGATATTTATATTTTGACCGGACATGAATTTTAATTCACTACTTTAACGGTGTATGAGAAAATATGTTAATGAGTGTAATTTAGATGCTTGTGGAAGTGTGTAAAAAGTATAGTTTGATTATAGTAATAAAAAGTTTTATGAAATGGTAAATTTGAAGTGTGAAATTTGGTGAACTAATTAACTAATATGATAAAAAATAAAGAATTTTCATGAACTAATTAACTAATATGATAAAAAATAAAGAATTTTCGTGTATCAAAAAAGTATATTATACATGAATAACTTGGATCAGAACTTGTACATGCAACTAGAAAAATTAGGAATCAAACCAATAGATTTCATGGTAAATAAGAATTACACTATGATAAAATCATATTTTAAAAAAGTATCATAATATTTATAATTATAAAATTATTTTATAGTATTAGAAGTTTAGAACACTAGAACCTACAAGATTGTAAAAGCGCTTTTGAAATATTTCCTAAATCTTATTTCGGTTTTTGCTTGAAATCACGAATAGTACAAGTACATGTACAACTAAATCTATTGATATATTTGGGTAAAAAGAATATTGCCTGAAAATTTCAGTCTCTCTCCTTAAGCTTCTTCCCTCTCTTAAAACAAAGCAATTCCAAGCACCAAAACGCGGCGCAAACACCATTATATTGCTACTAATCATAAGTTTGGAACTTCTTTTCACTCCTTTGGAAATTGTTCAATGTTTTTCTCAGCACCTCTCTCTATTCTCTGCAGGTCGGTTTCTTTGAATTATGCGGTTGCTTTTTATGTGTGAATGCTTTGATTGCTCAGAGACCCATTTTGATTCCATCAAATCCCTACAATTTCATAATCTTTATCTTCAAGCAAAGACTCTATGATTTTGGGTGTTACTGAAACATTTTCATTTTCTTTTGATGGTTGTTAATTATCATGTGAAGGTCGACAATTTGCAGCATCGTTGTGCCTTTTTTTTTACCGGTTCTTGGTTGTGGTGGCAGTAAGCACTTGTTCTGGCTATTGGCAACTTTGATGGGGACAAAAAGAGGGTTTATTTGGGAATCGGGTTTTTCTTTGCAGGAATTTGAAGTGTGATTGTTAAAGGAGGGGAATGGAGGAACCGGGGCAGCTCAAAAGGGCGTTGATTGATGCATCTGCTGGCGCTATCTCCGGTGGGATTTCGAGAACTGTCACCTCTCCGCTTGATGTGATTAAAATCAGATTTCAGGTTGATTTCCTAGTTAAATTGTTTTAGGAAGTTGTGTTGTAGAAGTATGATAATTGGATTGCCTTCCTACAATCCTACTTCCTAGTTATGTTTGTTCTTACAACTTAATACTTGGGTTTAGTCTATTTATGATGAGTTTGGAGCGTAATGTGATGGAGTTCCTCATATACTGCATTTGTTGTATAGAAGTTATCGACTTACTGTAGAAAGAGTGGCTAATATATGCTTAGTGCAGGTTCAGTTGGAACCGACTACACAATGGGCTTTGCTTCAGAGAAATGCATATAGTCAATCAAAATATACTGGTATGCTGCAAGCAACAAAGGACATTTTTAGGGAGGAAGGCTGGCCGGTATTAGTTACCTATGATGTAGTATCTACAGCCTTTGTTTTCATTTTATATGAGGATGTGGATCCACACTCCTTGTGATCAGTTGGATTTGATATAGCACTCTCATTAATATGCTGTGTAAGATTATGTTCTTCTGGTACCACTAAAATGTGCTTGTTCATGGTTGGTAAATATTTACCTATTGGGGGTTGAAGCTAGGGATCGACTGCTAGAAATCGTAAATAATCAAAATCATGTTGTGCGATTGAAAACTTGAGTGAGCATCTAGGGGCTTAATAGATTTTGCTAGTGAAACATGCCATCATTTTCTGAAGACTATATTTTCTTAATAGTATTTTTACAAGGACCATAGAGCTTTGATAAACTTCAAAAAAAAGAAAGAAAAGAAAGTGATGAGAAGGGAATTAGTGAAAATGTAAAATATATGGTAACAATAAAAATTACAGGACAAGAGATAAATGGCAAATAATTAATAACAAGAGGAATATGGAAGGGGATAGGATAAATATTCATAAACAAAATTAGGAAGGGAAAGAAATGAAAAGAAAGAGAAAAGATGATACATCACAAGAAATGTTATGTTCTGCCAAGATATTCAGTTAGTTGCTTTGTTCATTTTTTGTCATGTTAGGTTGCAGAGAGAATATGCTGTTTCTGGGTCCTTTGTGGTTTGCGATATCTATTGTTCTGCAGAAAAATATTCAATTCCGTCACGAGTAAAACATTTAGTAGTACCTATAAACCAATTTCAATTTCCCACATGGATCTGATCATAGATCTGTTTTTTAATCTTCTCATGAAATTTTGTGACTCTGTAACTGTTTTCCTCTTTCTTTTTTGCTTGCATGTTAATTTTGTTTTCTCTCATTTTTCTAACAGGGGTTTTGGAGGGGTAATGTACCAGCCTTGCTTATGGTGATGCCTTACACAGCTATACAATTTACAGTTCTTCACAAATTAAAGTCATTTGTTTCTGGTTCATCTAAGTCAGGTTAGCATATTTCTGCTCGTATTCATCATCATTTGGTGCATAGCAGATCATTAAAAATCGTAAATTATAAAGATGAGGTAGAACATACTGCTATCATCTTGTCAAAATTCTCATGGATAAATGTGCTCGTTCTTAATCAATCGTTCATGTATGTACTCTGTATATACGCTACATGTCCTGGCAGCTTGTATCTCGGTTAGATTTTTCACAAATGTATCCTTCTACTATCATACTGAAATGGTCCTATTCGACATCTGTGCTTATCTTGAAATATGTAGAAGCTTTAGCTGCTCTGATAAATCTTGTGCAATGTAGACTCAGTTTTGTGTTCTCTTTTTTCCTTTATGCAGATGACCATATCAACATAAGTCCGTATCTTTCATATGTTAGTGGGGCATTGGCTGGATGTGCAGCCACAGTTGGATCCTATCCATTTGATCTTATAAGAACCCTTTTAGCTTCTCAAGGGGAGCCAAAGGTATTGTACAATACCCTTGCATGTAATGACCATTTCCCCCAATTATGTATCATTCTGGTGGATGAGGATTACTTTATTCATGAATAAATTTGAAATGAAGTTTGAAAATTCTAGGTGATGTGTGAATCTACTAAACTAATCTCCTAGATGATTTTGTTTGCTGTATGTTAAATTTAAGATGCATGATCTATGTATTGCTGTTTCATTCGCTACATAGAAAAATGAATTTTCTGAATAGTGCTATATTCCGACTTAGGTCTATCCTAACATGAGGGCTGCATTCTCTGATATACTTGAGAAACGTGGCTTTCGAGGGCTTTATGCTGGACTGACGCCTACACTGATTGAGATAATTCCTTATGCTGGATTGCAATTCGGAACATATGATACATTCAAACGTTGGACCATGGTGATCTTCTTAATCTCTCCCTCCCTCCCTTCCACAACCTGTACGTAGTTATCTTTTTGTTGGAAAAATCTAAATGATGTTATGTTTCTAATTTGATTTAGTTTATTGCTTGTATAGGCATGGAATCGGTACCGATCCGGTTATGCTATGGAGGCTGATGATACTATCTCAAGCTTCCAGCTTTTCCTATGTGGATTGGCTGCTGGCACGTGTGCTAAAGCTGTATGTCATCCACTTGATGTGGTGAAGAAGAGGTTTCAGGTATATTTTGAGCTTCAACTGTCGATTATTCACTTTGGCCTTTTCATATCAGTTGCTTCGTATTTGAATTCCTACATTAATGGACCTCTGTTCTGGACTCTAAATTCCTCAATATCTTGTTCATGAAAGAGTAAAGTAAATCTGAGGAGACAAGAACTTATGAAGGGTCAAATAGTGTATTGTAATTTTGAATTCATGGTGGTGTTTGGTCTGGATCTTCACTAGTCATCAATAGGATTCTCACGAGCATGTATTTCTTTATGTCCTCTATGTTAATAAAGTAATATTTTCTTTTAGGTTGAAGGGCTACAACGGGATCCAAGATATGGAGCTCGAGTGGAGCACCGAGCTTATAGAAATATGTATGATGCACTACGCCAAATTTTGCAGAAAGAGGGTTGGGCTGGTCTGTACAAGGGCATCACCCCATCAATTGTTAAAGCTGCGCCAGCTGGTGCTGTAACCTTTGTTGCTTATGAATTCACGTCGGACTGGTTAGAGACCCTTTTGACTTGATTTCATACCTTTTTTAACCTTTCTTGATCTACTTCTTCAACCATTCATTCTTTTTAGTATTACATCAATTTATGTTGCAGTTTATCTTCATATGTTCCCTCAAAAAAAGAGGGTGCCACCTACATATTGTTTTGTAGTAGGAATAATTCATAGGCATAGCTTTTCTTTTTACCAGAAGATAGCAGAAATAATTCAGTGAGAGTTTAGGTTTTGTTGAAACGATAAATCGACTTTATTGCTCTCGTTTTTACTGAGCAAATCATACAAAAGACAAACTGCATAATAAATTTCATTTTTGTGCAAATCAAATTTAATGTGACAATAACATAGAAAGCACTGGTGAGGTTTATAATAAAAATTTATTGCTGCAAGCTCCTCACGTACAACCTCCGCATGAACATCAACACACGTCAATGGAGAAATGTAATTAAACTTGATTTCCTCTATTAATTCTAAGCTCAAGACCACTTACTTGTTGCTAGCTCAATTAATCCTCGTGGACAAGGTTCCTTCCTCTTCTGCCTCCGGTTCACATCTAAGTATCCTCGTTCAAAAGCTTCGAGCACTCTCATTGTTGGAGGTCTGTGCCTCGTGCTGTATCTCATTGGATTTGTAGAAGAGTACTCCCCTACTTCAAGCTTGTTTGAAGTGATCGTATCTTGCTCCTGCCCCACCTCATCTGAAATGTAGCTATCCTCAATGTCTTGAGGTAAAGAAGGCAAGTTGAGGTCTATAAAAAGTTGAGGCCGTGGCTCTTCATTAAGTATTTTGACATCATCATGGGCGTTGCTAACATCATCATGGGCGTGTTTCTTGCCTAAAAGGGGAGCTTCATTTGGTGTTACTACATCGGATGAGAGAGTTCTCAATTCTACTATCTTCCCAAATGAGATTCCTGTATCCACAATAGTTAATTTTATGCGGGAAGAAGTACTGTAATCTTCATTAGTCCCTCCACTTTGTTCTTCCTCATTGCAACACTCAACACCATCTATGTTGAGCGAGCAGGCGAGGCTCTCGAGCAACCTTGCTCAAGATATCACACAAAATAGTGAACTCCCTTCACTAATCTCCTTCTTGAAAATATCTTGACTCCGGGTATAATGAATATTAGGTTAGGCCTGGAGCCAGAAACGTACTAGTAGCTCGCGTAAAGCGAAGATCATTCGCTTGACGAATGATGTGGGTCAACCTCTTTTTGGCTTCAGCCAAATCGCTGGTTGAGATCGATGTCTTAAAAGACAGATGTCGAGATAAACTGTTAGACTTCTTTATTGCGTTGCGAAGAGAGATCGAAGACGAAGATTTTCTGACGCAGTGCGGGCTCATATTCATCACTGTGGAATTTGGTTCAAGCTTTCCCTATCCCCTTCTCATCGATGGACTCCCGACGTATACGAAGGAGTGCAGTCTAGCAAGCGTGGCCACAATGCTTCCCAGAATAGATCATGTGATCTGGATTACTCAACTTATGTTCACCTTTCAAGAACTTATTTATCTCAACTGTTGTGAGTGAGGAGAATGCCTTTTCCGGTAATAAGTTATGGCGCGTTTTAGCCGTTGCAGTGAGATCTTGGTGTGCTTTGCCAATGCCAAGAGCTTGTACGAGTATGCTTTCCCCAATCATCGCCTTCAAAGAGATGACATACTCCGCCAATGATATCTTGTTCTCCTCAAATGATTTAGAAGCTTAGAAAATAGAACGCAGAAACATAGCAGTTTTCAGTACTGCATTAAAACCATTTGGGAAGAAAGTGCACTAAATTTGGAAATGAAGTGCATTTGAAGTGCAGAACAGTGCACTAGATTAGAAAATGAAGTGCATCAGAAGTGCAAAATAGTGCATAACATTAGTAAATGGGTAATAGGTAAAATTACTCACTTTTATATAAAATTATAAAAATTACCGACTTATAAATAAAAGATAAAAAATACTCAATATATATGATAACATGAATAATTTTCTTTCATCATTTGCTCATGTTATTTAAATTATTTGTGAAATGAAAAACATGAGCACATGAGGAAATTTTTCATGTTATAACGTAAAGTGGGTATTTTTTTCTCTCTTATTTTTTAGTGGATATATTTTTTTATTATTTTTTAACTTATTAAAGTGAGTATTTTAGCTTTTACCCTACTAAATTAAGTGCATGTAAAGTGCAAAATACTACACTTGAGATGATAAACCACATAATTTCAGAGGAAAAAAAGCATAAATAAGTACCTCTAAGATTGTAATGTGATAAGGAATGACAAATAAGCGTACTACACAGCATAAATCAATGTATCTTCATATATTATGGTCAAAACCGAGAATGATTATGGCATATGATAAATTTATGCACAAAAGTGATACGTACACGGCAAGCACGAATATCGCACTTATTATAAAATAAATAAATAACTCACATGAAAATTAAAAGATATTACTCGATAATCAATCTATTCTCACATAGTATAAATAAATAAATAACTCACATAAAAAATAATAAAATTGCGTTGCCGACATCATCATAGGCGCATTTCTTGCGTAGAAGGGGAGCTTCATTAGGTGTTTCTGCATCGGATGAGACAATTCTCAATTCTACTATCTTCCCAGATGAGATTCTTCTGTCCACAATAGAAGATTTTATGAGGGAAGAAGTAGTACAATCTTCATTTATGAGCGTAATTCTCATTTGGAGTGATTTGGACATAAACATTGTTTCCTTGATACTTCATTGGCTGCTTCTCCTTAGTAACATCCCACATAACCACAACAACCCTATAGCCAAAAATGGCTAAGTGTTTAGCCGCACTAAAATTCCAATATCGAAGGATGAACTCAAAAGTGTCGTTGAAAGGAAGAACGATTTTGCTGGAGCTGATCTCATAGTGGTTTAGGACTTTCTTTATTTGCCACGGCTGGTGCAAATCTATGAGGTGCTGGACAGAGATCCCGTATCTCGACCAGCATCCGGTAGAACTGCATGCCGTAGGAGCATCCTCCTTGGACTTGAGAGAGTACAAGTATGTTTTCTTCAATGTAAAGTGAGTAGCCATTGAAGAGATTGGATGTTGGACTTATGAAATATAACAATAATGCAAATTAGTTCGTATATTAATGGAATCCAAGCAAAATTAGAAAAACTAATAATATGCGATAGATGGTCATTATAAGTTGCATGATGAATTTATTTCCAAAAGATAGTTGAAAACATGTTTCCATTCAACATTTTTAGAATTTCAAAACAACAACCAAGAAATTTGATAGTGCTTTCAGAGGGACAAAAAATCTTACTACACAACATAAATCAACGTATCGTTATATGATGGTCTAATTCGACACTAATGATAAAATATTAATTTATGCACGAAAGAGATACGTGCATCGCACGCACGAATAATACACGATGAGTTTATTTCTTAAAGGTAATTGAAAACATGTTTCAGTTAATTTTTTTAGAATTTCATAATAACAATCAAAAAAATTTATATTCATATACCGCACGAAAATTTATTGTAAATCAATGTACATCATTTATGGTCTAAATCAACAGTAATGATAGTATATCATAAATTTACGCACGAAAGAGATGTCTATACCGCACACACGAATAACACATTATTGTAAAATAAATAAATTACTCACATGAAAATTTTAAATATTTTATTTGATAATCAATATGTGCTCACATAGTATATCAATAAAAGCATTCTGTGTTAATTTATCTACTATTCTTTATGACTGTAAACTCAATTAATATAACACAACTAGATTAAAAACTAAGCATGCCTTCAAAAAAGTCAACTAATACTATACTTTAATTAGACTTCAATTTATTGCACAGAATTTACAGTTACAGGAGGATTGTACAATTAACGCGCGCCTCTTACTTGTCTCTCTATCCTCTTGTGTACGAGCTTCTTTCCTCTTCTTCCTCTTGTTCATATCTAAGTATCCTCGCTCAAAAGCTTCAAGCACTCTCATCGTTGGAGGTCTGTGCCTTGTGCTATATCTCATTGGATTTGTACAAGAGAACTCCTCCCCTGCTTCGATCTTGTTTGAAGTGATCGTATCTTGCTCGAGGCCGGCCTCATCATCAACGTAGCTATCCTCATTGCCCTGAGGTGCCGGAGGCAAGTTGAGGTCTATTAAAAGTTGAGGTTGTGACTCTTCCATTCTGCTGCTGCTGCTGCTGCTCGTAGATGGTAACATATCAAGATCCTTCATTAATTGATCTTGATCTTGAGTGTTCTCTTGCATAACATTCTTCCTTTTGTTGAGGACTATCGCGTTGCCGACATCATCATGGACACGTTTCTTGCGTAGAAGGGGGGTTTCATTAGGTGTTTCTGCATCAGATGGGAGATTTCTCAATTCTGATATCTTCCTAGATGAGATTCCCGTGTCCACAATAGTAAATTTTATGAGGGAAGAAATACTACAATCTTCATGATTCCCTCCACGTTGTTCTTCCTCATTGCAACACTCAACGCCATCTATGTTGAGCTCGAGGTGGGTAGGCTCTCGAGCAACCTTGCTCAAGACATCACCCAAGGAGTCAAAATAGTGAAATTCCTTCACAAATCTTCTTCTTGAAAATACCTTGACTCTGGGTATAATGAATACTAGGCTAGGACTGGAGCCAGCAACGTACTTGTAGCACATGTATCGCTCTGAGCGCCAACCATTTGCTAGCAAGCGCAGCCACACTGCTTCCCAGAACAGATCATGCGATTTGGACTTACTCAACTTATGTTCTCTATTCAAGAATTTATTTATCTCAGCTGTCGTGAGTGAGGAGAATGCCTTTTATGATTGCAAGTTATGGCGCGCTTTTGCCATTTTCGTGAGATCATGGTGTGCTCGGCCAATGCCAAGAGTTTGTACGAGTATGCTTTCCCCAATCATCACCTTCAAAGAGACAACGTACTCTGCCAATGATATCTTATTCTCCTCAAATGATTTAGAAGCCTAGAAAATAGAATGCAGAAACTTAGCACTATTCAATACTGCATGAAAACCATATGGGAACAAATAGTGCACTATAATTTGGAAATAAAGTACATTGGAAGTGCAAAATAGTGCATCAAAAGTGCAAAATAGTGCATAAGATGAATAAATGAAGTGCATCACAAGTGCAGAATTGTGCATAAGATTCGTAATAAAGTGCATCAGAAGTGGAAAACACTACACTACTTGAAGAATGAGAAGCCGCATAATTTCAGGCGAAAAAAGCAGAAATAAGTACCTCTAAGATTGCATTATGATATCATCCTGCTCTTGGAGTCAGTCTGGTTACGAATTCTTGCAGCCTTATTCCAAATATCGTGTCTTTCCTGTGCTTCATCTTTTGAATTTTTAACCACCTTTGATGTTCAAATGAAGAGTAGAACGTTTTATAATAGTAAGACAGTAGAGATCTCATATCTTTTGTTGCGATAAATTTTTTACTCAACAAAGTCTTTTGCAAATATATACAATCCTAGAAGGAAACAGTCCTTCTCAGCAGCACTCCATCTCTCATCACTAGTTTCAGGAACTAAATGATAGTGTGAAACACTGTCAAGGGTAGGAAATTTCTCCGATTCCTCCATAAACGTCCTCAAATCATGTGAGAGGTACGGAAATTGTGCTTTCTTGGTGCTACTCTTTGCCCCCGATTGTTCTACAACTAAGCTAGCTCTTGAGTTGCAATGTGATTTCATCATACCACGTTGCTCACTGCTTATCCACGCCAACTTAATAGACGACCCAACGTGGAAATTTTGGAGGAAATCATCTCGAGTTTTATCATCTGCATACTCTAGTAAGTGGCATATGCTATTTGAGTTTGCATCTTCAAGAAGCTAAGGAAGCTCTGCTTGAAACTCATTCCCAACTCGAGGAAGGACTTTTGGCTCCCCAAACCTATAAACTGTATTGTTGGAAACCATATATATCTGCCAAGAATAATCATCGTCACATTTCAATACAGAAGTAAAGATGTAACTTTTTATGATGTTGGGAGTATTTGTTAAGTTAATGGAAAAATAAAAAATAAGTTTGGACGTAGCTACTTGTTTTTTAAAAAGCAGCTTATAAGATATAAGAATTTATTTTTACAATTGTCAAAGTTTAATTTGTCAAATATTTTCGATATAAACTTCTAAACAACTTTTTGTCTGAAAAGAAATTATTTATAATCTCACGCCAAACACCCTCTATAAATCTTCTCTCAAGGTCCTCATGAGTTCAACATCAAAACAAACATTTTCAAATTATATCACCGAAGTTGAGTGTTGAAAAGAAATTTAGTTTTCTTTTCCCCTCTCAATTACCCAAAACCATGTCGGGATTCGAACAAATCATGTCGACATCCCACCTTCCCCAAGATATCTTGATCGATATTTTCTCACGCCTGCCGCCAAAATCAGTCGGAAAATGCAGATGTATAGCAAAAATATGGGGAACTCTTCTCTCCACTCCTCAATTCATCAAATCTCACTTCACTCGAAAACCCCATCAAGAAAATCTCATTCTCACAGCCCCCTCCGGCTCCGTCCACTCCGTCGTTCCCACCGTTAATGGCGCCGTTTCAAGGAAGCTCCGATCGCCGCAAAATTGCACCGATGTTGCGGGTTCTTGTGATGGATTGGTTTTGTTGGTTGACGAAGAATATCGCAAGTTTCTAGTAAATCCCATCACTCTGCAGCAGCTAATAATACGCAATTCGCCTATGGCTTTAAACGAAGGTGAGAGCTTTAGCATGTATGGATTAGGGTATGATAGGATTAGCGATGATTATAAAATTGTCATGCTTTCGTATTGGGATACCGACAACGAGCACAATCCGGATTGCGCAGATACATTTGTGGATGTGTACTCGGTGAAAAGTAGCGTTTGGAAAAGGGTTGATAATTCACCTTATGATCATGCCGTCCCTGATCTTTGCTGTGGGGCTTTTGTGAATGGTGCGATTCATTGGTTAGCCAGTGATGGAAAGAAGGGCAATCCTTATCCTTCTGTAATCGCCGCTTTCGATTTGGCACGCGAGGTGTTCGACAAAATTCCTCCTCCTGGTGATGTTGACGTGGAGAAATATGTCTTTTATAAGCTGGTAGTTCTTGGAGGGTGCCTTTGTATGGTTGATGCAGGAAGGAATAACTCAGATATTTGGGTAATGAAAGAGTACGGCGTGGGAGAATCTTGGACTAAATTCAGCATTGAATATGAAATTGATATGGTAAAGCCTCTGTGTTTTGTTGGGGATGAGGAAGTTGTGATGCTAAGTGAAGCAGAGAGTTTGGTTATATACAATATGGAGACGAGGTCGTGTAGAGAGATGGTTGTTGATGGAGTTGAAACTTTGTTTGTGGATGGGGGTGTCTTTGTTGAGAGCCTCGTTTCGCCACTTTAGGAAGAAATGTCAGCAGTAATCATGATAATGTTGATGATTGGCGAAGGTGATGAATAATATTGTACAGGTGAAGGTAGTGGAAGAAGGCAAAGAGATTCGTTCATGTTCGTAATATACTGTATTAATTCATAGTTGCTGGCTTTGTAGTTTTGAAATGAATGGAGAAAATATTCATATCTGTGTAAGGGGAGCTAAGATTCTACATTCCAAGGCATAGCCTAGCAAGAAGCTACCACCAAACCAAAAGACCATACTTTAACTGGCCTACTAAAAGTGCCACCTTTAAGTACAATCTGGATTACCTGGTCTTGAAAGTAATCTGTCTTAAAACCATGGTAAAGAAGGGTCCAAGAAGCGATTAAACTGTTAGGAAAACAGACTAGCAATCTGGTAAACCAGAATTCAAATGTTTCTAAGTGTATTGTATTCTTGCCTTGTTTTTAGGTACTCACAGCATTGTAGTGATTCACTGAACGATCTTTTTCTCGTTCTTGAGTTAATTGGGCTCGTGTTGTATTATTATGAGAGTGTTTGATTAGAGTACGTTCAACATATTAAACTGGGGATCTTGAGGTTATTTAATTTGTAATTAAGAACTGGATTTAGAAGCTAAGGGTAAAAAACACAATACCGGATCTCAAATTAACAAATCAGACAAAACTTGATTGATAATCAAACACGTAAAAACACAATAACATATAAAGAATAATAAAATTACAATTAGATTAATAAAAAAATTCTACAATTGTTATATATATGCTGACAATTTATTAGCTACTCAAAAATAAAAATTGACAAAACACATAATATAGAAGTATAGATATTTTCGTCTTCTCGGACTTCAAATCCTTACTCTTAAAGTCTCCATGTAAAAGTATGTTAAATGCTCATAGCCTAATAGTAATGGGCAATATATTTTTATATAGTGAGGAAAATGAAATCTAAATATTTTTATATCAATTTAAGTGATAGTGTTAGTGTGTTACATATTCTATACAATCCATTAATCCAAACGTGTGTATTTAGTTTTGTTAAATTTATTATTAATTTTACAGTTAGTGAAGACGTGATTTGGAGGAATTAAGCCGACGAAAAAGCTCTAAGTAGTTGCCTAGAAGTTTCCCATTTCTAAAATTGCAGGTTCTTAATTTTCGTGTGCTTCGTTTGGTTTTGATCCAGTTATCTTACTGATCTCTAATCAGCTTGCTCCATTTTCGCCCTTTTACTCACCCAGTTGATGATTTGTTAATTTGTCAAATTTTGAGGGTGCAAGTGTTTAACTTGATTATGCGGACGTTTCTGTATTGTTCTTGTAATGAAAATGGCTATGACATTTCATCGAAGAGTGAAGTGATTGGAAAGCATTGAAAAGTGTCATGGGTGAATATCTGCATATTCTTACTATTCAAGTCTTCATTTAGAAGACATTGTTCTCATTGATTGCATGTTGTTTCTTATTTCATTTAGAATTATACGAGGCACACCGTTCTGTTGTTGTGGCCATCGTATAGATGCTAAAAGGGTTGCATATTTCCTCAGACTGATGGCTCCTAGAACTCGGAAAGCAGCTGCAAAAAGACGATTAAATCATGTATCACAAGATGCGGATGGAATCGATGAACATGAACAGCTTCAAAATGTACAACAACCCAACACTGAATTCAGTCAACAATCAATTCGAAAGCAAGGTTATATATATCTCATGTATTACGTATCTACACGTTTTGATTGGTAAATACATTAAATTTAAAGATCGCACCACATGGTATTCAAACCTGAGACTTGTGGCCTCCGGTATTAGCCTCTTAACCGTCGGGCCAACACAAGCAGACATATTGTGCATCTCTACGTATTGGTTGAATATGTTACTTTGAGGTTGAGATTTGCGTGCCATTTTACAATTTAGTGCATTAACTTTTTTATGCTATCTCCAATTCTTGTTATAGTGATGACTCCTAGTACTAGTACTCGAAGAGCTACTGCCAGTTCTGTCTTTCAAGATAAGCAGCAAATGATGCAGAATCGACAACCACAAATCTTTTCACAGGCTTCTAGGGGACAAGGTTGAACTTGCAATTATTGAACCTAATTTTTTTTTTTATTTAAACTAAACCCTGTTCTTCTCTGAAACAGCGACTTCAGGAACACGTACAGCAACTGGAAACCAAAGCCTGTCTCGCAGAATAGAAGAAATGGAACGAGATGCACACCACGAAAATGAAGACGTACATGAGTTCCAAATGACTCGACAAACAAATAGTCATCAAGGTTGAATTTTTAGTCAATAGAAGTTGCGTACAACAAGATCTTTTTAGTTCATTATGTACATATTACTATATTTAGTTGTGAAGAATAGATGCACACAAGGAAATTAGTGAAACTTATGATGGATGAATTTATGCATGTATTTTCTGTCCAATCCTTCCTTGGAATGGAAGGTCCAACACTAATAAAAATCACAGATTAAATCATTTAATTTATGTCTGGACTGTGGATTAACCATTGGGACTTCAGATTATAGACCCAAGTCCTAGAGATGGTCTCATCCAAGTTTTATGAATTTATCAATTGGGAAATATTTTTTATATGTACTTTTAACAATAAATGAGTTATGCCATGCTATCCATTAATGTATTCACAAAATTCTCTTCTTTTTTTTCTAGTGATGGTCCCCAGGTCCCAAAGATCAATTGTAAATAGAAGACTAAATCATGAATTTTTGGATGAGGATGAAATGAAGGAATATGAAGAACAAGAAGACGAGCAACATCCAAACTTGGAAGTCGCTGAAGCATTAAAAAATGCATTACACATCTGTAAGTGTTGGTTGAATTTGCTACCTATAAGGATAAGTCACAAAGAATTGCATGTACTTACAGAAGTTAGTTAATCAACTTGACTAATTCTTATTACTTTGTCTGTGGCTCTTACACATTCAAATACAATGCATTTATTATAAATCAAATGACTCAAGTCCCCTCTTTTGATAGTGACGGCTTCTAGTACTCGAAGAGCAACTACCAATCAAAATTTGCATATTGGATATCAACATCAAAGAGAGGACAATGGACAGTGGGAAAATAGGCGACAGACGCAGCCATCTATCAGTCAACAAGTTTCTAGTGAGAACTAAAATTTTATTGTTACACTTAATTATGATAAGATCACATGTTTGGCCCTTTGTGTAATTCATTTGTCTCATAAACTTATCTATGTTAACAAACATTTAGTTTGTTTAGTTTGTTGCAAGTTTATTCATGATGCTTAAATTTTGGAATAATTAATCGAACTCCTTTTGGTTTTATGTTTGTGATATGAATTCATTCAGTCTAAGTAACACATTTTAGATTAATGTATCTAAATTCGATTGAATATATTCCTAACTTTTCTGGACTTAGGCAGTGTATGGAGTTGCAGTTTGTTACTGATATTGTTTTTAGCTCTATTTATGACTTAATATTCTATCTTTATAAAAGATACTTTTCATTTTATAGTGATGGCTCCTATGACTCAGAAGGCTACTAGAAACTACCTTGGGCATCAGAGATTACGAGATGAGATCGAAATGGAAAGAGATGGGCTATACGAAAATGAAAAACAACCAGACTTTCAAATGACTCGACAAGGTTGAGTATTTAGCTAATAGAACTTGTGATTGGAAATATTATTTTAATTTATTATCTACGTTGAGCCTTGTAGAAGAGTCGCTTACTGGGAAATTACTGAAACATCAATGAACATATATCTTCTCATTTATACTATTCAAGACTTCATAAAAAAAATTAAAAATAACTAATTTCTTATTATTTAGCATGTATTGGTGAGGAGTTTATTCTTGCTATTACAATTATTATCTCTTTCATACTTATTAAGTTACATTTTATTCACAGCTATGTCTCCTGCCCGAAGATCAACTGCGAAAAGAAAATTGAATCACATATTACTAGATGAGGATGAAATTGAGGAACATGGACAGTATGGAAATGGACATGCAAACTTGGAAATCACTCAAGAAATTGAAAACGCATTAAGGATTTGTAAGTTTCAGTTGAATTTGCTACTGATTAACGAAAAAAATTCAACTGCTTTATAAGTTTGTTAATATTCTTGGGACCTATGTTCTTACATTGTTTGTCACGCTTACTTGTTTTCATGTAATTAATTAGATTCCTATTTTGATAGTGATGGATCCTAGTACTCGAAGAGCAATTACAAATCTAAATTCCAATTCTGGATTTCGAGATAGGAATCAAATGAAGGAGAATGGTCAGCCACAGAATAGGAAGCAATCGCAGCCACAAATCAGTCATGAAGCCTCGAGTTAGGAAAATATTATCTGTTTTTTTTTTATGTCTTAATATTTTCTAGTTTGTAAGAGGTGCTTTTCCTTCTCCAGTGATGGCTTCCAGAACTCGGAAAGCAAGTACGGTTCAAAGTGGGTATCACAGCTTACGAGATGGTAACCATCTGGAACGAGACAGGCAACATGAAAATAAAGAACTGCCAGAGTTTGAAACGATTCAACAAACTAAGAATAGACAAGGTTTTATAAAAGTTGCACTTGATGAGAATGTTTTGTTTCATTCTGTGCACTTAGTGGATAATGGTTACAGAGCACAGACAAGGATATTAGATATTATGTCAATCTTGATTACAAGGAAGGTGTAGTTGAGGTTGATCACAATTTCCCCAAGTAAGATAGGTTTTGATTCCTTCAATGCAATGGGATTTCACACCTGAAAATCTATTAAAACTTGTGGTAGAAAATGGATAAGGGCAATTATGATTTCACTGATGATTAGAAAGATAGCATTTGATCTCATCATCTTCAACATGTTATTTATCATCCACAGTAGAAGAAATGAGGATGCAGCCTCCAAAATTGCTGTTCAACTCTTTATTTAAAAACAATTATTTTGTGTTTATGTACATTAGCATTAGTGAAGACTGAAAAACTATAAGTGCTATTAGAAATGGCTATTGGGCTCATTTCCCTTTAAAAAGGCCTTATTAAGGGGAGGGGAAACCTCACCATATATTTAGGTTCTAGAATTGTGATCAATTTTATTCATACTGATGTAATAGCATTTATTTTGCAGTGATGACTCATAGTACCCGAAGGTCAGCTGCACAAGTAAATCATGGATTATTAGTTGAGGATGAAATAGAGGAGCACAGGCAACAAGAAAATGAACCATTATCAGATGTGGGAGTCAGTCAAGCAATTGAAAATGCATTAAAGATCTGTAAGTTTGATTAAAATTTGCTTCTTAAAATGTTAGTCTAAAAAACATTTTTACTTATTTGTTACTCTAAAGGATTAGTCCTAATATTTCTTACTTTGTTGCTTTTGCATATTTAGTCTCTGGCAAGGCAACTATTAATCATGTACCTCTTTTTGTAGTGATGACTCCTAGTACTCGAAGACCAACCGCCAATGAAAAATCTCACTGCGGATTTCAAGATGGGCATCAAATGAAGGAGAGTATGCAGAAGCAAAGTAAGCAGCACCAGCAGCCACAAGTCAGTCAACAAGCTTCTAGTAAGGGAGATCAACCTTTTAATTTTATAACTTAATTTTCTTAATTCATAAAAGATGCTGTTCAGTTTCTGCAGTGATGCCTCCAAGAACTCAGAATGCGCCAGGAGACCAAAGTGGGTATCATACATCACAGGATGAGGACCAAATGGAAGAAGATGAAGAACCACTAAGTGAAGAACAACCAGAGATTGAAATGAAAAATAATAAAAAAGGTCAGTATTCGGGTAATGAAGTTTTGATAAAGAAGATTGTCTGAGTCAATAATGCCTTCAACTATATCATTTTATTATATCTCATAGGAATGCTAAAGAAACCCCGAGGACCAACTTTTTTGCGCGAAATTTGGGGAAGGAATCCAGATGAAGTTCGCATTAAAGTTAATTTCAACAAGAGAGGTCAACCTGTTGGGCCCAATAAAAAAAAGTTCACTGGGTTTTTAGGTACATTAGCAAGAAATGGTACATATTCTCCCCTTGACATTGATGATTGGCGCAAGGTGCCTAAAGAGAACAAAGATACCATGATAAAGTTAGTGAAGGTAAACAGATTGTTATATTTTTTTGTAATCATCTAAGAACTGGTAAGAGTATTTATTTTTAAATGTAATTGTGTAGGAGAGATTTGAAATTCCAGAAGGCATGGATCATTGGATCTTGTTTTCCATAGGCAAGAAGAGGAACGGTTGGAGATCAAGAGTCAAAACTCAATGTTTTGACCCTACATTACCGATTGAAAACCAAATCCATAAGATACCTCCACGAGTAAATGAAGAACAATGGAAGAACTTGTTATCATATTGGGCCAATGAAGATGTAATGGTATGTGAAATCGAATCATTTGATATTTTCATACATAACCTAATACTAACAATAACATAAACCTTTATCAGCAAGAATGCGAAAGAAACAAAATTAGCCGGCAACAGGCAACTATGTACCAGACAACTGGGAAGACGAGCTTTGCTGAAATAGAAGAAGAGTTGGTGAGACTTGACGATGATTTTTTCTTTTAGTTGTACATGTCTAACATGTCCTTATCAGTTTGCTATTTTTGTAGAGAGAACGATTGGGTCGATCTCCGACTCGTGTAGAGTTGTTTGCTGCGTGTTTTACTCATCGTGATGGCAGTCCCTCAACTCATGAAGTTGGAGTTGCACTTGTATGATGATTAACAAATTATATTTCTAAGTTGACTTAGTTACATGCTAAAGTTTTGTTTTTTATGTGGATGGAATGGATTATTCTTCTTTGGTCATACAGGCTAAAATGAAGGAATACCAATCAAAATTGCCAGAAGATTCACAAGATCCAGTTCGACCTGATGACTCATTTGCCAAAGTTTTAGGTAATGATCCTCCAGGTAAAATACGCATGCTTGGATTAGGTGTGAATAAATCGGATATGTGGGGTGGCATTCCTAGTCGAGCTACATGCTATCGAATGGTTATGGAAAATCAAGCAGTGATCACACGAGTGGAGGAAAAGCTAGACCAGTTTACAAAATTGGTCGGAAGTTTACAAGAAAAAGTGCAGCAAGAAAAAAACCCTATTAATGTTCCTACTACCCGCACACCTGTATCACCTGGTCAATCTTGCAACTCGAATTTTGTAGGAAACCAACTTCAGGTATTTAGTTACATCCTGTTTGTTGAATCTTCATCCCACTGTTTGTTGAATCTTCATCAAAATCTTTTTTAAAACATAGGTCGGTGATACTGTGATCTTGAAAAGCTTGTTCGATCAAAAGAAAATTGTGGCTAAAGGTTGTCTTGAAAGTTTAAATCCAGATCAGTATGTTGGAGGGAGACGACTTGGATCAAATTGGTACGGAGTTCAGATTTCTGTTCCAATGGAGTGGGATGAAGATCTGATTAGGCCATATTCAAACTTTTCCACAATTGGAGATGCAGTTGGAATTTGTGTTGCATGGCCTCACCACTTGGTAATGTTACTAGAACAACCTTTTACTCCATGTTTCATCCATATGTCCTATGTTTTCCTCAGTTTCTTTTGTTTCCTTTCATGCTTCGGATCCTCAGATTTAGATATTGGGTTGAATATAAAAATGAGACTTATGAGTTATGTCGGAACATTTTATCAAGAATTAGTGTTTGGTTAGGGTTCGTATTTCAAGTAATTATTAGGTGTCAGCACATTGTATTTAACATGTTTGGGGGGTTTTTATCCATTAGTATTGGTGTTTAGTGTTTAGCCTTTTCAACTACTAGTATAATATATTGAGATTAAAAAATGAGTAACTAACAAATTTTGTTTTAAATTTAGGTGAGTAATGAAGATAAACAAGAATAAATGGCTTTTGGTGGGCAGGTGATTTGATTTCATCACGTGACTTGAAGTTGAAAGGACTTTTCCATTCTATTTAGTTATATAATGAATTTTGTTAGAAGAGTTTATAAGATGTTAATTTAAGACATGTATTTGAATGGTTTAGTGACCTCAATGTTATTATTACCTTCATATGTGAAATGGAACTGTTTTAGGTGAAGTAAGCCTTCATATATTGGCTTCAAATAAAGAAAATGAACAATGTAACCACACTGATTAATTGTCAATGGTGTTCATTTTGTCGGAGATCGGTTTTAATATATTCGAGTTTGCAGTAGAGGACCCAATGCTTGGAGGTTTAGAACTTATGTCTCATGTTTGGGGACAGTCGTCACCTATGGCTAATGATATTTTATTTGAATTTTGTTACGCTATCAATCACTTTTCTTGAATCTATTATGAATCATTGTACATATGTAGTGTTACATTGTATATTGTGATGGAGAAACCAAATTAACCAAACACAGCAGAAAAGGCCAAACCCTATCTCTTTGCGTTTATTTGTTGTGATAAGTTAAAATTGATCGAAGATATAACTAAATATTTGAATGATAACATTGTTAAATTAATTTAACAGCAATTCATCATCTATCTAAATTAAACATTTAATTATCTTGAATTTTTTTTATCAATCTATCATATCATACAAATTAAACGCCACATTTACTATGAAGAGGTACGTATTTTTTACATTCTTGGATTACATTTACTAAAACCACTCCACCGCGAGTATAATTTAACATGCATGCGACTGACAAATTTGGTTATTATATGAGTCAGAGTCTAAATCTCATTTAGTATTCCAAAATCCAAATTCACCCAAATAAAAACTAGGATTATATATTAATTATTTACTACTAGTGATGATAATTAAATTTAATAAAAAAGTAATAAACTCTTACTGTCTATTAATTAGTCGTAATTAGTTTGAAATGTGGAGGTTGTAGATTGATCCGAGCATCTAATTAATACCTACCAATTTCCTAATTTCCAAACAAGACTAAAAACTCATATGTTTTGAAAATGATTCCCAATTGAACTTGGAAGCGACGACAGAGAAATGTCACTACCAACCATGCATGTTCTTAATTGCTTACAAATTAAAGCTTTTCTTTGCATGTTCTTAGGGTTTAAAAGTGCTCATAAACAGCCTGTCCAGCTTTTAGAAAAGCCATTAAATTAAGGACTAATTCATGATCAATATTAATAAATAAATACTAAAATGACCAAGTCTAAATAATAGGCCGGCTTGCTCCATTTTTTAATTAGTACTACTACATTTGTTCATATACATCTTTAATTTGGAGGCTCAAGTCTAAGTATAATATTAATATTTTTTAACTAACCGCCGAATTATATGATAGTGTGAAGTAATTCTTCTTATAATAATAATAATGACAATCTATTGTACACAAAATATTTTAGAACACAACCACCATTTTCATGTCTGTAGTCTTGAAATTATAAAGGAAATGGGATGAAAACGAATTGTTATTCTAATTTAATCTTTTTCCCAAACTAAACTATGAAAAGAGTTAAAGAAATAGGATAGGAGTATATATTATTAGATTATATAAATATATATAAAAGACAGAAGTCAGAGTAACGGGAGACAGAAAATATTCACCGCATGGCCCAAAACCATTTTGTTCGTAAAAGATTATTTATTACAGTACCATAATCAGTTATTAGTAAATATGTTTATACATAGTAAATGATATATATTAGTAGATTTTTTTTAGAAAACTAGTATATATATAGGATTTTATCTACATCTTATCTCAATTTTCTTTTTTATAGTTGCAACAATTAAGTAAATAGATTAGTCCAGCAAGAGCTGACTCAAACCTCTCCACCATTTGCATCAAAACACATATCCTTTTACAAGTAATTGTGATGTTTTGATAGAAATTAAATATATACCAACTGAATTAATAACATTTTAACTGTATGAAAACTAATTCACCAATTTCATAATCTAAAAATATAAAATTCTTAAAAACCATTAACGTATTTTGCCAAAGGTATAGATAGGAAATGCCACACGAAATTATAATCAATAATCCATTAACAAATCTACAATACATAACTGAAAATACAAAATACAAAACTCAAAAAAAAAATTATAATAATAATAAGTAAAATATAACCTGAAAATACAAAATACAAAACTCAAAAAAAAAAGTATAATAATTATAAGTAAAATATAACCGAAAAAATAAGTGCAGATATTATAAAGAAAATAAATTTCGCGTGTTTTGATTATTCACACATTTTCCCCGTCTTTCACTTTAAAGCCTCCTCCTCCCACTATTTCTTCTCCACTCCCACTCCCCCTCCACCACCATCCTCTCAACCGGAGGTATACGCATATCTCCATCGATTTCGCCGTTCAATCAGTTGAGAACGCAATCGGAGGGATCGTTTCTCGATTTCTTCAGGTGATGATCCATTCGATGAGTATTATTTTCACTATTTTGGATTATTCCACAAGAAATCTGCATGTTTCGGGAATTACTTTTAAGGTTTTTATTTTTCCTATTCGCAAGGATTTGTGATGTTTTCGGGCGATTACTACTCCGTTCGTTTTCATAATTTGTGAATTTGCGGTTATTTTTAGATATTGTTTGGAGTACATTTTTAATCAGCTGCCAGAATCTAATCAATTCTTATCTATTCAATTGAATCTGCAGCTCCAAATTCTCGAATCAAAACTCAGAAACTCATATACCAAAGTTTAGCAAATATAAGGAAAGGATGACGGCATCGCTGTTATTATCGAATCCAGCAGTAAATGCCGACAGATCATCCACCAGAAGAAAGAAGAAGAAAATCCACAACAGCGCCCAAATCCAAACCGAAAATCTCGAGAACTACTCTCCGATTCCATGGAAATCCGACGCGCAGCAGCAAATTTACTCATCCAAGCTTCTCCGGGGGCTGCAGCAGGTCCGGCTCGGCTCGTCGGGAGCTGAGCCGTCGGCTCCGCTGCGGGTGCGTGACGCCGCGTACGGCGCGCTAGCGGCGACGGCGAGGGGGCGGTCGCGGTGGAGCCGAGCGATACTGACTAGCCGCCTGAAGCTGAAGTTCATGAAGAAGAACAGTCTCGCGAAACGACAACGTAATGTGATGGCGGTGATCGCCACCGGGAATAGACCTCAGAGGAAGTCGAAGGTAAGCGTTTTGCGGCTTAAGTCCAAGTGTTTGCCGGCGTTTCAACGAAAAGCGCGGGTGCTGAGCCGTTTGGTTCCCGGGTGCCGGAAGCAGCCGTTGCCAGTGGTTTTGGAAGAGACGACGGATTATATAGCTGCGCTTCAAATGCAGGTATCAGTCTCTTCTATTGTGTTGCATTATTTCGTTAATTTTTGCTTAATTAAGCAGAAATCATGAATTGAGAATGCACGATTGGTGTCTTTCGTCTCCTTCTTTCCCTATGCTAATGTAATATGTAGGCTCCTTTTCTTTTTTTACTTTATTTTACATAGTTTAACTCCTTACCTATCCTCAATTTGGTCCTACTTGTTTACTTTACAATTTACTCGAGTGACTAAAAATTTCATGCATTATGATTGATGAATAACAAAATATGAGTTTGTTAGTAATGTCACATAATATCATGAATGAACAGTGTCAGGTTCCCACTTTGATTAATCAATCAGAGTTATTAAATTATTGACGCTGATAATAATTTGAAAATTCTAGTTAATAAATTGTTGTTTTGGATTACTACTGCAGGTACGAGCCATGAGTGCATTAGCCGAGCTACTTTCCGTTTCTGGCTCATCTTCTAGCAGCAGCTCTGCCCAGCTCACCTCAATTTCGACCACACCATGATAATTTGGTTTTTCTTTTATTTGTTCTTTAATTCTGACTATTCAGATACTCTCCCGTCTTATGAATATCCTAATCATGTGCATTATATTTTCTGATTAATTTTTTACGGAAAATTAAACTTGAGAATAATGATGATAAATATATTATACTCCATTTGTTGTTATTTTAGAATTGGATATAATTAATTAATGTGGATTAGGTGCAAACTAAAATTAAAGGAATGGGGTCACAATCATCTTTATTCACGTGGTCTCAACTTAACTCAACTCAACTTTTAAGTTTTGCAGTGGGGTCGTTCTAATTAGTTAGTACGTATCCAGTCGTCATTGCCATTTTCTTGGTCTCTAATTAATTTTTATTTTCAAGATGATACTCCATCGTCTTGTTTATCTAATTATCTATTTATCAAACTATGGAGGAGACTAGCTAGCTAGTCTTAATATCAATTCATTAACATTCAACAATGCTAGCTAGCTTGTGATTATCATATGAAATAGAATGAGATTTGTTAAAGAGCAATATTCATTTTCAACTATAAATACATCCACAAATATGAATTTTACCCTATTGCAATTGTATTTTAAACTATGTATAATTATGGAAATGGGGCACACATGACATGAGAGTGTTGGTGAGAGTGTAATTTTGGTAGCATGAAGAGAAGTAGAGTCGGTTAAGAAATCAGTTTATCGACTTTAATAAACTATTAAATTGACATCGTCTTAATTTCTTAAAGAACGGCAATAACATTTTTGTATTTTATAATATATACAATTATCTGTAAGCACGTTCGATGAACTTTGGAAAGCATGCATTTATTTGAATGAGATGAGGAAGCGTTGTCTTTGGACGACAATTAAAGACTTCCAAATATAGATTCATTTAATGTGGATTTAATCACTAGATTGGGTTCTTTATGTTTTGGTACATTTAATCTTAATTTAATTTTGGAAAAGTGATGATCTTTAGCAGCCGCAGGAACTGAAAATAGAAATATTTACTCTTCACATTCATCACATATGGACAGAGTCACAGAGAGAGAGAGAGCATTCAAAACTCATTTGTTATGTGCACCAACACCCACTAAAGTGAAGACCGGTACTTGTACTCTATACTAATTTTGTGAAGATTAATAAAGAATCTCTTTTTGTGGAATACTAAAGAATAACTTATAGTATATGAAAAAAAACATTATACATAGTTCGAAAATTGATCAGGGAAATATAATAAGAGAAATGGGAATTACTTATTATTATTAAAATTCCGATTCGGGATCTGATTCCGATTACATAATATCCGTATGTATCCGAAATTTCTCATATTTTATCGGATATTATCCGCATAACAAGTTTAGATATCCGAATTTTTTAAATATATTTTATTTAATATTATATATATATATATATCTAACAATCCGATTTTAATTTACTTGCTAAATGTTATTTTAAAATTTATTTTATTAAATTAATATTGTGTGGAGATATATTTAAATTATTATATTACTAATTTAATAATTAAATCGTAACTTACATATTAAGCATAAAAAAAATAGTAATATAACGAAAGAGCAGGATTTATTTTTTTTATTAGATACAATTCTTATAATTTGTATTGGTTCTTCTTTAAAATATTGTGTCAACAGTTTTTGTATGAAATATATTATTCAATTATATTTATTCGAATCCGACCAGGATCCGTACCATATCCGTCTCGTGTCCGTATCCTGAATAATGCGAATTCGTATTCAAATCCGATTTTCCCGTATCCGATTCCGAATTCGAGAAAAAAAATATGGGCCAAGATACGGATAAGCATTATCTGCCAATATCCGATCCATTTTCACCCTAAGAAATGCAGATATAATCAATGACATGATCAGTCACATGAATATTCAACTATTTAAACCTACAACGCCTTCTTAATTGACAATAATAAAATCATTGAATATGTGAGTTGCAAATATGATTTTCATATATAGGTAATACCTAAAGGCTAGATAGAAATCAAAATCTATACATTTAATATATTATTTTAATAAATTTACATCACATAAAAATATTTTTTAATTATGTGTTAATTAATGTATTGTAATGATAATTCAGTATTAATACATAATATCTTAACAAAAATTACTATGATCACATTTCTTTATTCATGATATGTACCATTAAAAATGATGGTCATATTTCTTTATTGTTCTGTCTCATTAAAAGTGATCATTTTTTCTTAAATGAAAATTGTCTTTGAAATATAAAATTTTACTTTTTTAATTACGTGTCAAATCTCTTGTTGTCGTTTTTAGGAGGGAGCCGTAGAATTTGAAGATGGTGGCAACTTAATCATGGCAATAATAAAAGTGGCACTTAGGTAGCTAGTTTGTGTTGGGGATTATTTATAAGCATGATTTGATATATAGCGTTAGGTTTTTCTTGATTGTTGATAAGAGATTTAGATGGAACACCAAATTGCACGAGATAAAACTTATATAGTGAGCAAGAGCTAGCTTAGCCTAGCCTAGCTACCTACGATCCCTATCTTTATCATGCATGCATGTTGTTTATATATATGGGTTAGTTCTTAAATCATTGTCACGCTTCATCCCCATTAGTTTTTCTATATTTTTCGTCAAATTTAAATCTCGAATTGCTTAATTTGCCTCATAACCATTGTATAAATCTATGCGCAACCAAATTTAGAAAATAATTTTATGTAGATTCTTCGGATGGCACAAAATACATATATACACCAAATACAATAGTAGTGTGTATTTCAATTAGGGCTGTCAAAATTATCAAACGGTTAAAATTCAAGTCCATACCCGCTCATCACGGATTATCGGGTCAACGGGCCAAATCGGCCCATGAATTAAAATTTTATTTTTATAAATTTAAAATATAATGAAAATCAATTACATTTTCTAAAATTTTAAAATAAATAAAAATAGCGCATCAAGATATAAATTTAGTATATTACTCCCTCCGTCCACGAAAGTGTTTAACATATTTCCTTTTTAAGCCGTCCACCAAAGTGTTTAACACTTCAAACTTTCCATTTATAGTAACTATTCTATACACACAATCCAATTAAAAATTATAAATCATGTGGGACCCAACCTCCACTAACTCTACTTTTACACTCATTTCACACTCCACTCATTACACCTTTTACACTCCTTACACACTCTACACAAAAGTCAACAATTTTTCTTAAAACCCGTGAAAGTCAAAGTGTTAAACACTTTCCAGGACGGAGGGAGTATTATATTTAATGTAGGTTTGTTAATTTTTTAGTATTAATTAGAGTATAAAAATAAGTTTGTAATAAACTCAAATAAAATGTGATATTTCTAAATTATATAAAAATATTATCGTAAATAAAATTTGACTAAATTATAAAAATATTGAAAAATTATTATGAGAGCAATATATACTGAATATTGGAAATAAAAATTAAAATAATATTAAAAATATGGGCGGGCTAAATTGGCCCGTAGCCCACCGGGTTTTTTGGCCCAAAGCTCATATGCTCGTCGGGTCAATGGAACGGGCTAGTTTGGCCCGAAACTTTTTGGTCATTTATATTTTAAGTCCAACCCGGCCCTAATTATGGGTGGATCGGGTAAGCCCATCGAACCGAACCATTTCGGACCAATTTTAACAGCTCTAATTCGAATACTCGACCCATGTTTCCAATCAAAGAGTTCTAGGGCTATGAAATTATATTGGGTCCTAAGGGTATTTAGTAAATTCACATATATTTAATCTTTCAACCAGTTTTAAATTTTTTTTATATATTTATTACTTCTTTCATTTCATTATTAACGACATAACGACATGTTTTGTTTTTATCACGATTGTTTATAAGAATAATATATAAATTGATAAATGTAAAAAAAAAAATTAGGGTAGCACCCTTTTAAAGAGTGAACACTATTTCTCGGTAGTAGCGAAAAGTGTCACTGCAAACAATCCCAAATATTACATTTGTCTCGTTAAAAATTATTTATTACTACACATAAAATAAGAAGTACTATAAAATATAAAAAAATGATAAGATCCATATAATTTAGAAAGCTGTTTTTGTCAATATTAATGGACCAATCCAAAAAAATGTTTTTAATGAGACTTACCATGTCATAAACGATGTAATGCATGTAGTTATATTTCATACATTTTTTAAGTTAATAATTAGATCATTCAAATTTTATATTTCTAAACTCACTCCTAAAAGAAATGTGAGTCTCTCCTGACTCGTTGCCAACAACACTCTCAATTTCATCGCATTAAATTCTCCAATATTAAATTTTTAATAATTTTTCAATTAAATTAATAGATGAATCCACTATATGTAATGTGGTTGAACCTAAAAGTTTTGGTCCTAGTTATTAATGCTGCTAACGTTAGGCCCAACACGTACAATATTTCTCTTAGAGAATTTTGTTTGGGTATTAACTAACCTATAATAGTTGTTAAGACTTGGGCTTCTATTCATTGTAATGATAAAGAATGTGTCAACATTTAAGACCCATTCTTGCACTTCATATATAAAATTTAATTCTAGCACATGCTTTTTGGTGCTAAAATTTCTTCACCTGCCCACTTAATAATACAAATCTAACTCCATCCAAACAATTTATGGATGGTTTTAAAGTTTTAATACAGTATCTAAGTACTAAAAATAAATGGATATATAAAATTAATCTCACACGTAATAATATTACTAAGAAAAGTAATAACTGTACTTCTGATATTTAAATTATATACATAGATTTAAAAAGAAAAAAAAAATTGAACGGGTAGAAGAAAGTGATGTAGAATGTACTTAATAATGCGTTTGTCTACTAATTTATTATTCATATTTCATTTTCTATGTTCATAAATTTGTTCTTTTTTTTTACTCTCTTCGTCCCAGTATTCTTGGCATCGTTTAATCACAATTGTTGTAAGTATTTTATTAATTTTTGGAATAAAAAAGAGTGGGACAGAAGGAATATTTATTTTTTTGGTAAGTGGACTTCTCCATTCACTACATATAATTCAATTAAATATAATAAATTAAATGAGATTTAAATATAAAATTAATCTATTTTTTAATAACACGTATGGAATCAAAATTGATAAAAAAAATTAGTTGGGAGGAGTATAAGTTATACTCCCTCCGTCCCAATTAAGATATGCATTACTTTTGGGCACGGTAATTAAGAAAGTTAAAATGTAATATAAAGTGTTGCTATAAATATATATTATTTAAACATGTGTGTAATAAAAATATCTTAAAGAGAAATGACTCATTTTAATTGAGACGGCCAAAAAAGGAACGACTCGTCTTAGTTGGGACATAGGGTGGGTAACACTAGGGCCGGCCCTGAGGGGGGTCGAGCCCGGGCGACCGTCCAGGGCCCCGAGTTGTCGGGGGTCCAAAAATCTAGATTCTCAATATATAATATTAATATGTCTTGATAATTATGTATATTACTTAGTTCAATGGTTACAAAATATTTTTATTAATCTATATAGATTCAAGTTCGATTCTTGATAACTACATTTTTATCAACTTGTTTAATGATAGATGTACCTTTAAAATAAGAACTTTTTAGCATACATTTTTTGGATTTTCTTAAAGCATTCAAGGTTTAAGGTGAATCTTTTTTATTATACAATTATTTATAATATTTCATTTTACAATAATATAAAATTTGAATTATTATTATCGTTGCTTGAAAAAAAAATTTACAAAGTAAAAAATGTTAATTAAATAAAATGATTAATTATTCTTAAAATAATATTTTCTTATTTACATAGAGCTTATTTTTTTAATGATGCTCCGAGCCACTTTATCGTTAGGACCGGCTCTGGCGCTAACACTCAGAAGCATCTTTTCTCATTCCAAAAGAAGGGAAAGGAAAAGTGAAATAGTATAAATAAACTAAATTAAAGAGGAATAAATATTAATATTAGTGAGAGATGCACACACAAAACAAGGCTGATTTTGTCCAGACCTGCTTCTTGTTATCTTCTTTCATCTTTGACGCGTTTAAACCCTTTTTAAAAATCAACAATGTTCTTTTATTTATAATTTATCATTACTATATTAATTAATATCGGTTGATGGCTTAGATTAAATTAGGACAAGAACTGCTGCTCACTTTGACTTCTTGACCATGTGCTTACAAATTTAGTAATTTTCATTTCTGAAAAGAAAAGGTCTTAATATTTTATGGATAATAATGTCCGCAATCATCGGATGTGTGTTCAAACTTCTAGATGAGTAAATGTCAACCTTTTTGCTTATACATAATTTTTAATTTTATTCTCTTCTATTTATACTAATTTATCGTGACATTACTTCAGTTCCGCATGTAAGTTGAAAAAAAAGTGTTATTTTATAGTTATTTCCAAATTAATAATCTCATGCATTATTTAGAAACTAGATTAGAGATAACAATTGAGCACGTGAGTACGAATAGTAGCTATCCATACTCATATTCGCGAGTTAAATGATATTTCCTCTTTTGTTTGTTCACTTATAAGTGGCCACTTTTCTATTTTGGTAAAAATATTACCCTTCAACTACATTTTCACACACTCAATTACCACATTTATACACTTTTTACACACTCAACTACCATTTTCTTATTCTCCGTGCCAAAAATGAATGAGCCACATTTAAGTGAACGGAAGTAGTACTTATTAATATATATTCATGTATATTAAAATCACCCAAACACACCGCCAACGGATATCTGTCACCTGGCAAGTATCAGTGAACTCGTCACCCATCAGGTACCCACAACTCATTACCTGTTGCACACTCATCAATCACACCACTAGTGGATATCCATCACACGCAAAACAAATAATTTTAATATTTAAGATAAAATAAATACAAGTTCATGCGAGAATCGTCTATAATTTTGTATAAAAATATAAAATATGGTTAGTATTAGGTGTGTAGATGTGTTTTTCATAAGTATTTTGTGAGTAAATTTTTGCGTATATATG
Source organism: Leonotis leonurus (assembly GCA_026898415.1). NCBI lineage: Eukaryota > Viridiplantae > Streptophyta > Magnoliopsida > Lamiales > Lamiaceae > Leonotis > Leonotis leonurus. The sequence continues at coordinate 1,660,662 of JAPKLX010000023.1, forward strand.
AGTTTCATGAATATGAGTAGTTAGTATCTGTATTTATCCTCACGAATTAAATAAATAAATAAATTTACCTATAAATCTATGTGAATACCAAAATCTTTTTAACCCACATCAATTAAATTTAGGAATCTACAAATATTGGATATGAGCAAGTAAATTATCATCCCTAACTTACATATATATTTACATCAAAAACAATAGGATCTTACATGTTGTTCTACATTTAATAGTAGAGCTAGGGATTATCCAACAAATATTAAACACGTATATATATATGTAGGGTGTAAAAGTTAAAATATGTGGCCTTCAAAATGTTGTTTATAGAAATTGATGAAAGAGAACAAAAATGTTGTGAAGGGAGGCTCGTGCCTTTTGCTGCACCAAAAGTCAAACACGTCGTGTCAGACCACCAAGTAGTAAATTAAATAGAGGGAAAACAAAAAAAATTATTCCTGCAATATTCTTTAGCAAACAGGTTTTTTTAAGTATGATATAAATTTAGTTAACCAGGCATAATCTAATTTAAAACTATATAATAAGAAATTTCATCCTCATTAAAGTAAAATATAAATTATTTTCGTGGGGTGATGGAGTAATTTGTTTGAAATTGAAAGTTTTGTGAAATTTGTCCATGGGTATAATTATTACTCTATGTATCGGTGGTTTTTGTTAAAATAATCACAATTTTGTCAAAGAAAGTCAAGAATAATGGAACAAATGAATTATTTATTACAACACTATATGCAATTGGAGATCAGCTTATAAAAAGGCGCGATGCACCATGCACTCCTGCAATTTATGTGGAAGTAAGGTATAACATGGGAAGCACCAGGGTACAATCTTTAAATGCATGCTGCGTATGTCTCAGATCAGTGGATTATATAGTTTTATTGCCATACTAATCTGGGCGGTCACATGCGATTTTAAAGCGCTTTCAATTTTTGGGAGAAAATTAATAATACTCGATCTTAATTAAAAATGTGTACGAAGAAAATACTCATTTTTAATAATACATGTTAAATATATTCAATTTGTACCTATCTCTCACTTAATAATTATGTTTGACTACTTTTTATCTACCACCATCCATTATCTCTCTTCACTCACATTATTCCTACCGTAAAATATTTTTACCGCACTCCCCCACACTCTTTTCTCTCTCTCTCTCTCTCTCTCTCTTTTCTCCACTACAGCCGTTCTCCTCCGCCGCTTAATATTCCCCACGATTCTAGAGGCACTTATTCCCATGATCCTAGAAGCCTTCAGCTTTTCGAGATGGCATGCGGCGGCGGTCATTTGTCCGGAATGGATTTGCTCAGGCGGTTCTGAAAGCACAATATTCTCCACGAGGATGACTTGTATGTAGTCGTGGCCCATGTGTTGATCGCACCGATATTCAGCTTCGGGCATGACGCTCAAAAGATAGTCTTCTCGTGGTTGTGGACGCTGACCTCAGACATGTACTCATTCTACGAGTACCCGTGGGTAGCACATTCGTTCAAGATTCTCCGGCATTATTTGAGAAAATTTTCTGATAATCCGAGACATCATTTCTACGGTCCTGTTTGGACATTGATGATTTGGGGATTTGAGGTGATTCCTTGGCTGAGATTGTTGTTGGGAAGCCTCGAGGTGACAGATTATATCCGAGATGTTTTCGCTAGAATTTTCGAACGACTCCATATCTTCCGGCATCAGCAGACATTCAGAGTTTCTACATGGAGTTGAGTGTAAGTAAAATTTTTGTTTTAATTCAATATATGAATTTAATTTACTTAATTAATATTTTAATATTGATTATGTTTTTTTTTTGTAGTGTTATACGTGGTCAAACATTGTTCTTGAGGAGGCCGAGCAATTCCTGCCTCACGTGAGATCACTCGAGTCTCCGAATTCGCTGGCGGTACGGTATGCTCCTCCAACGAACATTACGTCGAGGACCGAACACACTTCAAGTGATCAGCGTCGTGTTCGACATACACGACCACCTGATGTACTTAATGCAGAATTTCAAGTTCGAGATTGTGACATAATTATTCGGGAGAGGTGCTATCTGCTCCTGGCCACCTGTATACATACATCAATCTCAATACCTTCCATATTTCACGTACACGGGTGTATAATCCGTCATCTATAAATAAAGAATTATTTTAGTAAGAAATCAGACGTAATAGGTAACACAAGTGTTGAGAAACCATCTACCTACTTGAATCTACCAATACCGCTCGCGTAAAGTAAATACATAGAAATACCGCGAGTTATATGTACCTGCGGTAGTTAGGTATTTCCGTGTGGTAGTGATATATTCATGTTTGGAATGCATGTACCTACATATATGTACCAATATCGCTTGTCTATGTTTTATGGTTGCAAATACCGCTGGTTTGATGTACCAGCGGTAGATGCATATTTTGGGGCGGTATTAATGTTTTCGTAAAGTGCAACATCTATTATGTGTAAGAACGTAAATGTCGCAGGCAAATATGTTACATACAAAAATACCACGCATAATTATGGTAGCGGTAGTTGTCTAAAAACGAGAGGTATTGAAATTCTACCAAATAAAATGGTTATGATTAGATTATTACATGATTGTTGTCTGATAAATGTCTCCATTTTGATGACTTCAAACAGCTTTCCACGATAGATATTGTTGTGATTTTTAGTGAGAGAAAGGTAAGAGGAGTGTAAATGTAATAATGAAGCTATCATTTAAAATATATCAACTCACATTGTCTCGGTAAAAGGTGAAATGTAAGAAAATCTTATACGATATTCAATAAAGTGAGTATTTTTTATATATACATTTAAGATTGGGTATTTTCTACATATTATTTTTGGTTTGTGGATAAATTTACCTATTAACACTCGATTTTAATACTACCTTCGTCCCGCTAAATGTTGCCACAAAGGGTTCGCCACAAAATTAAAAAAGTATAGTGTTGTGTTTTAATAAAGTAGGTGTGGTGTATTGTAAAGATAAAACTTTTTCCTTTTTGGAAAAATGGTCATTTTTAATAGGACGGCCCAATTAAGAAACGTGGTCACATTTAGCGGGACGAAGTGAGTATATAATAATTATATATTTCCTCTATTTTCTTAATAAATATCTTATTTTGATTTGTTTTTTTATATATGTTTTATTTCAAAAATTTAGATTAAAATATATTTCATATGTCTCAATAAGCTTGACATAATTTATTATTTTATTACACTAAGATGAATATAAATTGTGTCATACTTATTGAGACGGTGGGAGTAATATTTTTCTCATTTTATTCTTATTTAATATTTTTATAATATTAAATTAGAGTTTGAATGCATTTATAAAAATATAAATAAATTAATAAATAAAATATATAAATAAATATAATATTTTATTAGTACGTGTAAAAAATGAAATATTATACACTTATTAAAAAATATAGGAAATATAGTTTCGAGTTTCGACATGTCGCCTTCTATTTACAAGAAAATTAGTTTTTACCTTGCTTTATATACATCACATAATCAATTGAAATTAAAATTAATAAGGCGATGACGTTGAAATAGTCATAATTATTTAGTGTTAGTCATTTGACCAAATTAACCAAAATTACACACACACACACTTAAACATATATTACTAAATTACTTATTAATTTGTTGATTGTTTATTTTTCAATTAATTTCTTGTAGATCTAGGTGCATTTCAGACACAAGTCTTGGTCGAAAATTCGTATCTCGATTGACCATGCATGCATGCATGTTGGAAGTTTCATCGATCACGGTAATTTATATCCAATAATAAAATAATAGAATATAGTATTAGACCGTGACTGTGAGAACTAAGTAGAAATAATAAATGGAAATGAAGGCCAATAATTATATGAACTCTAATGATTTCAAAATCTTTTCGAGCTCAGTAAATATCCACTACTAAATATTTTTTTCTTGGATGTATATGTGTGTTGTTTCCTGTGTAATAATTAAATTTTGTAAACGAATTCCATCATCGCAAGTTACCAGTAGGGTACTTTACTACCAGGTCAAGACAACATGATTTTAGGACAAATATAGCATTCAGCTTTACAAACATGATTCAGTACTATTCTATTATCGGGTCTTAAATAAGATTTAGTGTTATACTATTGTCTCTCATACCATATTGCATAATTAAATTTTATTTTATCTTTTCAATTTTTATTTATATATTTTAGTTTACTTTTTTAATTAATTTTAGAGTTTATAAATTCAAAATTAAGTTATATAATTTTTAAAAGCTTTAATTTTTTCAAAGAAATATTGATATGATTCATTATATTACAACAGTTATATATATAAAAAATAGTAATTTAAAATAATAAATTTAATTGTAAAATATGAAGCGTGTGAGGTCCTGAATATCGTCCACCATGCAACAATTAGTACATTAATATTACATAATAAATCATGATATTGCACTACATATTGAGAATCATCCTATGACTCCGCGAAGTTCACACAAGTTCAACAACTCATCTCAACTCGACTCGATCGACTCACTCCACTTTGTGAAGCATCAACTAGAATTATTAAATGTGGACATTATAATCAAAAGAACTGTATTTTTAGCATAATGTTGTCATCACATCAGAGATGGGGTCAGGCTAAGACAATAACTCCTCAACTGTTTAATTAATTCATGTTTTGGGATTATGGCCCCTACACATTGCTATATCATTATAAGTATATTGGATATATGTTTTACTTATAAATTTTTATGCAATATAATATCATGAGTAAAGACATGAGAAAGTGCAAAATAGAATTCATGGTGAACTCATTATATTTGTACTGGTAAAGGACAATGACTCTTAATGCATGATTTGGTTTTGGAATCTCTTAAATAAATTTGTTCATCTTATGTATATATAAGGTTGTTTTAATTTTTTAATCAACTAAAATGGAATTTGGATATATTGACCACATTGCTATGCATATGAAGTTATTTCCGGATTACACGTGATAATTTCTTATTAACTTGCAATTTTTCTCTAAACAGTGTAATTTTATCACAAATGAAAAAACATGGTTTGGTTTTTATAAGTAATGTAAATGTACTAAAGTGATATCATATTTCATGATAAGGAAACACAAGGCGAATTATTTGATAGTTGCAAACTTGCAACCACCAAATATTAATGGGTTACTAGAACTACTTTCTAGTAGGTAGTTTAATATAATATATCCCACAACAAGATAAGATTATAATATTTGTATAAGTTTGTCACAATAATTTATAATCAATGATTGATTAATATGCATGTAGAGAAGTTCCTAGCTTCAATTGAAAAACATCACAAAAATGTGATTTACAAGTATATAAAAATACTTCTACTTAATTCATAATAATCAAAATAATTAGCTATATAGATACACACAATCAAATCATGGACGAAAATTGATCTTGAAACTTGTTGATAAAAAAAGAGTAGTTCGTGAATTAAATTTTAATTAGCAATTGTGTTTATAATTAATTAGTTCTGGTGTCATAATCTGGATCAATTTCTTGCTAGGAAATGAAGAATCAAGGAGTTACATCAACTTGATTAATGAAGTATCATTTATAGGCATTAAATGAAGTGTACCACCTAATGAAATACTATAAATTAAAGAAAAAGGTAGACTATTCTATGAAAGAAAATTAAAAAACAATGAGAAAAGTCAATTATAGGAAATGCTTATGGAACACATGCATACATTTTATCCAAATATGCCCAATCATAACCGACAAACTATTTCAAAAAACTATACCGAATTTTTCAAGGAATGAATCCCCTAATTTAAAACATATAGTATCAATTATTGAAACTATTAATCTAAAGCTGAAAATTTGTAAATTCTAATTTTTTTTGAAGTATCTTTTAATTGACTATAAATATTCGGTTTTACAAGACGGGATCGAGTATTATATTTTTTTAGTATATCAAGTTTAATTGAGTATTATCCAATGCTCGATTGAGACGGTAGCATAACCATTTTAAATACACTAAACTATAGGAGTAAATCCCAAATAGCAATTTTGTGAAAGAATGCAAATAGAATAGAGAAATTAAAATACGTAGCAAATTAAGTTGAGATTAATGATGATATTATTATGAGGATTACATATGAATAGGTAAAATAAGATGCTAAATCCGAAAGGAAATGTAGAATATAATATTTATTCGCACCGTTCAAATAGAATGTTCTACTCCCTATCTCCCATTAAAAGTAATTACGTTTAACCATCTCCCATTAAAAGTAATTACGTTTAACCAAAAAAATTTTATAAATTTGATTAAACGTGACTAATTTTAACAAAACAGAGAGGTATTTAATAAGAGTAGTTGAATTTTCCGGTTGCCGGTCAATCACAGTTGTGGCAATTTGATAGCTTGCTTTCCATATAATAACAAGTGGGTCCCATTCTTCCTCCTCCTATAAACATAACATTAATTGCCAACAGTACACGCAAGAGTCCAACCCATCTATTGCATCCGTACTAACTATCCACCGCCATTTCTCACTCAATTGTCTCTTGCTTTCTTACAAATTACTCTCAACCTCCCGATAGCTATGACACAAAAATTTTGGCTACGATTATTAGGAAAAATGTATAAAATAGTGTAAGAGTGATAAAGATAATAGAGTTCACACCTTTTTAAAGGATAACTTTTACTACTTTAGGAATGTGTCAAGCTTAGTGAGACGTCCAAATAAGATAATTGTGTCAAGCTTAGTGGGACGGAGAGAGTAAGTACTCTCTCTGTCTCACTAAGTTTGGCACTTTTTTTCCGGCACGATTATTAAGGAGGGTATATAAAGTAGTGTAAGAGTGATAAAGGTGGTAGGGTCCACACCTTTTTTTGAAGAGATAATTTTTACTATTTTTGGAATGTGTCAAGTTTAGTAAGACGTCCCAATAAAAAAAGTGTGTCAAATTTTGTGGGAACGAGGGAATAATATATATAGCTTGCTTCATTTCAATTTTCCATATTCTTTTCCTTTTTCCTACGTACTTAAGAGGAATTCCTAAATCGGATGCGACTTTGAGTAAGTATTATTCTCTGAACAGAGACTAAATATACGATCATCGTGTAATAAATAATCTGAAAATTTATTCATGGAAAAGTAAACCACATTGCTAAGAAACTATGTGCATGCATTAATGGGATATATCGATCAACTTATATATATTATGTATATTGTATGGTGAATGTACGTAGTCGATCGAGTGGGTGAGATCCTATATCCCTTAATTATATACTTATGTTTCATACTCTCCGTTCAATTATTAATTTTACTATTTTAATAATAAATAATATAAAATAAGATATAATTCAAACTAGCTAGCTACTTAGCATTATTATATGTTAAAATTGTCCCATTGGTGAGGAATGTTGTATATATAGATTCTAAATATATGGTCAGGTCTTCCCTCACCGAGAAGGTATTTTTAGAGAGAAATGAGTCAAATATTCATTTCTAATATGAAATGAGCCATATGACATTGGATTGTTGAGCTTGCGCGTATGTGAGAGGAAAATGGGTCCAATATCTTAAAAAAAATTACACTATCAATCCACGTAAAAGACTCTCAATAAGAATGAAAGTGTATCAACCTACTGTAGATAATTTGCGGAAGTTAAAGTAGAAGCTACACTATAACAGCAACATTATCACTAAAACACTAAACGTACACTCTTAAAGTCTAAGAACTGTACTGAATAAAAACTACGAAAAATATCTGCAAAGAATGTCTATCTATTGAAGGAATGGGTCTAGTATTTATAGATAGACATCGTGGGCCTGGATCCACGAATATAGCACCAGCCCACATGTTCCACACTCTGTTTGTCACGTCCGCATATATCATGCTGGAAATGTGGAACTACTTCAGTTGGTTGTTTGACTACTGGATTTGTGGAAGATCACTGGCACAACTTTCTCAACTGCATTGGACTTGGTCCTCAATTCCACACGTTCGCTGCTCCACCACTTTCTGAGTCAGCATGTCACATTGTTGCTGAGCTAGATGCCGTGTCGTCATCACACGTTTATACTGGACTGGAGTCCTAGTCAGCATTCCTAAATAACACAAAAACACAAATGTTAGATCAACATCCAAATAAGACATAAACTTAAAACCTAACAAAGAATGTCATAGCAATTTAAATATGGTGCCCTTTTATTTTCACCCCATGCCATGCCATGCCGTGCGTCTGTCTTAATTTATCTACCAAACCCATTTCATTAATTAATTAATTAATTAATTACACTTTAAATCAATCATTTTGACTATATATATTTAGTCTACGTACGCTACCTAATATTTACATGGGACTTTATGCGTGTAGAGTTATAAGAATAAATATAATTACTCATCTTTTCTCTTTCAATTCCTTGATGCATTTTATCATTTTCGTCCATTTGTTTTTTTTCTTTTAAGGTATGCGGTTCACTTACTAGTTATTATATATATATAAACAACTCAACTACTACTTAATTTATTAATACACCTGTCAGGTCAAAATAAACTCAATTAAATATATCCAAATTTTAGTCATTATAGAATACTAGGTCAAGTAAAAATAAGTATAAAATTAATATAGGGATGGATGGGGTATAATTGAGAATTTGAGAGTGGGGGGAAAGAAGAGGAGTGGGGTTTAATTAAGAAATAAATAAAAGAAATAAGGCCAATTAAGCTGCATGTAGTCTGAAAACCAAACCACAAAAGGAGAGATATTGAGAGAAAAGGAAAAGCAACTCCGAAAAAACTCTTTTCCTTCACACTTGAAAGTTAAACCTCTCTCTCTTCTCTCTTCTCTCTCGTGAAATGAAATAAAGAACCTAATATTCATTCAAGCTATGGAGGAGAAGATCAGAATAGATAAGCAAGACCAGTCACCAACAGAGATTAATTCAGTGGAAACAAGCTGTGCAGCACCATCCTCATCAACATCAAACAATATTATCATCCAAACTCTTATGATTAATCATGATATTAGCAACACCAGAAGCAGCTTCTTCGATTCTTTGGATTTCATGGACTGCTGCCCTTCTTCTTCTTCTTCGCCTTCTGCATTTGATGATTTGCTGCAGAATATGATATTCTCGGCTTGTGACGCGCCGGACTCTTCTTCCATCTCCTCTTCTTCCACTGAGGCCGCTGCTCCCACTCATGATCGCCAAAGTAACAATCAAATTCTTCTTCATGATGATAATGATCAAATGGAAGAAAAAGAACAAGGTGAAATTGAGGGAGAAGGAAAGAATCAAGACAAGTGCAGGAAACAGTAAGATCTCTCTCTCTCTCCTCTAAATGGGATTTAATTCTGAATTGCTGGGGAAAATATCTCATGATTCGATGTGTGATGATGTCTTTGCTCTCTTTCACTCCTTTTTCTTTTTTCCTATTGTTGAAAAATAGGTTAATATTTGTTTTAAAAGGAGTATGTATATAAAACTAATTTGCAGTAGGTTGAAAGTTAAAAAGAAGGAAGAAACGAAAAGGCAAAGAGATCCAAGATTTGCTTTCATGACAAAGAGTGAGATCGATAATTTGGACGATGGCTATCGATGGAGAAAATACGGCCAAAAAGCTGTCAAGAACAGCCCTTTTCCCAGGTATATATCAATTTTTCACACTAATAATTAATCAATATATTAAAGCCAATTTTCTTGTTCATGAATAAAGGGATGGATGGTGCTTAAGTTAAAAATAAAGTGGATCACGTCCTCTTTTTACATTAATAATATATATAATAAAAAAATCATATTGACAATTCAAATTAAATATATATATATATATAGGAGTATTTCTAAGTGTGTGTGTGTATAGGAGCTACTATCGGTGTACAACAGCAGCATGTGGTGTGAAAAAGAGAGTGGAGAGATCTTCAGACGATCCATCAATCGTTGTCACAACCTATGAAGGCACACATAAACACCCTTGTCCCATTACGCCACGTGGCGTCGCCTCCTTCGGCATCCATATTCCGCCTCTTGAAAGCGGCGGCGGCGGCGGTGGTGGTACTTCCTCGTCCCTCTTCATGCCCCAAATTCTTCACTATCAGCAGCAGCAACAACAAAGACAGCCCTATTTCACAAATTTCATGACACAGCCATCACCAATATTTGATTCTAGGGTTCCTCCTCCTCCCTTTCATGATAACAATGATGTATCAAGAGATGATGGGCTTCTTCAAGATATGCTGCCATCTGAGATGTTGAAGGGAGCCAAATTAAAATGGGAGTAGCTAGTAGAGATCAAGATATTATATCTATATTAATTGAGGTTTTTAGTTTCGTAGAAACATTAATGCATTGTTACAATTAGTACGTCTAATTTAATTTTGTCATGTTAATTAGAATTAACAGACTAGATAGGCTAATTAATTAATTTGGAGTTTCGGGGTTTTCTTTATGCATCAATCCCATTTCTAGCTCTATCTATCATGTAAAAGTTAGCTAGCTTTTAATTATTTATATAGATCTTGATGAAGGAGCTTACTTCTTTCGATCCTACTTCTTTGGTTAATTTCTTCGTATTTCTATATAAACACTTTAATTTCACATATACGTAGATATTATAATTTTTTTTATAAGTTATCGTCGTTGATTACTACTCTCTCCGTTCCACTATTCTTGGTCTACTTTGACAAAAATTGTGAGAATTTTTTGATTAGAGGTTTAATTTTTTACACGTATGCATCCACGAATGGATGAGATCATAAAACTCACATTCATGAATAGAGAATAATCTTGTGTGTTGATTAGGTAGGGAAAAACCAAGCCCATTAATCTTGTCCTTTTGTGTATGAATTAGCTAGTCAGCCTCAACTCAATAATTAATTGGGTTTAGGGTTTCTAAATTGAGGGAATTTATTATAGAGATTAATTTTTTCGTAAGTTGAGATTGAGAAGGGTCTTAAATTTCTTGGAAATATATATCTACGATTTGGTTTTTAGGGTTTGAATTTCTTTTATCATAATTTTTATTTTCTCTATTTTATATGGTCAATCATATGTACTATGGTACGTATTTATAGCAATACGTACAATACATTTTTGGAATGTGAAAAATCGTGTGAATTCATTTACTGCAATCAGTTTAGAAATTTCAGTGCAGGTGCAAATTATTTCAAGAAAATATTCATTAATTAATTGATACTTGTTTCATGATATTAGTCCATTATATGTGGAATTTTTCTCTATGTTTTATATCTGAAGATATATCAATTTACTTGATATATATTGCATAGCTGCATTCACCCTACTACTTTTCAAGTTCTAACTCTTGCAATTTAAGGTACTGTTTTCAGTATGTAAACATATTATTTTTTTAAATATTTCACCAGTTATATATATATATATAAGATAAGACTAAGACATGTATATATAGAGACTATATATTGTGCGTATATGTAGTGCACACTACAAAAATGCAAAATATATTAATAATATTAAATAGAAATATTGATTTTAAAATACACCAATTTTCCACGTTTTATCAATATCCCTATTAAATATCAAGACATTGCCGACGAACTTGATCCGTTTTCTAGGGCAGCATCGGTAATTAACACTTTCAATGGAAAAAAATCTATTGGCAACTACCAACAAATTCACAATGCAAAATCCCTCATCAAAATAAATTATATTTTAATATGATAGAAAGCATATGATTAAAATTTTCCAGTTATTGTGAATTCAATTTAAAAGTGTAACTAAAGAAGTTAACGTGAGATAAAAGCTTATTGAGCCTAATTTAATCAGCTCCTAATTAAAAATTCTTGATTCATTGATTGTTTAGTCTAATATTAATTATTAGAAAACTATTTAGAATACAAAAGTTGTTAGAGCCAGCTAGTGTGCGGAATATTCAATAATATATATAGGTATATTTCCTCGAAATTTGACATGGCACTTACAGACTCGAAAAGATTAGTGATGAAAAAGAAAAACTTAAGACATTAAATAGCACAATTTATTTTATACGCCAGTTCATTATCAGTACAAAAATAGGTAGGCGGGTCCAGACAAGACAGTTGGAGTTTGAGCACTATAGAACAGGACGGTGCATCCAAACGAGTTGGGGTATATGATGGATTGGATGCAGTAACAAATTATACATGAAGGGGTCGGCTTGGCGCCCATAAACAAAGCCTAAGTTGCTGGAAACTAGTTTCCCAGCTTTGGCAGTAGTTGAAATTGTACATTAGCATGTTAGTTGCTCCCTAGTCGAGTCGAGTAGAGTTGAGTCGAGCAAAATCTGTTACAACAGCAATTCATGATAACAGTAGAAATTAAAGCTACTTAGACAAAAGGTTTTTCAAAGCCACTATTTGCAATGAATGTGACAGACTGGCCGAACCTCTGTCGAGGAAAGGGGAAGGACAAATAATTGCCAACTTCATCTCGTATTTTTCCCAGATGTTGGTAGCTTTCATTTGAACGTAGTCATCATTTCTTCATCTGGATCACATACCTGCAATTGCAAACACAAGTCTTTAAGCACATGGCTTTCACTTTGCAAAGAAAGTTTTAGCATATAGAAACGTCGGAATAGTAGAAACCTGAAAGCTTATTTTTCCACATCCACTCCGGCGACGCCTGCACGCCCTATGAGATTTTAACAAATAAAATATATTAGAATCCTAGAAATATGGAAATGAATAAGAGGTAGAGTGTTGTTAGAAGTTTAAGCTTTAAGCCTCTAACCTGCTGATATCGTCCGGGGTCGCTTGGTGGACCAGTTCCAGCTGGACCTTGTGCATAGCCAGGTTCCTGAAAATCAAACAGTTTTTACAGATTCCAATTAGTGTTTGACTAATATGTTTCAAGAAAGTGGAATAAGTTTTCCAAATAACCAAAAGGAAAGAACTCCAATTATCTGATTACACATTTACCTTGGTGCCTTGTTTTGCAGAAAATCCAGGAACCTCGTACTGCTGAATATGTAAAGATGAGCATAATTAAAAATTTTGAAATGGTCATAGATACATACATACACACACACATATATATATATATATATATTTATATGTTTATGCATAAAAGGAAAAAATAGCACTGACCGAGGTTTGAGCATGGAATGGCTTGGGTTGGTTGTGCATCTGTTGAGCTTGAAGCTGAACTTGCATTTGAGGAGCATGTTGCATTGATTGTCCTGATGGGTGAGACTGCACATGAGGATGTAGGTTTGATGCCTTCTGTTGTTGCTGCTCATAAAGAGCAAGCTCCTCGGGTTTTTCCCACTACAAAAGTACAATTGAAATGGTAACTTACCTTCTGAATAACAGAATAAGGTATGAATAAATATTTCAACATTTACCTTGCTTTCACCAGTCAAGCTGTTATAGTAATACTTGTATCCATCAGGCGACGTATGCTCAGACCAGTTGGATGCAGCAACAGCGGTGGATGAGATAGGAGTCGTGGTGGTAGCTAAATCTCCAGCTGGTTTGGTACCAGTTGTATTGGTGACGGGCTGAGAAGAAGCTCCAGGCCAAGGAGACTACAGAAAGAAAAGAGTTTCTTTTTGATAAGTTTACAAAATCGAAGAGGCAAAGGAACATCAAAAACAAAATAATTCCAGCTTCTAAGAAACACAGACCTATTTGAGTGACGGTTCATAAAATACTGAAGAGCACACAAGTACACAACATTATTAAAAAAATCTTTATCGTTTCACAAACCAGACAAACTGAACTATATGGCTAACTAAGTAATATTGTCGTGTCCTGCAATTGCCAAATTCGATATCACAAAAGTAATTGACTGAGAAAGAGTGCCTAGAGATATATGATAACGTAAGAATCTGCAGAATTTTTATATTTTAGAGAAACTAATACCTGCTGTTTAGCAGCTAATTGACCTTGATGTGTTGCAAAATTTTGATTTGCTGGTTTCAGCTGCTGTAGCTGCTGTTGCAGCTGATTTAAGGTCTGTTGGGATGACTGGAAGGTCGCCTGCAGATTTTGTTTCTGCTGTGACAGCATTTGAGCCAAGTCCGAAGGCGGCTGACTAAAAGGTTGAAGTTGCTGATTCCCGACACCAGGAGCTTGTCTATGAGCAGACAATGCATTATGCTGCACTTGTAACTGGGGGTTGGAGTGCTGACCATTCTGTCCTGGCAGCATTTGCGATGATGGGGCCTGACTATACGGAGCTTGGCCAGCAACATTAGATCCATGTATTTGACCAGGTCGCATCTGTGATCCCTGCAAACTATGAACGTTGGTGAAAGATGTCGCGTTTGATGAAGGTAACTGAGCAGGTGGTGGCAAATGCTGTGGTGAGTGAAGAGGTTGCTGCCCGGGTGATTGCTTTGAGCCAAAAGATGGAATTTGTGGTGTAGTTTGGTTAAAATTCTGAAATGAATTAGAAAGAAGGGAATCAAGATTAGTCTAGAATTATAAGATACCGCTTATGGTAGAGCTTGATTTTTCCCACTTACAAACTGAGACATAGGTGCAGAAGTATGTCCGGGAAATGAACCGTCCATGCTGCCAGGAATAGCTCCAGTAGGACACTAGAATGCCATAAAACATGACAATGTCTTAAGAAAGGCGAGAACTAACAGGTCCATTGCCACAATAAACATTCCACCACTATAATGAATAAACTTGCCATTAAAAGAAAGATATGTGCATATATATAGCGAAATAAAATCGATCACTAGATGCACTACACCTAACACAGAGATAACTGATTTACTGGATAGCCATACAGGATCGAATTTTAGTTCTCTTACTGGAGTAGAAGAAACAGCCATATTCCTTGGTCTAGGCAGAAACTGATTAGTAAAACCTTGATTGTCAACATGAGAAGGCGGTCCTAAATTTTGCCCACTTGGCCAAGAATTAGGATTGGGGACACGAAATGGCTCATGACCATCTGGCGGTGGTGGTCTACAGAAGATCATAAAAAGGAGCTTCCATCAAATCTCAAGAAATCATAGCCTCCAAATTATAAGTCAGTGAAGCAGAATGTCACAGGAATACCTGATACCATTGGCAGAAAACCGAGGACTAGAAGAAGGTATACCAAACGTAGGACCGCCTCTGTGAAAGGACAAAGTGATTTAGCACAAGTTTAGCCCAGCAAAAGGAGTAGTTGTGTGAAAAAGCTACCTTGACTCTGCAGGTCTGGGTCTTTTTGGGTCAGCAAATCTAACAGTTAACGGTTGATCACAGCCCTGTGATGCATAATCAAATATGATGGACATGGACTATGAAATGGATATCTGAAATAAAAATGCCACTGAAGAAATGAAGTGGGACATACTCTCATAATATACGTCCCATTTAAGCCATTAATGGCTGCTTGTGCCAACTCTCTCTGGGAGAATTTGACAAATCCACAACCTGCAAAAGTTCAAAGATACGGAAGATTATTCAAATAAAAAAACATAATCGCCTATGTATCATGTGTCCCATCACATAATTGGCAAAAGAATCGGCTTTTAGCTTAAATAAAGTTATAGTCACATTCCTGAAGTAGAGGATGTTTCATGGATATTCACACGTAGGATGTAGCAAACTTCACATATTTAACAAGAGATGAAAAAGAAGCCTTGGCCTAATGAAAGGGGACCTACCACGGCTCTGCTTTAATTCATCACGCATAAGATAGACATCTTCGACTCTACCATAAGGTAAAAAGATCTGAAGAAATTAAACAGCAGTACCAATCACTGATAATTCAAACAGTAGATGTTTCATTGCAATAGATAGTGCCAGTAACCAACAAATGATATTTTGATAGACTAACTACCCACAAAAAATGACGAAAAACAAATGATGGCTTATGTGATAGAAGGCTAAAAGAAGCAAAAAGGTCATCTTTGAACTATAAAACATACTTCTTCAACTTCTTTCTCAGTAGCTTGTTTGTTCAATGATCCAACAAAGAGCTTGTATTCTGTTGCACCTGCATTCGGGTTAAAAGACCAATATTTCACCTGAGTAACTAAGAATCAAATCCTCCATGAAGACTCATGGAACAGTAAACCTATAAATGAATTCACAAACAAACTACTTGAGCATCGGACTACGTGCAAAGACAAGATAATTGCAACGCACCAAGACGTTCTCGTTCTCCATCAGCATATCTGACTTGGACAGGACCTGTTCCCTGTGCAACTCATGAAAAATATAAATACAAGCATAAGCTATAGGCGAAAAATAAACTGACAGATATATACCCCAGATAATGTGCATTGGTTATGCAACGCTCCAATTGCCCTATCAGCCTCTTCAAGAGAAGCATACTTAATGAAACAGCATCCTGCACGAGACAAAATTAAAATTCACATTTCACTATGATTTGTCTTCCTTCACCCCAAACAATACAGGTGCAGTCAATAAAGCTTAAAATATATTATTTTAAGGTAAACACTGAAGTTGTGCAATAATTGGATCCGGATAGAAAACCACAACATCCCGAACCTCAAACATCAAGTGCTACAGTGTTAGACAACCAATATGTAAACATAGGCAAAAAACAATAAACAACAGCTACAGTTACATTCTTCCATAAAGAAAAAGCAAAAACAAGGTAAAAAAAGTTGAAATAGACAACACAAATTAAACACAGCAACTTCACTAGCTAATCTCATCCATCAACAAAAAATCAAAATGTCACCAATGTACTGGACAATCTGCATGTTAGCACATATAGTCAAACACAAACCAATAGATCACATATCCATCCTTTGGAACATGAATACAGAACTACAAGTCCAAGTGACATGAGGAAAAATCAATAAAGTAAACCCAATAAAGTATTCATCAACTGATATTAAACAATAAGCCGCAAAGAGCAGAGGCAGTTCCTCACAACCAAGCACAGAACCATTTAGAATGCAAACATTAAACTTGTACCAGCTAAATATATTAATAGATGGCCCAAGTACACAATCAATGCAATGTGTAGAACTGCTTCTTTATACCTTTATAACAATCAAGCCTCTGGGACAAAATACGGGAACTTACAATAGTGTCTAGAAAGAGCATATTAGCCACTGCAATTATTATTGATAATTTGTGTCCGTAAATTTAACTAGTCAATCATTACACGGAAATGTGATAACAAGTGGAAGATTTTGAGCGGACAACCAAAGCACAAGCTTTTATACTGAAAAAAATGACATCACGGAACTATGATAATTGCATACAGACACAAATTTATCTTTCTTAATAAATAATCAAATATATCTACAAGCAACATTAACTACTGTTGAATCAGTAGAGATGCCACGACAGAACAAAAAACATCCACAAAATTCAATGTAAACATCCAACTCCAAAAGCCGTTGATAATAAAAGCACAAGCATCATACAAATATTGACAACTGATACATTTTCATTCTTTCATTAGAGTAGTTCAATTACCATCAGCCATAGAAAAATAAAGGAAATACAAGAAATAGCTATCAGTAAGAGGTACTATCATAAATTCAATTAACCGCACTAAATCATAAGGAAACCATTCACAGCAACACTGGTAATGAATTACTGAGAGGTCATAAAGTATAATACATTTTTTAATGCTCGGCTAACAAAGCACCAACTAAATAGTAGGTTGGAAAATAGCCTGCTAATATAACATTTTGGTGCATCCACACGTATGAAATGCTCAGCTAACAAGGCACGTGTCCCTGATTAATTACATTCATGTGCAATACTACAAGCACCAATTTTAATGAATAAATGCATAAATAACTGCCTTTAGGTAAATATGAAGCACCAACTAAATAGTAAGTTGAAAAACAGCCTGCTACTAGAACAATTTTGAGCATTCACATGTAAGAAATGCTGTCCCTGATTAACTACATTCATGTGCAAGATTGAAGTAAGATTCAAGGGGCGCATGAGAGATCAGTCCCCTAAAACATTCTACATCATTCACATTCCATTACAAATATCTACGCCAACAGAAAATCAAAATAAGGTATACCCATTAACAAAAAGATATACTATGGAATTAGGCCATATGATTCATTCAACAAAATGCATCTACGAAACTAGCGATACAATCTTCTTTCAACAAAGTCCTTATCGCAAAACTACCAATCCATTGCACCAGAATAAAATGTTGATCAACACATCCAATCACGTTTATAATCAGCAACTACATCACTGTCAGATGGATAAAAGAATGTCTAGAGACTAAAAACATTCTGTAAGCAGTACTACTTGTACTTGGGTTTATCTGGAACCAAACATTGAAAAAAGATTCACAATTGAATATCAGAGATCAACAAAACTAAATGGAGCAACTGTCCATATCCAATAATTAACGAACATAAGATAGCTCTCTTTATGTATGCAACAGAAGTACTACTGTGGTTGGTATGTACTATACAGTGAAAGGACTAGCATGCACAAGCTCATGAAAAAAAATATCAGAAATGAGAAGCATTAACTAATCCCATGGAAAAATTATATCATACAGAAAATACAATCATTTACTCCAAACAACCAAATAGAAACAAATTGAAACAAGTCCATGTGAAGTGTTGAGTAAATTGACAACGGCAAAAATAAGATTTTGAGCACAAGCAGATACATACATCTCGATTGACAACAAACATGCTAATATGTGCAACCAATTAGTAAGATCGGGAAAAAATATAAATAAAAAAAGAACAATTTCACCACATCCACTGAGTAATGGCTTGCATAGTGCAAACATCCAGAAAAAAAAAACAATGTATGGTACTGGGGGGAGAGAGAGAGAAGTGTAAAGAGCTACATACAAAATTAATCTAATTAGCTCCCATTCATATCAATCTCCTCATATTCAGCATACACCAAAATGCCAATCAACTAAAACCCACACAGATTATATGGACTGTTAATCATTAATCAGTAACGATTCATCCATAGAGCAGGGGATGAAAGAGGGACATTTGTGTATTCAAGTTAAACAAGCTTACTGACATTTTGAAAATTCAAAAGTAAGCTTATAAAAGTGCAACCACTTAATTGCATCCAAGCACAAGAAAAAAGTACTATGATGTGTAGAAAATTAATTTTAGCCATTGATGATATAAACAACATATTGAGGTCTACAAAGCCAAAATGGTTCTCGCTCATTAGTATACAAGGATTAACTTATGTAATATTTAATCTTGTCTTCTCTTGGATGATGGAGTATGTACAGAAAAGATGAAGGCGAATGAAGAACGGATGAGAAACAGAAGGCTACTGTGGCTTCCTTCAGCCCCCCAAAAGACCTGAAAGATACTTGCAGACACTTGCAGAGAAATTATAATTGAGTAAAACATACCAAAAGAACGTACCTTGTGGCTGTCCGGTCCTCTTATCCTTAATCAGAGCAACTTCCATCACACGCCCCTGCTTTTCAAAGAGAGGCCGGATCTAGAAACACAAAACAAATAATATATGTCATAGTAACAAGTAGAACCTGTACATTGGAAATCACTGAAAGTGAGTTCAAGAGCATATCCTTGGACGATCATCATTGATCAATACAGTGAACTTACATCATCTTCCGTGGCTGTCCTTGGAACAGACCCAACAAAGAGTTTGGCAAAAGTAGCTCCTTCTCTCCCTAAAAGAGTAAAACAAATTAGGTAATACATCTTAAAAGAGTGAAAAGTGAAGAGCCATATATTACAGATCCACGCAAAAAAAAAACAAATATGTGCATGGTGTGGTATCAAATGTTCATACGTTTCAAATCACCAACAAATATTCAAATATGAGCAAGCATGTTCTAATCAAGCACTACCATAAGCAAACTAAATTTTGATAGGAGAAATTCAATATTCATTAAGATTTCAGTTTTCCTTATTTCCAATAACTCATTGAGTATTTCCCTAAAAATTTCAAGAAATGAGCAAGCTTAAAGATTTAAAATTTATGTCTATTACCACACCCTTTTAAACCAACATGGACAAATAGTTTCAACCACTCCAAATTTACCCCATTTCTAATTATTTCATCTGAACTAGGCCACACAACAAGGTCAGGTTCTCTGAAAAATTGAACCAGACTCCAAACCGTTAGATCATAAAACAAATATAAGAATCTACGTCAAACCATAACCATGTTGCAAGAAGTAACGATGCATGAGTGAAAGAGAAAATTAGCAAAAATTCATCTATAATCCAATAAACCACCATCTCATAGAGAACCTGGTGATCTTTCTCTACCGGGATAACCACGTTTTTGGCCCGTGAGAGGTGGTGGAGGCCCTTGATAGTTATCAAAACCAAACCCTACACCATCACCAGAACCTACTCCTCCCATTGGTCGAAAGCTTACAGCATCACCATCACCACCGCCCAACCGTCTAAAACCTCCACCATTGACGCCAGCTGCACCCATTGGGGGAAATCCTCCACCATCGCCGTCAGCATCTCCACCACCACGCATCGTAAGAAGCCTTCCACCATCACCACCATAGGTGCCCATTGGCCGGAAACCACCAGCATCAGCTCCCCCTGCCATTGGTCGAAATCCTCCTGCTCCACTCATAGGCCGAAATCCTTCCCCGCCACCCACCGGTGGCGGTCGAAATCCGCCAATTCCTTCGCCAACTGGTCTCAATCCTCCTCCTCCCAATCCTCCACCACCACTAGGCGGAGATGGGTACGTCGGTGGAATTTCGAACGGCCTATTGTTTTCCCTTCCGCCCATGCCACGGCCACCTGGATAACCATGAGGACTGTGGCGTCCTCCTCCTCCTCCACCGCTGCCGCCACCTCGATAATTATCCTGATGCTGGGGGTGGAACGGAGCTCCGCCGCTTGAATTATAGAGATGAGATTGGTCGCTGCTATTGTTGTATCTATCACCACCTCTATTCCTATCGAACTTGTCCATAATCAAACAATTGGATAAACCCTAAACCTAATATTTTGAAGAATCGAAGTAGACGATTGTGCAGAGTGAAGCAGGAAATGAATAAATCACGAACACTGAAGAGAAAACGATGGTTTTTTGTTAGGCGAAGACGGCAGTCATTTTCTGTTTAGGACATGTCATCAAGATTCAAGGTAAAATGTAATTAGTGTTTACTAACGGTTCATACAAATAATACAATGGGCACCAAAACACAAAACAAATATTCTAGATAATTGGACATAAAAGCTGAATAAATTTTCCTCTCACCACAGTGAATTAATATCTTACTTTATTCTTTCTACTTTATTAATTTTAATTTAATATCTTTAATATTTTAATTATAAAATTTGCTAAAAAGAAAAAATAAAACTATTTTTATAAGATGTCACAATCGAAAAAAGATATTACATTAGTGGAAAGAGAATATATATTTTTTCTAACATCTTCACGTTATCCGAATCAAGATCAATTTTAATTAAATTATTTAATAATTGAATATATATTTGTTTATCGAAAGTTTCGTGAGTATATCTTTAAATATTTAGTTTTAACTAATTTTGATTCTAGAATTATTGATAATTCAAATTTAATTTTTCAGTGAATATTAAAAAAAATCATTAAGACTTTATTTATTGGTAAAAATAAAATACAAATTCACTCTTATATTTATTACTTTCTCTAAGATTAAAATTAATGTTTTTATTTATTGTTAAAAAATTAAATACAAATTCACTCTTATATTTATTACTTCATCCGATATTAAAATTAGCATTTAATTTAACTTGACATGTCTCTTAAAAAATAGTTTAACTCAAAATATATATATATATAGGATGTAGATCATATAGAAAGTAATTTTTCTGTAGAAAATAGGAAATGATCTACACCCTTGATTAACTCAAATCGGACGGTTGATTTTAAATCTAGGATTTTCGCACATTTCACACTCACTGCGTGTTGAGTTGTTGTTTGACAGTTCAACAAGGGACATTTATGTAAAATAACTTTAGGCGTTTTTTGGAAAGTTTTTTAAAAACTGAAACTTAGCGTAAATTATGGAGATTAGATAGTTAATTCCATAAAACTCAATCCTCTCAAACGGTGAAATCATTCTTCCCATAAATCCCTATTGACGCCGCCCTCTCCGACGCCGAGTTCTCCGCCATCGAGTCTGCCTTCGGTTTCTCTTTTCCACCAGATCTTCGCTCCATACTACAAGAAGGCCTTCCCGTCGGCGATGGCTTCCCCAATTGGCGCTCCTCCTCGCACCAGCGGTTCCAGATCCTAACCAATCAAGGAAGCTTCTCGAAACAATTTCTAGCTTGATTCCTGGGGCGAACGGCCGTGCGGTGGGGACATGCGGTTCTCGCGAGGGGGTTCCTGAAGAGCGCGTCGCCTCTCGTGCCGATCTACCGGAATTTCTACATACCTTCGGTGCCGTGCGCCGCCGGTAACCCGGTTTTCTACGTGCATGGCGGTGACGTTAGGGTTTGGTGCTTCTTCGAGAGGTGAACCAGAGGGAGAGGAGGATGACGACGACGGCGCCGACGCAGATTCCGACCACCACCCACAGCCGCAGCCCGAATATGGAGGTCCGCTCGTTGAACAGTTATGTTATTTAGAATTGAATTAGCATATAACATTGTTTTTAGTTATTAATCTACACTAATTGCATTGCTTGTAATAGAACTCATGTGTATACTACGATGAATATAGCAATTCATTTGACTATTTTATACAATGCATAAATAATAGTATTACAATTCAACTTAATTGCACCTAATATATTTATATGAATATAACAATGCATTTGACTGTTTTATACAATTCATATATAATAGTCTAACAATTCAACTGAATTATCAGTATACAAAATGATGACAATAACAATTCATTTTACATTCTAATACAACGCATAAACACAAATACTACAATTCAACTCAATTAACAGTATATGTAATACAATTTTTTTTGGGCAGAATGATTATTGAACTTCTTTTATTCACACTTTGAACCGCGCGACTGCTGGGAGTGAGTGTAATCTCGAAATCGTCGTCTTCTTCGTCTCGAAATCGTTGTCTTCTTCGTCTGGAACAAATGAGAAGATCGAATCTTTTTTTGGGATGAATGATTTTTCGATTTTTGAGCGGGTTGAGTTGAAGGGAAGTTACCTTATATTTTGTCCTTAATTTTCGCCTCTTTCTTATTTTTAAAACCTTTCCAAAAACTGCCAGTAGAAAATTTGACAACTTTGCCCTTATTTGAACTGTCCAACAACAATTCAACACACAGTGTGTGTGAAATGCGCGAATTTACACCAACCGTTAGATTTGGTCCAATCAAGGGTGTAGATCACTTTCTATTTTTTACCAAAATACTACTTTCTACCTGAAACCAACCCTATATATATATATATATATATAATGAATTGAATGAAGTTTGAGTTCCACTTCATTTGTCACAGTTAGGGGTGAAAACGGATCGGATATGAGCGGATAGTGCTTATCTCGTATCCTGACCCATATTTTTTTTCTCGAATTCGGAGTCGGATATGAAAAAGCCGATTTCAGATAAGAATTCGGATTATTCGGGATACGGACACGGGACAGATATAGTACGGATTCGGGTCGAATTTGAATAAATATAATCGAATAATATATTTTATACGAAAACTGTTGACACAATATTTCATAGAAGAACTAATACAAATTATAAGAATTGTATCTATTAAAAAAATAAATCTCGTTCTTTCGTTATATTACTATTTTTTATGCTTAATATGTAAGTTACGATTTAATTATTAAATTATTAATATAATAAATTAAATATATCTAAGAGTGCAACTTATACTATATTAAAACTCGAGAAATTAAACTTTTCACACACTCATAATCTAATAAAATAAATTTTAAAATAACATTTAGCAAGTAAATTAAAATCAGATTGTTACATATATATTTAAAAAATTCGGATATCCGCCGGATTTGTTATGGGAATAATATCCGACAAAATATGAAAAATTTCGGATTTGGGTGGATATTATGTAATCTAAGTCGGATCCTAAATTGGAATTTAAATTTTTGGATTCGGATCTGAATTCGACCGGATACTAATTTTTCATTCCAAATTAAATCCTACGACTTCGAATTGGGCGGATAATATCCGCCCTGATTTCACCCCTAATCACAGTTTTATATAAACTGGAGTCCGCTTGTTAAATATAAAAAAAATAAATCAAATAATAATTTATTGAATGAAATAAAATAACAAAATAAGTGACGATTTCGTGAATAAAATGAGTATTATATACATATTTATAGGTTAATATAAAATTATGAATATATATATATATACACACATATAAAATTGAATTTTATAACTACTCAATGTGTATATTTATATTAATTAATTCATAATATTCAACATTAGTAACATTAGTACTTATAAATTTGATAAAATAATTATTAATTTTATTCTAACAAATACATTGCCCGAAGTGATAGTTCACAAATATTTCTGAGGAGAACCAATTACCAAGCAAAATTGTAAGTTATATTTCGGTACTTAAATTTATTATGTTGTTAAGGCGGAAGACATGATGAATTATACAATAGTTGTGTCATTGCTTGAACAATTACATGTATGAGATATTATTTATTATCACGTTTTTATAAGTCAATGTAATTATTTATTGCAAATCACATAATTTTCGAACACATTTAAAAAAAATTGATAAGATACTTAATATATTTTTCAAAAATTTGTGTCAACTCATTCAGAACATTGGTGCATCGTTTCTCT
Source organism: Leonotis leonurus (assembly GCA_026898415.1). NCBI lineage: Eukaryota > Viridiplantae > Streptophyta > Magnoliopsida > Lamiales > Lamiaceae > Leonotis > Leonotis leonurus. Next base: position 1,685,348 of record JAPKLX010000023.1, read on the forward strand.
CGCAACCCTCTTTGTAGACGAATGAAATATTTATTTTATTTTTATTAAAAAATGTGTAAGATTATAAGAATTAAATAAATTATGACCGGTGCATAACACGGGGTACAAATACTAGTACTATTAATGTAGGGTTAGATCTATCTTTACGCATCTTTGTATTGTTTTATGCTTAGGTATGCATATCTGTTTCATATTCATTGGGTTTTATTTTTCACCTTTTAACCTGATTTTGGCGTTATTAATCCATTTTTCATAATAAGTATTGACATGTTTTATTTTATTATCTATAGGGGTATCAACTGGTCCGACATGGATTAATTGGAGCAGATTAATTGATTATTGAAAATCAAAAAGTGCACTTTTTGAGTATCGAATTTTGAACCGTCTATTATATTGGTTAACCGGCTTTCGATCAGTTTGGTACCGGTTATTTATGCAATCTGATTAAGGAACTCGTCTTTTAATAATATTATATAGTATTTTTTAATATTTATAAAATATCAATATTTAAATTAATAATACTTCACATAAATATTTTAAATATAAAATTTGTGTTTTTAATAATTATTATAATAAACCGGTATCTGGTCCGGTACCGAACTCGGGTATTGTTATTTTTTTTAAATATTATGACTTACCGGCCTATTTATTGAAAAATTGGTACTCAATAACCGATTCTCGATTCAATATCAATTCTTTCCAAAAATTGGTTACCGATTGACGATTGTCCCTTTCTATTTATTTCTATATACAAAATTATTTTGTATTTTGAATTCAATACATAAACAAATTACAATAGAATATTATTTATTTTTTTACATAATATAATGTCATCTTATTATGTCAATATAATGGTACCAAAATATAAAAATTCCATTTACTTTAATATGTTATCATTTTCTTTATCAAACATAATATAAGAGCATTCGCAGCGGGATGGCTCAGGAGGCAGCGGGCAGGAGGGCGGGAAGCGGCCTCGGGAGGCAGCAGAGCGAGGTTGTCGTTGCAGCGTCGGGGCGCGAGCGTCCGCATTGTGAACCGATAGCTAGCCTCTGGGCCCTGGAGGCCAGGGCGGAAATGCCGCTGCGGGTGGGGGACTCCCAAGTCCCCACCCTATTTTTCTTTTCTTTTTTTTCGCTTTTTTTAATTTATTTTTTATTTTTTAATTATTTAAATTATCTACATCTATAAATACCACATTTTATTTCATTCTTCATACACTCTTCATCTATATTATATCTCATATTCATCTCCAAAATGTCTTCTTCCTTCAATTCTGATGACGAAATTAATATTCAATTTTTGCAACTAGCATCAACTTTTATGGAGGCGGGTCGTCAATATCTAGCATCACTCGACACATCCGACGTGCAACGTCCAAAAAAAAAGAAGAGCCTTTATCAAGAGGGATCGAGAGACCGCCTCCCAACATTTATACAACAACTACTTATCCTAAAATCCAACATTCGGAGATAATTTTTTCTGATGTCGATTTCATATGCGGAGAGAATAATTACTCCACATCGTCACAACATTGGAAGATCGTGAAGAATACTTCCAACAACGGCCGGATACTACGGGACGTCAAGGGTTCACGCCACTACAAAAATGCACGGTTGTAATCCAACAACTTGCAAATGGATGTGCCGCTAATCAATACGACGAGTATCTCCGAGTCGTCGAGTCAATGGGCATCGAATGCCTCAAACTTTTTGCCGTGCTGTTATTGTGGCTTTTGGGTCTCAATATTTGAGGCGGCCCAACTAACAAGATATCCAACGGCTAATGGAGCTTCACGAAGAGAAGCACGACTTCCTTGGCATGCTCGGTAGCATCGATTGCATGTATTGGGCATGGAAAAATTATCCGATGGCCTGGTGCGGGGCTTATACACGTACCAATAAAGGCCATCCAACTATCATGCTCGAAGTCGTCACCTCCCAATATTTATGGATATGACACGCTTTCTTCAGCATCGCCGGATCGGCGAACGACATTTGCGTGCTCAACTAGTCTTTGGTGTTCTACTATGTGCTCAACGGGAAAGCACATCGTGTGACGTTTAAGGCTAACAATAAATAATACAATATGGTGTATTATTTAGCCGACGGCGCTTCCCATCTTGGGCGACTTTCGTCAAATCAATGTCGACACCCACCGACGAGAAACGATATCGTTTCAAGGTTATGCAAGAAGCGGCACGCAAGGACGTCGAACGAGCATTTGGAGTACTCCAATCTCGATAGGCAATCATTAGAAGTTCGGCACGCCTTTGGTTTCGTGAGCATTGATCCTACATCGTGTATACTTGCATTATGTTGCATAACATGATTATTGAAGACAAAGGTTCATATGTGACTAGTTGGGCACCGGAGACCAAAGCAAGCTCCTCCTCGACTCCACCTGAAGAAGCTACTCACGGTGTCAACGATAAATTCAAGGACTACATGGAGCGTTCGGCGAACGTCCGAGATAGACGTGCTCACGAGATGCTCGAGCATGATTTAATTGAATAAATCTATGCTTGATTCGGTTCTTTAGATTAAGACTCTTTTTTAGTTTCCTTTCTTGTATTTTAATTCCGTGTGTTTTAAATTCTCGTATTTCAATTTCTTGTATTTTGTATTTGAAATAAAAATTAATGAAATTTTAATTTTTAAAATATGTTGTTTTAATTTTAATGTTATTTATTTAAATAAATTAAAATATTAATCAAAAAATATATATTTAATTTATCTTCGTATTTATTTATTTTATATTACAAATTTAAATTAACAAATTAAATTAATAAAAAATTTCCCAAATTAAATCATTCTAAATTAAAGTAGAGAGCTCCTACTACTATAAATCAACACAACCTCTCTAAAAATTATGAACCACACAAAAAGTTCATTTTTTTTTTACTAAAATGCCACCGGTAGGCTCCAAGTGGGAGCATCCCATTTGTGGATGCTCTAAATGTCTTGTAACGAAAGAAATGAGTACTAGTTTTAAACAATAATACACACTCCGTCTCATTATTATTGATCCCGTTTAACTAAAATTATAAATGATTTATTAATTTTTAAGATCAATAATAATGGGATTGAGGGAATACTAAACATACAATTGTCGAGTCGGCTGAGCACAATGAATTATGAGAAACTATTTAATTGATTGCAATTAGGTCTGGTTTTTACTAATTAGACCTTGTCTTTCCTGTTGTAAATGTAAATTGGCAGGGATTATATATAGATTGGGCTCTCCAGAACTTGAACATGAAAACGTCCTCACCAATGTGGGCCTAGGCCCATCTTTATTGTGGGCAAGTTCTCGTGGTGTCAGCCTCAACTCTGTGCCTCTCTTCTTTATTCTTTACTGAGTTATTGAGTAGCATTGTGATTGAACCCAAAATGAATCAAATATTATTCCGTTTAGTGGCGGATCCACATTTAATGAAGGAGGGGCTTTAGTCTATACCAATTTTTAAAATATGGAGTATTTTATAATTAAAAATCGTAAATTTATCGATATCTTTACGAGTATTTGTATAAAAGCTTTTATTGATATTTGAATTATAGCAAAATCTATTTTTAAATTGGTATATCGAAACTCAGCTTCTACTAATAACTTTTATGTGTCTGTCATTTATTGCGTTTGAATTCAACATATTTGAAAATTTGACAACTCGAGTTTGGTTCGTTTGCTATTCGATTTAATATGAATTCGATCTTGACTCGAATTTGTTTAACATATATATATATATTTATATTAATTTGACAAGTTTGTGAACTAGTTCGTATATAAGGTTGGTGAAATATTCAAAACTTGCTTGTTTTTAAAATTCACGAACAAACTCGTTAACAAAGTTCGTGAATTATTTGGAGTATGACTTGTTAAAATTATATTCAAATATGTTTGTGAACTTTTTGAATCAAGTACTATTAGACTCGAGTTTAACTCGACTCAACGCTCAAATTTGATTTATTTATAAACGAATAATTTTTATTGAGTCAAATTTCAAATAATTCACCGAGTAGCGCTCCACCGCCCGCGGTGGGCACATCTTAATGCGCCCGCGGTTGATGTGGCAATGCCACATCATTGACACATCATCATACGAGTCACTATATTTTTCGTTTTTTTATTAATTTTATTTTTATTATTATTATTTATTAAATAATATTAAACTATACCCTAACCAATAAACCCTAGTCGGAAAGTGATAATTAATAAAAAATATTTAAGTTTTAATATTTATCTACGTGGCATGCCACATCAACCGCGAGCGCATTAAGAAATGCCCACCGCGGGCGGGTGAGCATTTTCGATAATTCACCTGGCTTGTTTTTAGTGGTAGTACTTTGAATAATGATACCATGATTGAACTGGATATCAAATCAAAATTTACTTATAAAGACTTATTAAATAAAAGATATCCATCCTATCATATAAAGTAATAAGATGATTCTTGTCAATCTTCAATTAATACAGAACATTTTTAACCGTTGCCCTATGATATGTTCATCAATTATAATGTTAGCTCAATTTCATAAAGTAATAGGTTAATAGGTGATTTTTTATCAAATAACAATAAAAATTATTTATTTTAAAATAAAAGATAAAAAATATTCATGACAATATAAAAATTTTCTTGTATACTCATACAATTCAATTATTTCATAAAATAAAATATATAAGCACATATCAATTTCTTTATGTATTCATGTAAGTGAATATTTTTTATTTATTAAAATAGTATTTTTAACCTTTTAGAATGTCCACTTATTTTTCTTTAATTTACTTTTATAAAAGTTATTATAGATTTCAATAAAATAAAATTACGACATGCTCCTTAAAAAAAAATACTTAAAATAAAAACTAAGGCCAAACCAGACCGAAATCAGGGGCATGTTTGTCAAACCAAGCCGTTATGATTTTGACAGATACAATAATTGCCTAACATCTAATTAATGAAAACAATGTGTATAGACTATAGTAGGCATCCAATTGGCTATAAATAAGGCTATACTAGGGGTAATGTATTTTATTTAATTTAATACTGAAAGTTTAAAACAATGATTTCCCAACCATCTCTGGAATAATTGTTTTTGACCCAATCGGTAATTTTACTACTCACTGTTACTATTTTTACTTATTACTTAAAGAGAGCTTCTTTAATCACACCACCGCCAAATATTTATTATCCATTTTCACTCAGATCTAATTCTTTCACCTTCAACAATATCTGTCGCCTTTAATTTCCCGCGTCTATACATACACTATACATACGCATACTCTTCACTGCTATTGGTGTTTTGTAATGCTGATTCATTTGTTCTGAAGTTGCTCCGCGGATTAAAAATGGTGATGTACGGACCGTTGGCGCCTGGTCAGGTCAGTTGATCGGTTGATTGTGTTTTTGAGTTAGCAAATGTGATGGATCTGAGCAGATTATAGCTTTTCTTAGATGTAATTGTTGCTTGAAGTTAGTGTTGGAGTAGATTAGGGAATTTATTAGTTATGTTAGTAGCTTTGGATGAAGATGTGTGCCATGCTGGAGAATTGTGTGCCATCGTGAAGTTTCTTTTGTTTGTGTGATGTGTTCCTTTTTGGCTTTTTCTGTAGTTCGATCTTCGATAATTGGGTGAGCTCACTGTGTTGCGATTTGGAGTTGATAATATTCTGAATGCAGGTATCGTTTTTCCTTGGAGTTGTACCAATATTTGCTGCGTGGTTATACTCGGAATATTTGGAGTATAAGAAGAATTTGTCGTCTTCGAAACCGTAAGTTGATGAACTTTGTCCATATGCACTTGTTATTTTTTTGTTCTGTTGATTTTAAATTTTATGGTTACTGTTCTTATGGAGGATTATGGCTGTATAGTAATTTCTTGGTTATGCTGGTATTAACATGGGATAGTAAAGGAGATGCATTTCCCGATCGTGTGACAGATCAATACTTTACCTACTTTTATGGTTTGAATATTGGTAGTGAAATAAGTAAATGTAGAAGGCAAATTGATGTGACTAATTATTGAAAAATCTCGAATGATAGGAAATAAGAAATATTGGTGTTTGAAATTGTTAATTGACCGTGACATGAATTTCTCTATATTTACGATTCAGATTGTTATACAACTCCCATCTATGCTATGTCATTCTCTCTAATTTCATGCATTTCAGAGGAAGGAGTTCTGATATCAATTTAGTTGAGTTGGCTGGAGCAATTCAAGAAGATGATAGAGCTCTTCTTCTGGAAGGAGGTGGCCTTCAATCAGCCTCCCCTAGAGTGCGGAATTCATCTGCATCATCGCAGGTCATGAGGTTTGTCAAAATTTACCCTGAACTTACTTTGATTGGTATGTCAGCTTATGCGCTTGACATGACTGTATTATCAGGTTTCTTATGTTGGATGAGTCATTCTTGCTGGAGAACCGATTGACTTTGAGAGCCATGTATGTGTGTAGTTTCAAGTTCCTAGCTTTATAATTCTGATTTAGAATGAATGCTTTAGTTTCTCTTTTGTTACTCTTATGCTTTTGCTTACCTTGTGCAGGTCAGAATTTGGCGCCCTTTTAATATACTACTACATATGTGACCGAACAAATCTTCTTGGAGAATCAAAGAAGGTGCGATTGAATTCCTCCTTACTGCGCAACTGGTGGATTCATTCTGATACAGTTGCGATGTGAGAGTCTATTGGTTGGTATTGGTTATTAGGTTGACTGGTTGAGTGTGTATCATGATAATGCCATAATACATAAAGGAGAAAATCATGTCCTAGCCATCAAAACCTGGTTTTCCACCTTTGCACATGAACTGTGAAGACGAGTAATTAAAAAGAAAAAATTGTGAACCTAACTACCTAAGTGTGAAAAAGAGAATGTATGACATCCTGCTGCTGCAGAGAAGAAGTCATACACTTGTATTATCATTCTTTAATTTCCACATACACTGCTCAGAATAATCCCAACTATAGTAAATTAAACATCCTACTGTGGATTCACACATATCTTCTTTCTCAAGGCTTAGACTAGTGTGATTCTGATTTGGGCAAAGAGAGTGGAAAACTTAAGATTCTTTTTTGGTGTTCTAAAGTGGTGCTAATCAAATCTGTGCTAATACTTCATATGAGGTTTTAACTTCTTTCTGCAATTATACACTAATTCGGCGGGGATGGTTGGTAAATGACTTTGTTGTAAGCTTACAATAATTTCATTTTTTATGGCAGACTTATAACCGGGATCTTTTCTTGTTCCTGTACTTCCTTCTCATCATTGTCTCGGCAGTTACTTCTTTCAAGATACACAGTGACAAGTCAGCATTCTCTGGGAAGTCAATGATGTATCTGAATAGGCATCAAACTGAGGAATGGAAAGGCTGGATGCAGGTAAGGAATCATTTATGTATCAGTCATTGGTTCTGAAATAGAGTTTGATCCGGCAGTGTTCTTTTTCAGTTCCAACCTTCAATTGACTGTGAAGTCGTCTACCTTTCATCTATTGTTTGAAATTTGTTCCCTCATATTCATTCTTATTTTCCTGTATATGCCGACCATTTTTAGTTTATTGACAACTCCTTAGTATTTCTGATACGCAAACAATTCTTTACGGCCACATGTAATTATTTGGGTAATCTTCTTAGAACCCTCACCCTAATTTACATCTAATGTTGAGTTCCTCTTCGTTAAATACTATGTCATCATATTTTTTTTCTAAAATTTTCACATCAGTAATTCTAGAATTCTATGAAATATGGACGTTTTGTTTAACTCAGATTTTTATTCATTTCAGCAGATAGAACTGTTCAAACTATCACGAAGATAAATGAATTTTAATCACAAACAACTCTCTTAACTGGTTATTGTTTTGGTAGCTTTCCAATAAGCAATATTTCTCATTTCAATTTTTCTTTTTGTCCACTCTACAAGCTTGAAAAGCCATATGGTGGGAGAATTTTTGGTGACTTATCCAATTAATTACTTAATCAATCAATCAAGCAATTAGTTAATTTGTATCAGTTAGAGAGCTATAGATACTACTTGATGTCTTGAGATCTTCTTTTGTGACATTCTGTGGTTGCCAATACTTTGCTATATACTTACAACTAGAACAAATAGTCTTAGCTATCTTTTCCTCTATCTACAGGTTTTATTTCTTATGTATCACTACTTCGCTGCAACAGAAATTTACAACGCGATAAGAATCTTCATTGCTGCATATGTATGGATGACTGGATTTGGGAATTTCTCATATTATTACATTCGCAAGGATTTTAGCCTTGCTAGGTTCGTCCAGGTTAGAATATTTTCTTATACGAAATGTCCATTGATTTTACTTAAATCCTGTTCCTAAAGGACTGATCTTGATTTGCAGATGATGTGGCGATTAAATTTTTTGGTGTTGTTTTGCTGCCTTGTGCTTAATAACAGCTATGTCTTATACTACATATGCCCCATGCACACTCTTTTTACTTTGATGGTGTATGGAGCACTTGGAATATTCAATAAGTATAATGAACGTGGAACTGTCATGGCTGTCAAAATTCTAGCTTGCTTCTTAGTAGTTATTCTTATATGGGAAGTACCCGGGGTATTTGATCTGTTCTGGAGCCCCTTCACTTTCCTGCTAGGTTAAATTCTAGCCTTTCACATTATGTCTCACGTGTATAAATGTGTATATCAATCTCAATGCAACCGTTTAATTTCAGGATACAGAGACCCCGCCTCGAAAGTGAAACTTCCCCTTTTGCATGAATGGCATTTTCGATCAGGCCTTGATCGCTACATTTGGATAATTGGAATGATATATGCATATTTCCACCCAACAGTAAGTTCGTTTGCTTATATCCATTTGCATTTCAGATTAATCTGCAAGTCTTTTCTGTCTCTTTGAAGTTTTTGCTGACGTTAATATCCTATACCACGTCAAATTGTAAATATTTTGAATGGATTCGCAGGTTGAGAGATGGTTGGAAAAACTGGAGGAAGCTGAAGTAAAGCGCAGGATATTTATCAAGTCGATTATTGTGACAATATCCTTGACGGTATGCCTCAATCTCTCAGTTTAGTCTTAAAACTTATCAAGTTGACATCAAACATAAATGATTTAATATTTTAAGGTGGGATACCTTTGGGTGGAGTTCATATACAAGCTTCCAAAGATTACATACAACAAGTACCATCCTTATACGTCATGGATACCCATTACGTACGCCCATTTTTCAGTCCATTCATTTTTCAGTCTCTTTGTCTAGGCTAGATATACAGCAAATACTCGGGGAACTTTATATTAATCTTTGTATATTGTCCTTGCAGTGTATACATATGTCTTCGAAATGTGACTCATAGTTTCCGCTCCTACTCATTGACACTTTTTGCGTAAGTATTCATTGATTCTCTAAGTAACGGATAGTTAAAATTTTGTTAAAAGACATAAATGATATTTTACTTTTTTTTTAATTGGATGTTTTCCTTGATCAACAGATGGCTTGGCAAGATAACTTTGGAAACTTATATCTCACAATTTCATATATGGTTGAGGTATGCAATTCAGTTTCTAAAGTCATCAATATTAGAATCATCTTTATCTTCTGGTCAGTATGCCTAGTGCCCATCATACACCTTTATTGGTGCAAATCTGCATATACAAGATCCAGTTACTGTTGGGGCATGAACACATCCTTTTGGTCACTTAAAATACTTGCAACCTGATCTATGAACAAGCACATTTTTATGAACTTTATGTAATGAAATGCAGGTCGAGTGTGCCAGATGGCCAGCCCAAGCTGCTACTTTCATTAATTCCAGATTACCCGTTGTTAAACTTCATGCTCACTACTGCAATATATGTAGCGGTACAATCCCCTCCTCTCCCTCTTTTCATTTCCTTATTTTTTCTAAAATGAATAACAATCATAGTCTTGATTTACCTTTTAATTTCAACCTTTCGAACCTTGCAGGTATCATACCGGCTTTTTGAACTTACAAATACTCTGAAATCAACATTCATACCATCCAAGGACGACAAGCGCCTTGGACACAACTTGGCTGCAGCTATGGTTATTGGAGGCATTCTATACATCATCGCTTTTGTATTGATTAAAGTTCCTCAAATGATAGTAAGCCTTCCACCCACATTTCTGTTTCAGTATGCCAGCTAATTGTTCTGTGTAATTTTGTTCAAAATCCTCGACTTCTTTTATTGTTTCTGAGTCAATAAAAAATATTGAAATAACGCTTACAATCTTGATGAAAAAAAATGCAGGTGTGAATTATTTTTGGAGGGATTACAGAAAACAGGAGCCTCAATTGCTCTCTTGCTCGCTTGGATTGGCATCAAATTGGACACTTGTGGAAGAGGTCTCTTATATTGTGTATAGAAAATATTGAGATATCGTAGCCATTAATTTTTTTTTCAAAAGCCTTTTCCACTTGTAAACTTTTGGATGATACTACACAAGGAGTTGCATTCCTAATACTTTGTTATGATTCATGTAACATCTCAAAAACAGTAAACTTACAAGTTGCAACTTTGTTGTTTTAGAGATGCCACTATAGACAATTTGTTTCAGAAAAGTGTACTGCTGGGGAGTTGAAACAAGTTTTAAGAAAAAGTTGTAAAGTGTGTTTCTGGAAAAAATTGACTCACAAAATATAATATAAGTGAAGTTTAAAATAGTGATTATTTTTTGGGACATATCTAAAATAGGAAAGAGTACACTTTAGTGAATGATCCAAATCGGCAATAAGAATCTTTTTCTATTCGGAGATTTCATCTTCAGGAAGTGCTAATATGAACAATTGCACACTAGTCTTCTTAATTACTTGTGGTCTTCGTTTAATTCTGATTTCTGCGACTTATTATTATTATAATTTTTTAGCCAAATAAATTTATTTGGTCATAAATAGTTAGTCAGCGAACACATCATTCGGAGTAATGATAGAATAACTGATTTCTACGAATTGAAAAGTTACACTTGATGCAGATAAGAAAAACTTGATGTTCTTATAATTATAATGACTACAACAAAACTGAGTAATGCTGCCTCCAAGAGAATGCTCCGTCCTACGCTCCTCAGAATATGTGAACCATGTCATATGCAAATCTTTCATAATGTCAGGGAAAACAGGCAATAACCATAATAAAGGATGTAATCTGCATACATATGTACTCCTGTATTCACGAATTCGTCACTCATTTTGCTATTTTAGATACTTCACAACTTCGTTATCCGATTTTTTTTAGTAAGTGGACCCCTTTATTTTATACACACAACTCAATTAAATATAACAAATGAGGTTGGACCCAAACTCTACACAATATATAATATACTTAAGTCAAATTATTTTTTTAAAACGTGTGCCTAGTCAAAGTTAGTAAAAGATTCGTGAACAGAGATAGTATTATGTATATACATATATAACTGTGCATGTGTGGTGTGAAACAACACCCTAAATACCAAGAGATCAAAGCAGTTCAGTAATTGCTATTATGGTCCTAATGTTATGAAACAACAATTAAAGGATACGTCCAAAATAGCACGAACGACTGCAAGAAGTCAAGATAAAACCATAGTTAGCCGTATTGTCACTAAAATAATAAAAGAAATGAGAGATACAAACAAGATACGAGAATCCCATTCACAATGGGACGTCATCTTTTGTGACCATATCATAGACTAGTATTTGCTCTTGAACAACCAATTAGTGCAAGCAGAGATGAGATTCACAATTTTGGTTTCAAGATTTGGAGAGCCAAAATTGGCATAAACTACTTTGCTCATAAAAGCACTTCACACAACACCTCAACTGTTCAACACATATATTGATCAATGGGTAGAGTAAGCCATTCAGCTCACAAAGTATATATATATGTGACACGTCTACTGTGCTTTCTAGATCAGTTAGAGAAGGTAAAAACTGACAAAAACTACATTGATTCACAAAGCACATATCACAAGAATGCAATACATCTATGCATAAAGGAGTAAGGCATTCAGCTTGGAGATTAAAGATATGTTAAAGATTACCATAATCCTATTCTGAAAACCTGTATTCGCTTTCATGATCAATTAGAGAAACTCTAAACTGGCATAAATTACTTTGCAAATATAAGCACATATCACAATAATGCAACACGTCTATGCATAAAAGAGTAAGAGATCAGATCAGGAACTACAAAAATGAAACAAAGATATGTAAAAGATTACCAAAAGTCCACCAAGAATGCCATCAAAGACAATCTGATTCCAGCTATCGAAAAATGAATGAACAGAAAAACCAGTCTTTGCAGCCAATCCCACAGTAGTAATTGTCATGATGAAGAAATAAAAAATAAATCCTGTCAAGGCCGTGTATCCCAAAATTCCAGCAATTACTCCACCTATGATAGACATAAATGTGCGACTGCAACAAAACGAAAAGACATAGCTTGTTATTAATATGGAGTGGCTAAACATGTATGTGATCAAGATGAGAGCTAATGATTCTATTTTATGAAAGCAGAATGGTAACACAAGAAGATAACGAGCAAACCTATAATTGATAATTCTAGTGTTGTTTTGCATATTTTCGACATTGAAAGTCGGTATCTCGTCCAATGCAGCATCACTAGATTTCTTTTTCTGCCCATTTGAATCATCATGAACTGCCATTGCTCTCTCTCTCCTCCAAAATTCTCAAAACCCTTCTGAAAGTTACAAATTGCAAAACTTTAAGCAACCAATATCACTATAGTTCATAATAAATTCATCCAAAAAAAAGAAAAAAAGAAACCCCAATACACTATCACCCGCTATTAACTTGAAACCCTTTTAAGTCTACAAATTACATAACTACAGCTCAGAAATCAATTGAACTCATCACCAGAGTTTTACGATATCAGAAAGCAATTATACTTAGATTTTGATTTCTTCAACTGAAACAAACTTATAATCCCAATTCAAATAATTTGAAACGAACCCTTCATAAAAATCGCAACTTTCGTTTTCCCGTCAAACTACATATCACTAAAAGCAAGAAATCACAACTTAATCACAGAAGAAAAAGTAGGAACTTCAAGAGATCTGCGTAAAGAGTTCAAATTATTACCTCGAAACAAATCAGGAAATATATGAAATTTCTGAAAATTTAAGATGGAGAAGGAGATTGATCAATGTGACAAACTCTTGATTCGAATTACATATCACGGGTTAACATTCCTTTTAGAACTCCAATTTGGGTGGAGCCGGTTTTATCAGGCTCAAGTCTCAAATGATGGGCTTCTTTTCATTATTTATAATAATAATAATTCATCCTTTTCGTTTGAAATGTCCAAATAACAATTCATTTTCTCAATATGAATAGTAAACTATAAGGTTGCATGTAAAAGCCCAAGGCAACCTAGTACATCTTTCATTTGAAACCCCCAAAGCCCATTCGCATTGTCTTTTCCTATACAGCATTCCCTTCTTTCTCTCTTCTCTCTTTCCCTCACCCCATCCATATTTAGCGAAACAGAAACAGAGTTCCCCTTTCTTTTCCTTCAATTATTTATACCTCCCCACTTCAAATTTGCTTTGAGTTAGGTCGGTTTTGCTGGGAGACACGTAAGTTGTATTTATTTTGTTAATTTTACTCGCTCTGCAAAATGTATTTGAAAGAGGGCCGTTCCCTGTTGCTAAAATTGCATAAACCCTCAATCCCTTTTATCCTAAGCTCAAACCCGAATGTTGATTCTCAAGCACAAAACAGCAGTGATAGTAAAGGTTTGGTTTTTATTAAGGAATCAGAAGTATTGAGTAGGTTGAGTAATGAAAAAGATATTGTGATGGCATTGGATTATTTCAAATATATATCTAATTCCAACTCTTTCAAGCACACACCTTTAACTTATAGAGCTATGATTGAGAAACTTGGGGTTGAAGGTGAAATGGACGGTGTGCAATATCTTCTGCAGCAAATGAAAGTGGAAGGCATTACTTGCTCTGAAGATCTGTTCATTAGTTTGATCAAGTCTTATAGTCGAGTGGGGGCGTCCGAGCAAGCTTTGAAAACGTTTTATAGGATTCGTGAGTTTGGTTGTGCTCCAACGGTTAGGATTTACAATCATTTGTTGGATGCATTGCTCTGTGAGAATAGGTTTAGTATGATTACTCCGTTGTATGGTAATATGAAGAAAGATGGATTGGAGCCTAATGTGTATACGTATAATATTTTGTTGAAAGTGCTCTGCAAGAACAATAGTTTTAGTGGTGCTCGTAGGTTGCTTGAGGAGATGTCGAGCAAGGGATGTGAGCCCGATGATGTGAGCTATACTACTGTCGTGTCGTTTATGTGTAAAGATGGTAAGGTGGAAGAGGCTAGGGATTTGGTTTTGAAACTGGTTGCGTGCACACCAGTTTATAACGTGTTGATTGGTGGATATTGTCGAGAACGGAAGATCAAGATTGCATTAGAATTGATGGATGGAATGGTGAGTAGGGGAATAAGCCCTAATGTCATTACATATACTACTGTTTTGAATTGTCTATCTGACTCGGGTGATGTTGTGGTCGCGTTTGCTATTTTGGCCAAGATGTTTGTTCGAGGGTGTCGTCCAAATACTCAGACGTTTACTTCTTTGATAAAGGGGCTATCATTGCAGGGTAGATCTCTTGAAGCTCTTGATGTTTTGACTCGTATGTTGGATGATGGGATTTTCCCAAATGAAGTTACATTTAACACACTCATTCATGGCTTCTGCTTGGCTGGGAATATGAGAGAGGCCTTCTCTCTTCTTGATAGAATGGAGGCGAATGGATGTTGTCCGAATGTAACAACGTATGCAACCCTAATCAACGGTTGTGCAAGAATCGGGGATTTTATTGGTGCATCGGAAGTATGGAACAAGATGGTAGCCCTTCAATGCCGTCCTAATGTGGTAGCATATACGAGCATGATAGACACGCTCTGCAAAAACTCCATGTTCAACCAAGCTTATGATCTTCTTGAGACGATGAGGAGAGATAAGTGCTCCCCCAACATAGTTACTTTCAACGTTTTCATCAAAGGTTTGTGCTCTAAAGGCAGGGTTGATTGGGCTATGGAGTTGTTTCATGAGATGGAAATGCATGGCTGCATACCTAATGTGGTTACATACAATGAGCTCTTGGATGGTTTGTTCAAGACCGGATACGAGGTTTGTGCTTTTGAGCTCGTTTCTGCAATGGAAGAACGGGGCATTAAGTTCAACACAGTCACTTACAACACCATCATACACGGTCTATGCACTTGTGGAAAGGTTGAGGAGGCATGGAAGCTCGTCGGAAGAATGGTGGTGGAAGGGTTGAAGCCTGATGACTTTACGTTGAATATGCTCATCCATGGCTGCTGTAAGCAAGGTATGATCGAGTCTGCAACTCGAGTTTTGGAGACGATGAAGAAGTTAGGGTTGCATCCTGATGTAGTTGGTTATACTAGTCTTATTTGTGGGGTGAGTGAACATATTGATTTAGATGCAGCTAGTGTTTATATTGATAGAATGATAAAGGATGGGATTTTTCCAAATTTTTCACTTTGGAGTTTCTTGGTTAGAAGCTTGTTTAGTAGGAGGATTGGAGTTGTTGAAGCAACTCAACGAATGAATAGTGTATTATTAGCTAGCAATGAAGGTTTATAGCAAGCAACATTCTGCATTTCAAAATTTCAATTAATCAACGCAACTACTTGTCAAGTAGTAATCTAGCAATTATGTACACTAATCTCATCACCTAAATAAATAGAAGCAATGTACTATTTTGTTACCTATAAAATGGACAACACTCACAAATTTCATAAAGAAATATTTTATTCGTTCATGCAAAGTGTACTCTTATTTTGTATCTGTATCGATCACAAATAATTTTTTTTTTGGACATGATCCTACAATACATTTAATATTTCAGACCTAACATATATTATATTTTGTGGGTTATCTTCTAAAACTACATTTTTAATTTTGTTTAAAATTCATGTCAACTTTCTTGTAACACACTTTTTTGTAAACAGTGAGATTGCATATTTATTTTATTCAAAATGGAAAACAATTTTCTTATAGATACACAAAAATATGTTGCTAGAGAGTTGACATGAATTTTGAGAAAAAAATTAAACAGTTTGATTTTAGTGAAATTCATAAAATAGAATATATGCAAAGTATAAAATATGAATATTTTGTAGGATGAAAACCAATAATTTAAGAAGTAAGAAAAATCGTTGTCATTGTCGATAGGGCTTTGGATAATTTGTGACAAGGTTTAAAATTTAGAATATACGTATATTTTTTTATTTATGACTTTTAAAACGTGTACTAGATTATAATCAAGTAAAGATTATTGGCATTTATTTTATTTTATTGTTTAAAGTAAAACCACAAAAGAAAAAGGGGTAAATACTAAAATACCCATTTGATAAGTAAAAAATAAAAAATATCCACTTAAAAATAAAAAATAAAAAATATCCACTTTTTACAATAGCATGATAAAATTGATCATGTGATCATGTTATTCAAATTTTTTTAAATTTGAATAACATGATCAAAATTCATCATGTTATTATTGTAAAAATAACATGATCACATGATGAAATTCATCGTATTATTGTAAAAAGTGGATATCTTTTGATATTTTAAGTAGGTATTTTTTATTTTTATTTTATAAAAGTTAGTAATTTTACCTATTACCCAAAATAAAAAGGTAAAAGGAAGAAAGAAACAGAAAAGGAGTTGTGATTTCCAAAGAAAGGAGGAGGCTGGAGAGAGTGATGCTACTACCATTGCTACTGCCTACTGGTAATGGAGAGAGCATAAGTTCGATTCCATGACGATGAAGAAGCTGCGATGGGCTTTTGATGGGGATTTCTGGGAGCTCGACTTGTCTACGCCGGCTACCTTAGACGGTGTGGCACGGCCGGTATTCGGCAGCGGTCATGGCGGCGCTCCTCTTCCCTTGGGGTTGAGCCGTGGTGCCAGGCTCTCGCGCCCCAAACAAATTGATTTCCTGCAGCGTTTCATGGCAGCTCCCTTGGTCCCTTCATTCTCCGATGGAGTCGGCCTCTCTCTCCAGCGCCTCCTCTCTCTCCCTCTCCCTCTCCCCTCCTCCGCTCGCGATGCCTCGTTAGTGCTTCTTTCCACTCCTTTGCCAATTATCTCTCGCTCGTGTCAATCTTTATGTATCTTTCTTTTTTGCAGTTTCACGACATTGCTGGGGCAGTTCAATGTGCAAAAGTTTGCAGCTTCTCTCCGGCGGAAGGGATTGAGGCTAGGAGCCTCGGAATCGGAATCCTCCTTTCTGCAGAGTATTCGGAGCCACCTCTCAAACCCTAATTTGTACGGCCTCAATTTCTGCTCCGAGTGGTGGATGACACCTCAAGATACGCTGCTGCTCACTTCCGAAGCAAACGCGGATTACAGAAGGAACAAGGCCGTACTTCATCACAAGGCAAGCGTGTACGACTCACTGCATCCTCTCTACTCGAATGAGATTATTATTGTTGCTAAGTTTTTTTGAAAACAAGACATGTATGTTTCTGTGTTGCAGTTTCCCAATCATAATCTCACCGTGGATGCATCTTCTCCGGCGCTCTTTGTTGACCATCTTGGTAATTACTGGGATGTGCCCTTCACATTGGCTATGGATATGGCTTCAATAGCACCCCATTCAGACGCTAGCTGGCGTTTCTGCATCAACCACAATACTGGTTCGCCTCGACTGCTTCAACCCCACCCTCTCAGCCTCACCCCGATACCCTCCGCTTTACTCCCTGGTGTCTGTGCTAAGTTTGCCGTTTCAATCAAGAAAAGCTTGTGCATTTGGAAGAGTGAGGCTCCAAAGGCAAGAATGCAACCATATGACTTACGTATCTCAAATCCTCATATAACAGCATCTGCTCTTCTAGGTAATCTTATCTTTGTGGAACAAAAGAAGCAACATTGGTATGTGTCATATATATTGAACGATTCTTGTTTACTTAAGATGGGGTTTGGCCATATATGTCTGTTGAGCATGATTATGCACTGCACTGCCTATCTTGATTATTCTTTTGGACATGCCTTGTTTTCGTGAAATTAATTAGGTCCTTGTCTGCTATTTTTCCATTTTTTTCTTCTCTAGAATTCTGAATTTGCTCTTTTCGCCTTAGGTAGTGTAACCACTGCATCTCTTGGTGATAATTCAATCAGAGCCCACACACAAGATGAGTCGTTTAAGCTTTGTGTCAAAGGAGGGAATTATGCCATTTCAACTGATCCCTTTGTGTCAGCATCCCTTTCTGCTCAGCTTGGAAATTTCCAAAAGCCATTTTTGGACCTTACTCGCTTTCATGCACGAGTAGATATACCTTCGGGGTCCAAATTTGTAAGTGGAACCTATAAGGTGGCTCATGCTCTTTACAATTCTGAAACACCAAGTGCGGAAGCAGTTCAGGCAATTAGTCCTTCTGGCACACTCTCATTTCAACAGCAGGTAAACTTTTTTCCTAAACTCCTGCAAATGGTACATTGAGCTTGTCTCTTTCCGAATAAAATTTGCTTTTGCCACATGTTTTTGATATTAGATGCGACAGTTCTGAAAGTGTATCTCAACCGTGAGAGTGCGTGTTATAGTAACAACTTCGACAACAAGAGCTTGTGTTGCACAAACAACCAACACAACAGAGTATAAGATCAGAAAGAACACTCAGCTTTCTTTTGCGTGGGTTAAATAAATTTAACCATGCGACTCTCACGACCAAAAACTCTTATTAAAAACGAAAACTTGAAGTAGTTACAGATAGTATGAGATTACTAACTATCTATAGCTATTCTATGAAAATACAATCTCAAAAACAGATTAATGAGATTGAAAAAGAAATAAGAACTAAGAGAGTAAAACTACAATCAGATCAACGCCAGCTCTCAACTCTCTCAGAAAATGAAGTGTAAGAATACACCTTCGACTTCTCCAATTTATGCATTTTCCTCCTTGGTTTTCTCAACCACTTCCCAAAGTGGGTTAGTTGCTAGAATGGTGGAGAAGTCCATGACTTCTGTTTCCTTTGTGCGATAATGACGCCAGTCATTTCTTTCTTGATTAAGAAGTCTTCTTCCACGTTAAAACGTTTGTGTTCCAGATTCTTCTCTTTGACTCCTTCCAAGTCTTGAGCACACGTTCAGATTCCTGGAACATTCAAGAAGAAAGCAAAACATATACGTGATAGTTATAAATCACACAAAAACACATGGAGTTAACTCCAACTCCAACAAGTTCTGTTTTCAGAACTATAGGAAGTCAATTATGATGGTTTATTATATTTCAAAACTGCTTTCTCACTCCTATACATATGTTGTTGAGTTTCTCATGGCTCATGGCTCATTATCATTTATTTAAAGTTCTCATTGCTAAGTAAACATACTTTCCTTATGTTTTTCGTATTCTGTTTCCAAACACGTAAATCAATAACTCACTTGCATATTGCATACTAGAGGCCCATATACACGGGTAGTAGGCATTGGAAAGTTTGAACTGTTGTTTCTTTCTTGAAGTCATTTCATGCATGATTAGCAATAATTTCAAGTTTCAACTCGTATTCTCTTATGAAATCAGCATATGCAGACCCTGAGATTCTGTATGTAATGACGTGTATGAGACTATGAGAAGCTTATCTTGGCCTCTTTCTCTTTGTAAATACAGATAGGTGGACCTTTCAGTTTGAGAGTTGATGCTGGGGTGAGTCTTGATATGAAGAAGGATGGGTACGAGAATGTGAATGATCCCGTATTTGCTGTTGAATATGCTTTGCAAGTTCTTGGCTCAGCCAAAGCTGTAGCTTGGTACTCCCCAAAGCAAAGAGAATTTATGATAGAACTCAGATTTTTTGAGACTTGAGGACATTGGCTTTCTTGTATTTTGGTAGTGGCTTTTGAAATTTCTTTTATAATAGCATTTGGAAAGTTGTACAATGGAATGGACTCCCACTCCCTTGCAGTTTCATAATTTTATTTCTTTTATGTGGTGTTTGGGGGTACTACAGACAAGTTGTTCTTGGATTTTCCAAATTTTGTTTCACTTATTTATACGTTGGTGTTTTTTATTTTGTTATATGTAACTAGTGTCTGGAGCATCGAAAATCGACAGAAATTATTAACGTCATAATTATTATATAATAAAATTGAATTAATTAACCAAAATCTAATAATAAAACAGATATGATAAAAACAATTATCTCCTCAATGTACCAAAAAATGAAGAAATGTATTAGTCTACAATACACACACACAATTAAATTTGTAGAAAGGAACTCCAAAAAATAAATTCGATAGCTTGGTTCGTTTTTAAGGTTTGTAAACAAATTCGTTAATAAAGTTCGTGAACTATTCGAATCTCAGTTCGGTAAAATTATATTCGAATATGTTTGCGAACCTTTCGGGTCGAATATTATTAGACTCGAGTTCGATTCGAAAAATTATTCAAACTCGATTCGAGTTTCGAATTTGGCTTGTTTAACAAACGAACGAATTTTGAATGAACTTTTATCGTATCGAGTTCTAAATAGTTCACTAATAATTTGATTCGCTTACACTCATATGTCTGGATTCTCAAAAGAAAGAAGAAAATACGTATATAATCTAAAGTAGCTTGCGTGTATTGGCTGAGGTTAATGTCCAAGAGTTAGGTCACTTATTCGAGTCATCATAACGCAACTATGTAACAACTATGTAATATAATGTTAACGTAACCCAATTTTTAAAAGATATAAGTAAAACAAATTAATACTATGAGAACTAGTATTATTTTTGTAAGTAAAGAAAAATAAAGACTAAATAATAAGCATTCATTTTGTAGCGTAGGATGAAAGAATAAAGAGCTAAGATTCGTGGTAGGTAATATCGGTTAAAATTGGTTACTTCTCCACCAGACACGGAGGAGGGCCTCTCTCTCTCCCGGAAAACCCTTCTCCTCTGAGTTGGCATCAACATTCTATTTCCTAAATTTCAATTTCAGCTTCATTGCAGGTAAACCTTGCTTCCCCCAGTTTATGCTTCTTTTACGAATATTTCTCTTCGATTAATGTTAATTTGCGCTGGGTGCTGCTGAGTTTTGTTATTTCTAGCACCTGTTTCCACTCCAGTTCTTGTGAATTCTGAATTTATCGCTTGCGTGCTAATTTGCTTGGATCTCTTTTTACTCTGTAGTTATTGTTTCTTGGAGACCTTTCTTCTGAAATTCATATTTGTAAAGATGATGTTTTTAGTTGTTGATTATCTTTTCTGTGTTGTGTTTTAGGTGATTATGATATTGTCGGGAAGTATAAGTGGTTGGGCTGTCTAATTGGTTTCAGTTACTATCTTCTGCTGGCCTTGTCTAGTTGTGTTTTATGGCCACTAAGAACATCATAGCCATATGCCAGTCTGGTGGGGAATTCGTGATGAATAAAGATGATGGTTCGTTGTTTTATACCGGTGGGGAAGCTTATGCTCTCGACCTCGATCAGCAAACGCAGTTGCAAGATTTCAAGCATGAACTCGTGGAGACCTTTCAGTGCCCTGCTGATGCAATGCCGATCAAGTATTTCCTCCCCGGGAATAAGAAGACTTTGATCACCATATCCAAGGACAAGGATCTCAAGCGTATGGTTAAATTCTTTAAGGACTCGGAGCAAGTTGAGGTCTTTGTTATTGCTGAAGAAGCCGCTGGCCGGAATGTTTCCAACATGCCTGCCAGTAGGTACTCCTCCTCACTACTCCGCTCTTGAGCTTTTCTAAGTTCTCAAACTGTAGATTTATATGAAAGTTTTTGGTAAATGCCTCAAAAATGACTTGAAAGTTGAAACTCATAGGTTATATGATAGTAACTATTCCAGTTTAGTAATCAAGTTCAGTGTCGACATTAGCATCTTATTCTTTACATTCCTAATTACTGAAACTTAACAGCCCACTTTACCAGAATTTTGGTTTTCATTTATGCACCTTTCCATTCTATTTTCATGTAATCTGGAATTTCATTTTCATGCGTTGCACGAATGCAGTCATTTCATCTGGATTCTCTATAGTCTTGTGATGATTTGATTGTGCAGGTCAAGCAGAACTACTGTGTCCGAGACAGCAATTCCTTCTGATGTTCATTTGCATCTCATGCAAACCGATGATGCAATTGTGTTAGATGAGCCTATTGAAACTACACAACTGGCTGCTTGTTCTTTTATCAGTGAAGATAAGCATCGAAGAGCAGCAACTCAGTGGGAAAATATTATCACTGGTGTTGGCCAAAGGTTCAACACTTTTGCCAAATTCCGTGAAGCTATTCATAAGTACTCAATTGCCCATGGATTTACCTACAAATATAAGAAAAATGACAGCCATAGGGTGACTGCCAAATGCAAAACAGAAGGTTGCCCATGGCGCATATATGCATCGAGGTTGGCAACCACTCAATTAATATGCATTAAAAAGATGAATCCTGAGCACACTTGTGGAGGAGCTACTGTAAAAGCTGGGTATAGAGCAACTAGGGGATGGATAGGAAACATTATAAAGGAGAAACTGCTCCAAACTACAAACGAAAGGACATTGCCAGTGATATCAAGCGTGACTATGGCATTCAGTTGAACTACACGCAAGCTTGGCGTGCCAAGGAAATTGCAAGAGAGCAGCTTCAGGGGTCATACAAAGAGGCATACTCTCAGTTACCATATTTTTGTGAGAAGATAATGGAGACCAATCCAGGCAGTCTCGCTGCATTCAGCACTAAGGAGGATTCGAGCTTTCGTCGGTTTTTCGTATCATTTCATGCCTCAATAGTTGGATTTAATGAGTGCCGTCCTCTTCTCTTTCTTGATAGCACTCTTCTCTAATCAAAATATCAAGGAATCTTACTAGCTGCGACAGCTGCTGATGGGAATGATGACTTTTTTCCTGTTGCTTTTGCTGTTGTTGATGAAGAGACTGATGATAACTGGCATTGGTTTCTGTCGCAACTTAAATCATGTCTGACAACATCAGATCAAATCACATTCGTCTCCGACTTCCAGAAAGGCATAAGGGAGTCATTGCTTGACATTATCGGTGGGGATTGCTTTCATGGTTATTGTGTACGCTACCTAGCTGAGAAGCTTAATAAAGATCTCAAAGGACAGTTTTCTCACGATGCAAGACGCCTCCTGATCCAAGATTTCCATGCTGCTGCGTCTGCAAGGAAACTTGATGAGTTTGAGAGATGTGTGGAGAACATAAAGGCTATCTCTATTGAGCCCTATAATTGGGTTGTCAACAGTGAGCCTCACCATTGGGCTAATGCATTCTTTGGTGGCCAGAGGTATAACCATATGGCGTCCAACTTTGGGAGAGAGTTCTACGATTGAGTATCTGAGGTTGATGAGTTGCCTATAACTCAGATGGTTGATCTGTTTCGTGGATAGATTATGGAATTAATGTATAGGCGAAGATTCGAATCAAGTCAATGGCTTTCTAGGCTAACACCTTGTATGGAGAAGAAACTCATACAAGAGATACCGAGAGCACGTACATTTCCAGAACCACAATCACATGGTGGTACTACATTTGAGGTCCATGGCGAATCAGTGGAGGTAGTCGATATTGGATCCCGGCTCTGCAGCTGTAAAGGGTGGCAGCTCAGTGGATTGCCATGCTGCCATGCTATTGCAGTTATTGAGTGGAATAACTTGGATGTTTATGATTATTGCTCTCGATTTGTTGAGAGCTATCGTGCAAGCTATGCAGAGTCTATCAACCCCATGCCAAATGTGGAGAAACCGGAGAGAAGTGAGTTGCAGGAAGCGGCAATTGTAACTCCCCCTCCTACGAAACGGCCACCGGGCCGCCCCAAGTTGAAATTGGTTGAGTCTGTGGATATTATTAAACGCCAGCTCCAGTGCAGCAAGTGCAAGGGCCTCGAACACAATAAGAAGACATGCAAGTAAGTAAATCTTTCTCTCTCTCTTCCTCCATATTAATATTTGGTGTTTCTTGATTATTTAGATTAGCTTTTAGTTTGGCCGTAAAATACATGAACTTTCAATTTTGTAGCAATGGTCACACGAAAAAGAATATGGAAGAAAAATGGGTAGTAACAAGGCAAACTGAAACGAAACTGAGAGAGCAACAAAATGGTGTCTTTTTGGCTCAAAGCAACGCCACTTTAATTTTATATAAAATGTTTTTTCTTGGCTCAACATGAAGTTGTTATAATTATTAGTGGAATCAGAAAAAATAAGTTCTTTTATATATACATAAAATTAAAATGATGTCATTCTGTTGACTCTAGCTAGTTTCATTCAGTATATTGCTGCCGCTTTCACTTTTGCCTACACATTTTATCCAATTGAAAGAATGAAAGTTGATGTGCAAAATGAGAGAACACCAAAAGTTGGTGTGTGTATATTATGGGGATTGAGCATTAAGATTTTGATGTATTTCTTCTAACAGTAAGGTGAATGGGATAGAGGAGCTAGAAAATCCAGTGTTGGCTGCTCTGTTAAATGATGAACCAGAAGGAAGCACTTGATTATGATTTGATTTGGTATGGTATGGTGGTGTATTTTTTCCCTTTGCCTTGAACAAGGCAAGGCAAGGTAATGTTTCTTCTAGATTAATGGGAAGATAGATTGTAGTTAATAGAGAGAATTAGTTAAGGCGCGTTCCAAAATTTTGAAATTAGAGATAGTTTAGTTTATTCTATGTTGGAATTTATTTATGAGTAGGAAAAAGAAAAGTTGATAGCAGGCAACTGTCTTTGATGGTAGGAGAGGGATGCATGTCTTATAGGCATTAGCTTGCAAGTTGTAATACAAGAGGAACTAGCTAGTTTGTATTACAGCTCCCATTCTTTTTCTTTTATTAGAGATTTATGATTGATGATGCAATTGTTTTAATTAATATACAGTGTTGTATTT
Source organism: Leonotis leonurus (assembly GCA_026898415.1). NCBI lineage: Eukaryota > Viridiplantae > Streptophyta > Magnoliopsida > Lamiales > Lamiaceae > Leonotis > Leonotis leonurus. The sequence continues at coordinate 1,710,213 of JAPKLX010000023.1, forward strand.
TGAGTTTGCCCTATTGTAATATATGTGGAGACCAGCTAGCTAGCCCTGTGGGAGTTTTAATGAAAGAAAGTGGAGTAAGATATATAGCTGCAGGAAGAGCATAGGTGGGAAGCGAGCATTAATGCATAAGAAGGCCACGTTTGGAGGCACACTGCCACATGTCCCTCCCTCATGAAGCACAGCACATACTTTGATTTCTTGTCATTTCACTCACATGCATGCACATATATATATATATATATATATGTGGGATTAGTCCACATTCATCGATCATCAATGGCGCATATGTGGGTGTTGCTTGTAGTGAGTGTAGTGTTATTTGTGTTGGCGCTAGTTGTGGTAGCTTCAAAACAACATGCATGACCACATAGCCATAGGTGGTGTGGTGGTGATGAAGAAGAAGAAGAAGAAGAAGAAGAAGACAACAGACGTCTGAATCATTCTCAACATGATCTTAATTCGCATGCTACTTTCTTTCTTCACACAATATGTATATATGTTGTATGTTCAGATTTGGAGTTTAATGAATGAGAATATGTATGTGCTGAGTTTAGTTGATATATAATAATATTATCATTATGTAGTAGTATTTGTTTATTTTATTCCACGCTAATTAAAGTAGTTTTTTTAATTTGTTGCGTGCCAATAATTTATATATAAGTGTATATATATGTTGATTCAATTAGTAAAAATAATTACTTTCGAGATTAAGAATCTTGATTTAAAATTTTAAATTCCACACCATCAATATCATCATGTTAGATTTACTTTAATTTTTTCAATACAAGGATAAAATAAAAAATAGTATTATATCGAAACATAAACGTTTCAACAATAATTCGGTTCGAGTTGGGTTCGGACATTAGCAATTGTAATCGTGTTCTTCCGAGTAGTTATATTTTTTAACATGACCATGTGATGAACAACTTGACATATATATTTGTTCATATATACGTAACCATATTTTTTTAATTGTTCGCAATTGTTGTTGCAACGGTCCCTGGCAGATTAGAGTAGAAGAGTCCCGATCATGGCAGATTAGTTTGGTATCGTAATATATTTTATTGGCGAACTAAAGCATGTTAGTAGTCAGAGGAAAAGAAAGAAAAAAACGATTCATGCAGTAACGACAAACTAAATGGGAGCGGGTGTATTTACTGCTAAATGGGAGCAGCCTAAACCGTGATAAATTTTTTAACATGAACGTAACTGATATGATAATATCATGTAAAACCACGTAAACATGTGATCATGCGATGCACGGGCGATTGTTATTATTTAATCAAACAAAGATTGGTAAGTAAAATTAATTTGAGATAGCAGATGTTTAAATTTTAAGTTGTATGGTTTTAAAAGTAGTACTAATGATTTATATATTTACACACGTTTTGATTTTTATATAAGAAAGAATCTTTTATGTGAAAATGACAACTATTTTAATTATTTATTTTAATAAATCAACTTTTATAAAATAAATTATATTCCTATGATAATAAAAAATATTTATATTAAATTTAATTAATTTTAATTATTAATTCTAAAAGATGGAATATATAGATTCTTTCTTATTACAACTTAATCATTATATAATCAATCTTCATTTCCATAAAATGTTCTAAGTTGATGAGTTTTGACAATGAAACTTTTTAGGAATCTCCCTTATATTTTAACAACATACCTCTTATATTGTGTTGTCGTGCAATATTTATATGTTGTCAAATGTCATTAGCAATATTTAAATAAGTATTTATGTGCTGCCGTACAACATTTTATACATTGTTCAAAATGTCATAGATGTAAGAATATTATTTAGGGGAACAACTTTTAGCATAAAAATGATAGTTCTAAATTTTCACCTTCAAAAAATTGTAATGTTCAAATAAAAGTTAATTAACATAAATCACAAAATATTGAAAAAGTAACTATATATTTCATCCGTCTACAGAATAATAAAAGTGTAAAAGTTATCCGTTTAAAAAGGTGTGGACCATACCACATTTATCACTCTTATATTACTTTACACATTCTTCTTAATAATCGTGGCCAAAAATTTTGTATCATGCTTATTGGGACGGATGGAGCGTAATATATGGATATGGATGGGCGCAAATTTTTGTTACATGTAGAAGAAGAAATTAATTAACAAAATGCTTGTGATCGAGAGTCCATTGGACTCATAACTTCAGCCCATTAAATTTTAGGCCCATGCATTTTCTCTTTTCATTTTGGCTATTTTTTCACTCTAATATGTTTGGTTTTTATTTTCATTTATCACAAATAGACACTCCCTTAATATATATTCTTTTTATGATAAAATACTCCATTGATTTTTATGCTTCCCATAGTGTATTTTCCTAATTATTTTTCTTCGACATACATAATAAAAGAAAGAAAAGACGAGTCATAATCTTTTATCTTTTACTATTTATCATAGATTTTATTGGTATAAGAATTGCTATTTGCAAATACAACAGAAAAAAAAGTAGCATCAAGTCACTCCTTCTCTATCAGTCTATCTTCACCCTGCAACAATTCTTCTGCCTCTCTTACACATCACAAGCTCCACTCTAATCCCACCGTCACTGCGCCGCGGCCGCAGATTTCAGTCGAGGGTTTTCGATTTTGGGTAAGTTCTTGCATTCTCACTTTCTTATTTCCATTCGACCTCAATGAATTTAAGAGTGTATGTTTAGTGTTGCTGGATATTGCAGATAATTGGAATGGAGTGATTAGATGCTTGCATCAATCAAACAAAGAATAGGTCCCCATTTCTTATTCTTCATGGAAAAGTTCGTATCACTAAGTTTGATTAGCTCGCCAGAAAGTGGATCTTTCTCTATTTCAATCTTCATTTCATGTGACTCAGTTTGATTAGTTAGCCAAAAAACATGATTTTATAGAGAAAGAAGGTAGATTTGAGGTTTCTATAATTGTTATATTGTGTAAAGATCAAAATAACACAAGCACATTAGGAGACATCTCACTTAATTTCATGGAACCATAATCCCTGTGTTGTTCTTGTTTTTGTGCTATTAGTTAATGTTTAGTCTTGTCTTTCTTGTACTCCTTATTTTATATGTATGTTGTGATCCTAGAATACATATATTGGACTTTCATTGAGAGAGAAGTTCCATTTTGGTACAGGGATGATTTAAATTTTGTTGGCAGTGCTCAAACATGGCGTCCCTCACAGGGCCCACCAATCCCTTCCTGCCGTCGTCATTCAGCCGGCGGACCCAGAGCCGAAACCGGATTCATATGAGCCTCAAATCCGACCCACAACCGTCAAATGCGTGGGAAAGAGGTAGCAGCCGTGGGAACATGGTCGTTGCGGCTGAGAGAAGGCTTGACCCTACCAAGATGAAGGAGATAGAATCTGCAGAGAGGAAGCAGGAAACCAACAGAAAGATAGCGTCTCGAAAGGCCATTTCCATTATTTTGAGGAGAGAAGCCATGCAAGCAGTGATTGAAAAGAAGAAAGGGGGCTCCAAGAAGCTGTTGCCGAGAACTGTTCTCAATTCACTTCACGAGCGCATCACTGCTTTGCGCTGGGAGTCTGCTATAAAGGTCTGATTTTGGATTTAAGAATTTCCCTTTATTTGATTTCGGCTTAGTTTGGTTGTTTGTTGTAAAGTTCCACCTTTATGCTTGATTCTGAGTGTTTGGATATTTTTTGTGAAGAATGGTTGATTTCTGTTGATGTACGCCGGATGGGTTTTTCACGATTCTCAGTTTCGTGGCCGTCTATGTGTCGTCTATGTGTGAATTTGAGTGTGAGCCTGTAATAGATGGGACTTGGGAGAGTTTTGGCTTGGCACTGGATCTAAATTTTTTTTGCCTTTGGTTTGAAATTATTAAATCTGATGTGGTTTGATGTGAAGTGATGATTCAAGAATCGAGTGAAAAATATGAATTGTGGGAGTATGTGTGGTATTGTTAGTTCTGTGACAAATGGAAGAACTTTAGTTACTCTGAATGGCATGAGTGTTGAATTTAGGTTGCCTGTGGTGTGAAATACTACAAGCTAATGCGATAGGTGATTTAATAATCAAGTGAAAAAATGGCGCAGTGCAGGAAAAGCATGTTATTTGAGTGTGATTCTTTGAGAGGTGGAAGAGTTTAGCTAGTGTTAGTGTTGAACCTCAACCTATTGCGGTTTCTATTGTTATAGGTTATCAAGGATGAATAGTCGGAGCCTAAAGAATCCTCACAACATATTAAAGATGTTGCAGAAACTAAAATCTGTATGCAGATTACATAATCTGATAAAAGAAGTGCACGAAGAAAATGAGAAAGTAGGAAAAGTCTGAGGTATTTCTTCAACACAAGGAAGGAAAACTTGAAATTTTTGGAAGGAGGATGCTTGTGTCTGTTCCTTTTCCTTCTTGCTTGCTATTTATTGAGTTTTCTTGTAATGACTGCAGTTTGCGTCAATTCTCTGGTTCTTAATTTGTTACTGTATATCAGTTGACTTGAGTTATTCGGTAAACAAGGTTGAATTTGAAGATGAAAGATCTTATTGATTCGAGCCTCTACTTAATTGTTTGCAGGTTTTTGAACTCCTTCGAGAACAAGTTTGGTACAGGCCGTACGCTGGTATATACGTCAAGCTAATCACCATGCTCGGAAAATGTAAGCAGCCTGAGATAGCGCACACTTTATTTCAGGCAATGATTGACGAAGGGTGTGAGGTGGATCGTGAAGCTTACACTGCTCTCATGTCTGCCTACAGCCGAAGCGGCCTTCTTGATAACGCATTTTCCATTCTTGACCAAATGAAGAAGATCCCAGATTGTCGACCTGATGTTTTCACGTACTCAATCCTCATGAAGTCGTGCTTGCAAGTCTATGACTTCGACTCGGTTAATTCTCTCATTATTGAAATGGAAATGGAAGGAATCAGACCCAACACGGTTACTTATAATACTCTGATCGATGCATATGGAAAATCAAAGAAGTGAGCCTCATCCGTTTTTGTTCTTTCGTTTCGGGTTGTAAATTATGCTCGATGTTTTCTTGGATGCGATGAAGCCATTTCGGTGTTTTCCTCGCAGGTTTATAGAGATGGAATCAGTGCTGGTGCGAATGCTCAGGCAACCCGACTGCCAGCCTGACGTCTGGACCATGAACTCGACTCTCAGAGCCTTCGGGGGCAGCGGGCAGATCGATATGATGGAGAAGTGCTACGACAAGTTCCAGAAAGCCGGGATCGAGCCCACCATCAAGACATTCAACATACTCCTAGACGCCTACGGCAAAACAGAGAACTACGAGAAGATGAGCGCTGTCATGCACTACATGCAGCGATACCACTACTCGTGGACCCTCGTCACCTACAACATCGTCATAGATGCATTCGGGAGAGCCGGGGACATCAAGCAGATGGAGTTCTTGTTCCGGCTGATGCAGTCGGAGAAGATTAAGCCGGACTACGTGACCCTGTGTTCTCTCATACGAGCTTATGGGAACACCGGGAAACTCGAGAAGATTGCAGGCGTCCTACGGTACATCGAGAACTCCGACGTCACTCTTGACACCGTGTTCTTTAACTGCTTGATAGACGCCTACGGCTTGATGGGATGCATCTCGGAGATGAAAGGCGTGATCGAGATGATGAAGAGGCGAGGGTGTAAGCTCGATAAGGTAACGTATCGAACGATGATCAAAGCGTTCTCGATGAACGGGATGACGAGCCATGCGAAGGAGCTTCAGGAAGAACTTCGATCGATGTAGAGATCGTTTTCTTCTTATATATCCGTATATGTAAATAGTTGGTTTATTATTAGAATTACTCAAATTATTTAACTTATTGTAATTTATTAATTAATGGATTAAAGGTAAATAGCGGTTGAATTGATTTATATAGTTACCGTGCATAGCAAGAGTAAAAGATTATACTTAGTTTTTATATATAGCAAGTGACTGATATTTTTGTATACAAATATTCACGTACACAATAAATAATTTTACATTTTAAAATTTAGATGGAAATTTCAATAGTAAATCTTAAATCTAAATATACTACTGTATGCATGTAGTAATAATAAAAGACGAAAGGTACCGAGTCACTCGTTAACACTAAACTAAACCCTACAAACCCCAGCTCAGTTCACTCGGACTCACTCACTCACTCACTCTCTATCTCATGTCACCGGCGGAACTAAAACCCCAAACTCCACAATAACAACTCAAGCAACAATGGCGGCCGCCTCGAGGGGCCTCGTTTCTCGTCTCCGGAACCTCCTATCCTCGGACCATCCCACCGCTCTCAGATCCCTCTCCTCCGCCGCCCAGCTGCGGACCTTCGCGGCCGCGGCGGAAGCAGATGCGGATGGCTCCACCACCTCCCGCGTTATTGACCTCAGACCCGGCGTCATGACTCGCGATTCCAAGCGCACTGGCGCCATCGCCGTTAAGTGTGGAATGACAGCGCTATGGGACAAATGGGGCGAACGGATTCCTATTACCATTTTATGGATGGACGATAACATCGTCTCCCAAGTCAAGCTCCCTGAAACTGAAGGATTTTGTGCGCTTCAGGTTCATATTCTCTTTCTTGCACTCTCTTGTTTTTATGTTGGGAGCCAGTTTTTCTTTGTTTGTGACAACTATTCTGTATGTTTGTTCAACAAAAAATCATTTTCTTGCTGTTCTTAAGTTGGTCGAATTGATTTTTGGAAATTCTCTAGGGATTTGATACTCATAGAGGTTCGGGACACTTCTACTGAGAAACCTGAAGTCTTTTGATCATTCTATTGGTTTCGATCAAGAACAAATGTGAAGTATTTGTTTTCTGATCATCACCATGTGTTTAGCACAAATTTCTGCCTCTTTACAGCTTTTCTTGCTGCTCTTAAGTTGTTCGGATTAATGTTTTGAACTTATCTTTAGGATTCGATCCTCCCTTAGTAGCTGGGAACACTAGTATGGGAAATATGAAGTCTTGCGGTCATTTTATCTACGTTTGATTCAATAAATTTCTTAGATCAGCTAATCGTTTTTTTGCTAATGAAAACTGGTGCTCTAAAATGAATTACCTTTATATTTTCTTTTCGGCATCAGCCTAATTGTTTTGCATTTCCCATTATCTAGTCTATAGAAAATGTTTTTTTCTCTATGCAATTCCAACTACTCGATGGGTTTAACAATTAGTTGTATGGTGGTAGCTAGATTGGATGTGGACAAAAAAAGGAGAAGCATTTGAGGAAACCTGAAGTTGGTCATTTTAGAGCTCAAGGTGTGCCCATGAAAAGAAAGCTCAGGGAGTTTCCAGTGAGTGAGGATGCTCTTCTTCCTGTTGGAACAACACTAGATGTCCGCCATTTTGTCCCAGGGCAATATGTTGATGTAACTGGAATTACCAAAGGGAAGGGGTTTCAGGTGATTGTGAATTCCCTTTTTTCACCTATAACCACTATCTGTTTTCACTCATAGTACTTGCTCTCTGCTGTTTGTTTAATTTTATTGTTAATAGCATTTTGGAACTTCAGAGATGATTGAATTTTTAGTTGTAGACTTTGAAATGTGCTCAAACTATCTGTATAAACTGATGAACTTGTTGTGTATCTACCTTAAAACAGTGACCATTGTGGTAATTCAGGAGTTCGAATAAGGCATGTGTAACATTTTCTTATCTGCATGTTGGTACGTGTCTGTGTTAATAACTTTGACCTTGTAATTATGAGAACACATGTTTCGTGCGGCTGATGTTTTTACCATCAATACAAAGAGACAATTCAGTTCTTTCTCTTTTGCTTTCTCCTAGGATCAAATCAAGATGAACTAAGACCTAGTTGAATTTTTCAGAATGTTTCTGAAAGGGATGTTTGACGTGTTTTTTGGACTATGACAAGAATAATCTATTGAGTATCAGTAACCTGGGAGGGGGTAATTATTCTGATCCCTCAAAGAACACAGAATTTCTATTAGATGTATTCCTGTCATCTGTTGGTAACTGTCTTTAAGTTTTTCATGTCTTTGATAAAGAAATATATGGTGAGAAATGCATGTCACTCTTATGGAACTTAACTTTTGTCCATGAACTGGACGGCACTAAATTGAGTATTGTTCTGTTTATAGGGCGGTATGAAAAGGTGGGGATTCAAAGGTATGCCTGCATCACATGGTGCGTCATTATCACACAGAAGCATCGGTTCTACTGGTCAAAGGGACACGCCAGGAAGGGTATGTATTATCATCATTGTTCATGGAATGCTTTATTTCTAAATATGATCATTCATGGTATGTAAGACTGGTTTTATTTAATCAAAAAATTAATTTATAGTTGCATACATATTCCCCTTAATTCCTTTCCTTATGTTATGTGTTGAACTTTTGGATCCTATTTGGATAATTGGATCATATTTATTCCTTCTATCAATTAGTTAATTTGATTACAATTTGTCGGAATGCTTTGTTTCATCATAAGAGATTTGGTTGAACTGTAAGAAACGGTATATATGGATAAGAAGTTGATAACAAGTAAAGTATCGGTAGGTAAGGGGTAACGATGACAGATATATGGTATAACTGAAAGATTTTAGAGGACTCGACAATGCCTTAGGTTGATGGGATGTGGTTTTTCCAAATATGAGCAAATCTCCTTCCCTTTTTAAACAATCGCAAAAACGGTGTTCCAAGATTTGGCTAGTCGAACAGAACTAGACTAGGCTTCAAATTTACCACAATCCCGTATTTATGGTCCTATGGAAAATAACCAAATGGAATAATCATCTTGCTAATGTTCTTTGAGAACACGTTAATCTTTAACAGCCAAGTCATTCTAATACATATCAATTGTTGAATATTATTTGCCTAAGTTTTGAATAAATGTAATGCCATACTGAGTATATTTGTTCTTGTGTTTATGTGCTCATGCACAACATTCCCTTATGCTGCATTCCGTTAACTATGTTTTTGAATTTTGTCATTCCCTTCTTGCTGCCCTAGGATTGGCAATTCTTCATGACTAACCAATCTGCTATCATTGGCTTCCTATTTAATTCCTCACATCTTTCATGCGTTCCTACAATCCATCCTCTTCTTCTTTCTGCCTTGTGGGCCTTTGCATGTAGTTTATTACTAGCATCTTGTTGTAAACACTAATTCATAGTTGAGAACTAGAGTGATGGATTGTCATATCACCGTTAATCCTGTACCTTTTAAAACCCTGAGATACCGACATTCTTGAGGTTATTAAACCTCACTCATATATTCTTTTGATGCAATGGGTGTTCTATTAGAGAAAATGTTGATGGTTTCTTCAATGCAAGGTCTTTCCCATCTTTTCTTGTTGATTTTACTTAGTTATACTGCTCTATTTGTATTCCAGTGATGTAACGAATTTTTAGAAGTAATTATATTTATCAAATGCCAAAATTTTGTTTTGAATGCCCTGTAGCAAAATGATTTCACCATAGATTTTTATGTTTCTCTTTTTGCGTAAGGCGGATTTAAGGACTGGCCTTTTTAGATCGGGACTCAGGGAGATGGATATGTTGGTGTTTTCATATAGTGATTTACTAATCGGTCCGCTCATTTTACAGGTTTTTAAGGGAAAGAAGATGCCCGGGCACATGGGTGTTGAACAAAGAACAGTTAAAAACGTCTGGATTTACAAAATTGACCCTGCAAGAAACCTGTTGTGGGTAAGAGGCCAGGTAATGTTTTATTCTCCTTCCCTCTCTGCATCTTTAACCACCAAAGTTGGAAGCAGCTGTTCAGTTGCTACTTTTGTATTGCTTCATATTCTGTACCATGTTGCATGAATTCGTGCTTTTCAGGTCCCAGGCGCGCAAGGGAATTTTGTTTTCATTAGAGATGCTTTCTACAAGAAGCCGGACATCACTTTGCTTCCATTTCCAACTTATTTTGCACCAGAAGACGAGGACCCAACGCAATTGGAACCTATAGTTGCTGATTTTGGTGATATAGACCCGTTCATGACTGCAGATTGAGGGGGAAGGAATGCAAGTTTGCCATATATTATATGTGATTTTTTTGATTAGAGACGAAGTTGAAATGGCTTAGCCGTGTGATTTTTGAAGAAATAGAATGGTCGTTTATGAAAGAAGGATCAACGAGCTGTATTTGGTTTAAGTATACAAGGTTATAATAGGAGATCCGAGGAATGTGATGATAGTTGTATTACAACTCTATCTAGGATAATCTTCTTGTTTTCTCGTTCTGTTATTATTATTTGGCAAGTTTAATAAATACACATGTTTAGGCAAAATTCTATTTCCAACTTTCGTCCCTTCCATGATAAAAGTAACCATGGACAAGGAATGTCCTAATTGTTTCACATGGGCAGAATTGGCTTTGTTTTCTTACAGTAGTCAAACTTTGAATTTAAAATGCACCATTGCCCTGGGCTTGAATTGAAAATGTAAATGATTTCCATTAGAATATTTTAACTATGTAAAACCAGGAACCTTTTGTTTTCTAATTAAGGAAATAAATCATATTAATGCAGTTAATAACTAAATATTAAATCATATTCCTATTGTGCGCACGGAAACATACATACATCTTCATTGAGAGCTAACCAAAGATTTGGCCATAAATTAGCTTTGTCAAAAGCAGATGCTACAGTTTCTTCACCTGGAAGTAAATTAAACTCCCAACCCTTTATTGCACAACAAATAACAAGAAGACTACAGACAAGAGGCTCCGTGGTTTGGAGAATCGTCAACCGTGGGTCGTGGCATGTCTCTACATAAGCTTGTGATTATCATTCAGAAGAATGATTTTTGAGCCTCATCAGTTCTCAAGGAAGAGGTTCTTGAGAGTCTCCCAACCGCGACAGATGCAGGTAAGCATCAGTCCCTGTAAAGCCCGGTAACACACATTTTCAGATAAAAATCGAATACAACTAGAGAGTTTCACTATCTGTGTTGCGCTTGCTCATTCATTGTAGTAATGCAAATTAAGATCGTGACAGACATTATTTTAGTTATTGACAAAGATCACGAAGATTTATGAAGGCATACCATATCCTTCCATGGAGATAATCTGCAGATCTCCTCCAAAGTACCTGGCATACAAACGGCTTATGGGAAGGCCATAGCCATAACCTGCCATGGTTGTTGCTGTTTCAGGGTCGACATCTGACTGATCATCAAGGGGATTCTTTGCAGTACTATAGAGATATGTGAAAATCTTAGAAAGGCCGCTTCTTGCTATTCCACCTCCTTCATCCGAGACCTATTGGCATAAAAACATAATCAAACAGAATAAAAGTACGTATATCTGAATCATGCAACGGTGTAGAGTCGACACTGGGCCTGCCTTGATTGTTACGTCCTCCAATCCATCAGCAACTATGATACGTACAGGAGGTGCAACCTTGTCTGAGTCCATATATCGTTCTTGAACAGCACGCAGTGAATTCTTCACCAACTCAAACACCATTAGATGCAAGTGAGTTGGGACATAACTGCCACAGAAACAGATCTCCAAACAATAAATAAAGGGCATGGCACAGATTCAGGAATGAAAAACAGATGATACAACCAAAGTAAATTATAGACAATACTGAAAGTGGAAAAGTAAATAACTCACGGAAATGTGAACTTAGGGTCTCCATAGATATTAATGTCTGGGGCACTGCCATATTCTCGCAAGCAAATGGCACGGGCGTCCTCACTAGCATTTCTTGCAACCTCAACTGGGGACATTTTTGTATGTATATATCCAACACAATTGGGAGGTGGATCCGGATCATGCAAGGCGACATGCTGCCCTGATTAAATCATAATTTTGAATATAATAAGAAACCATTTAAAAACAATTTTCTTCCAATACCATAAAATCAGTATCATGACGTAAGAGTGGATACATACACGAATAAAAACAAAGCATGCCAATGTAGGAAGCAGGGCTAACCAATAAGCATGCGGATCCCAATTCTAGACATATAAAACCGATCTAGAAACTGGTGAATTTCATCCAGATCCTCGTAAACAACTTTAGGGTTCAGGGACTTTTTCAACTGTTGCACTCCCAAAGCCATCATAGGCACCACATTGTTGTGTCTGACTTTAACCATCTTAATCATTTGTGTGAAATCCAATTCATCAGTGTTGTCCTTGATATCTGGAAATGATCTAACATCACGGAAGGACTCCAAATACCAATCTCTTACCTAGAATACAAGAAGTTAGGATGGAATACATATTCAGATACAATCATGCAACTTCTTAACAAGTGTTAATAGGAAACGGGTTTCTCACAAACGCATCATGCAGTAGCAAACTCTAAAACCGAACATATGGATTTGATAAATAGTGATAGCTTACTTTGACATTTTCTATACCAAACAGAATATGCATTCTTAGTGAAACCAGTTTAATGGAAGCAAATATCCTCAGTTAACGTTATGGTGATGAGAGCGATAAAGCAATCATCTCTAGAATCTCACTAACACCTTCTGATATAAGATCATCATTTAAGTTTCGGGGAAGGTTTCTACTAAAAGCAATTTAAAAAGTTAGAATCATTACTCTTTTATTCTTTATTAAAAAACCCCATTTTTAAGTCAAAGCTTCTGTAGATTGAGGATATTTAATTAGCTAAGCTCAGAGAGTGGAAAACAGGTAGTTTCCCTCCACAACCCTTAAGATAAGACAACCTTAAATCCCAATGGAAAAAATCACCGTAGATCAGTGTCTCAAGTAAGCAGGTCTCCCTCTCCCACCCACTATTACTTTCGATTCAAAGCAACCAAAAATCCTCTTGACTTCCAACACTTACTTCCATTATTTATATATTAAATATTAGCACAATAATCCTTGAAGATTCTGAAAGGCCCAGAAGCATATTAGGTGGAAAAAACAAAAAAAGGTACCTTCAAAACGGCGGGTTTGAGGGAGAGACCGTAGGGGAGAGACTCAAGCTCTACGGCGCGGCGAGCGATGCGAATAGGGAGCTCCTTGTGGAGGAATTGAGCAGAAATGAGGAGATTACGAGGCGTGGGGCGCGACCCAAATTCCGTCATGTAACGGAGGCTCACGCCGTTCTGTTTCATCGCAGCCCATCTCCGAGCTTCATCGATTAGATCCTTGGACGTTTTCTTGATCGTCGCCGCCATCAACACACACTCACCCTCTCTCTGTACCTCCGATTACACTTATCTTTCTTCTTGTGTTCAATGCTATCTCTCTCTCCCCATTTTTTACTCTTCCTTTATTTTTAGCTATTTCTGTAAATAAAATGGGAAATAGTATTGTTCTTTTCTTGTCTTTTGTGTATGCTTTTCTTGTTTTGGTACTTGACACCTTCAGTTATTTTGATGCTTAATGTCATGTGGATATAATTAATTTTTATTTGCATTTTCATAAATTATGAACTTGGTTTCAAAAAGAGATGAATTATGGAGTAACTTTTTCTTCCTTAAAAAAGTTTCTTAAATTTTTTGATTTGGTTGATCTTGGAAACATTTCAAAACAAATTGCATTGCAGTTCATGAAATAAAAAAAAAATTTCACAAATTATGGGAAAAAAATAAGAACACTTTGTATATTTTCACCAAATATAGGTTTTCCTACCTATGTGTATATATTCCAATTAATTTTATTTTTTATTTTAAAAAGAAGATGCACATTGTGTGGTGTGATTGAGATACTGAATGGATAGAAAGGTTTGGCATTGACCGTTAGTAGTTGTTCATTTAAGTGGCAACGCATCAAACTTTTTGCCCCATCAATTTGTTTTAATGCACTTTTAGTATTAGGGGATGGAATGCAGTTGGAAATTTTCGATCCCGACCCGAATTCTGGTGAAATTCGGATAACGAGTCCTGAATTTTTTTAAGAACGGAATCGGGAGTCCAAAATTCTGAATTAATTTCAATTTTAATTTAATTTATTTTAAATTTTGAGTATATCATTTTATAAATTCGGAGTATTTGGTCTCGTTCGGACATTCATGATCATTCGGAAAATGTGTATTGAACACTAGAATCAAAACTAAAAATTTTCATTTTGGAAACTTAAAAGTTCCGAAGTCCTGACTGAGACGGGTACCATAAAATATTTTCAGAATTGGGACTTCGAGATGGGCACCCCAATCTCGTCCGATTCTCACCCCTATTTAGTATATTAAAGTGATGTTTATTTTGATTGATAAGTTATATTGATAAAATATAGGATTGAGTATCTAAATTAAATCTATCATTTATACATCAAAATAAATATTATATTAATTTGAATTATTTTTATTAATCAATCATATTGCGTAAAGCATATGACACCTAATGAAAAATTATTTCACTTGTTCATTCATCTTATATTGTTCATTAAATATGTTTAAGGGCGTTTGATAGATTGTGTATATGTTATCTTATAATTCTGGTTGATAGACAATACAAAAATATTTCCTCTGTCTTAGTTTAGTTGTCATGTTTTATATTTAGATGAGTGTATTATTATAATAAAACAGGACAATTAAAGTGGGACAGAGGGAGTACATGTTTAAAAAATTAGTAGTGTTTGATAGACTAGTATATTCTACACATCTGACTTTGATGAATTTACAAAAATTTGAAATTAATCATATAGATACTTATCAAAGAGTTATTTAAAGAAAACCCTTGATTCCATTTTTAGATGACATGCATGAAGACTATAAAGAGTCCAATTAATGAGAATTAAATTGTACATCTAGATACGTCTATAGCGATCCATGTTATACAATTTTTACTCAATGATGTCAACTGTATTTTTAGAGTCCAATTAGTTGTTACGATCATGCGTTTGGATCCCCTGCTGTGACAAAACCACAGCACCCCATGCTGTGGCAAAAATCCCACTCATACTGTTGCCCTACTGTGTGTAGTGCGTGTGCCTTAAAATGTATGTATAGTGTATGTATGATTGTATGAGTGGGACAGCATGGGGTGCTGTGGTTTATCCACAGCAGGGGATCCTGATCGTACAATCATACTCTTTAATCATTAAGTCGTTACGTGCCATACACGGAAAATTATATATAGTGAGTGAGTCGGTATGAATTTAAAAGATGCAAAATATATTTGTAGTCGAAAAAAATCATCACATATAATATATATATATAATTTAAAATATTAAATATTTCGTAGGATAATGTTAAAAATATTACTTACTTGAATAAGTAATAATTAGTTGATTTAGTATATAATCATAATAAAAGATGTAATTATAGTCTCTCCGTCTCATTATTCATAACTCAAATTGATCAAAACTGTGAGTATTTTATTGTCTTTTTGGCCATGAATAATGGGGCAGAGGGAGTATATTTCAAGGGTCGCCGATACACGTTTAAACTAAATTTTAATGTAAAATAATTGGATTGTACCAAAGTGTCAAAGCACACAATGTTTGAAGTTATTTTGTATCAGGTCGAGCTAGCCTGAAAAATCAACCAGACCTCGTATTAATACAATTCATACTCCCTCATTTTCGAGCTAGCCAAGTCTTTATTGACAACTCTATACATTAATTTTAAAGAATGTGTTGTTAAGGGAATAATATATTATATTATCTATTAATTAAATATGTGTGTATGTAAACTATAAATTATTGGCGGATTAATAATTGTGTTAAATATGATGAAAATTAATGGATGATTAATAAATAAATTAAGAATGACGAAATTTGAATAAGTTATGTACTACATTTGTCCCAATAAGTTTGACATTTTTATTATTTTAATACAATTAGATGAATATAAATTGTATCATGTTTATTGGGACGGAGAGAGTATTATTTATAATTAAATATGTCATGAATGATAAAAAAAATTAATGTTACGTCAAATAATGACAATTTAAGTGAATAATAATTTATATCGATGATAGTATTTAAGATGATGTGTTATATATTTACCAACAAAGAAAAATGAGACGTGTATAATTTTGGTGAAAGAATCAAAATAAATAAGAGTGATGTGATCTAAAAATTGTTACTTCATCCGTCCACTAAACTTGACACAATTTTCTTTTTTGGACGTCCAACTAAGAATGACACATTTCAAAAATAATAAAAGTTATCTATTCAAAAAGATGTGGACCCTACTATCTTTATCACTCTTACACTACTTTATACACTATACTTAATAATCGTGCTCAAAAATTTTGTGTCATCATTATTGGGATGGAGGGAGTACTAATTTTGAATTGGCATGTATCTTAAATATTTTGTTCTAAAATAAATTATAAATATCAGAAAATCGTTTGGCAAGAATTTGTGAATATTTTAATAGTTTTGAGTATTCCTAGCTAAGGGTAAAGATTTGAGACCGTGATTTGAGACTTTTCCGATTCCGACATAAATCCCAAATTTTCGAGATCGGGATTGAAAATTTTAAAATTTTCTGGACTCGCGAATCCGAATCCCGATAAAAACTCCCGATTTCTCAAAATTCCAAAAAAAAAAATTTATTTATTTATCGAGATCAAGACTTCGAAACTTCGAAAACAGGACTCATGCTCGCGTCCCGATGGTCACCCCTATTCTTAACATGTTTAAAATTGAATGTTTTGATTTTTTTATTTATAAATTGGTGGAAGATTGATGAAGTAGGAGTAGTAGGCTAAAAGGTAGGTAGGGTGGATCGTGTGACAGGGCAAACATACAGTTATACAGACAGGCAGACACCTTGTGCTCGTGCTTGTGTTATGGTAATGTTGTTGTGTTTCTTTCCCCTCAATTCTCAAATTCTTCTTGTCTACTGTAACATTGTAACCCCAATTATCTTCCACTTTCTCTTGCCTTCCACTTTCTCTTTCCCTTCTCTCATTTGTCCCTGCAACATCCACCTGAACCCTAAATAAATCTCAATTAATCCCCTTTTTTTACTTCAATTATATTCCCTCCTTTTGAATTTATTACTTTTTCTGTAATTTAGACCCTCTTACTCCTCTCTCGTCTCGTTCTTGCATTCCTTTCGTTTCCCCCTATTTCTTATGGTGATGTACTGAGTTCTGGGTTAAGCCTTCATCTTTCTTTGTTTAGGGGAAGTTCCTACACGACCCAGGTGATCCTTTTCTTTCAAGAGCGTACAAAGGAAACGGATAGACGGAAGTAGGACTCAAATGGCTAACCCCGAGTTACGGATGAACCCTCAAATGGAGCAGATCCATGGTGAAATTCGAGACATTATGCGTGCACTTGCGTAATCTCTTTATCTCTCTCGTTCTCTCGTGTGTTTACAATGTCCTGACCTTTTCAAGTAGAGTATTGATCGGTATCTTTATGTTTTGGTAGATGCCCTTGATGTATCATATCTATTATAGATTGCTCAATGTCTATAAATACGGACTTTCCTTATTCTCCCCCAATTTTAACTTTCACACAACTAGGACAATGTTTGTTCTCTTCTTTTGAATGTCCTTTATCACTTATTATGTTATTGGAGCCATTTGAAGTAAGGGTCACTATATTCTTTAGTATATCATTCTACTGGGACAAGAGGTGAGTATTAGACTAATAGACTATATGCGGTTTATCTTATCAATACTTTACTGGATCAAACCTTTGCTAAATAGTTTCATCCCAAGTTGAAGCATACTGTTTCAATGGCGAAGGCTTTTCTGCCTTTTTTGTTGCTGCTTCTGTCATTCAAAACTGCTGTTTCTTCTGATTGCATGATATGGGGCGTCTTATTGTTAATTTTCTTGTTTTTTACTCTTTTGTAATCTAATGTGTCTCATCAAATGCTTTGAATTTCTTCAAATCTTCTACTGTTTATTTTAAATGCATGCTGATAAATTGTTGTCATGTATGAGGTTGGAGACTTCAACTCTCACTACTCCATTGCCTTTGGGAACTTTATTACTGTGAGTGAGATTGTCCTTTTGAAGATAATCATAGCTATTTATTGATTCCTAACCAGAAATGGCTTTCAAAAACTGGATAAGATCAAAGACTCAAATAGACAAAGTAAACAGCTGGAGGAGCTTACAGGGAAGATGAGGGAGTGCAAAAGGTAAGTGCGCATCATGTGCTGTTATGCTGTATCACTTTTGTCTCAACTGTCATTAATGATGTAGCGTAAATTATAGCAACGAAGTATATTAATAAAAGATCAAACATTCATTGGAACAAAGTTGCATGAATCGACCATCTTAATCACTCATTAAATCTTAGATGTGGCTTTTGCTGGATGCTGACTATAACTTCCAATATTATTATTATTGCATAAAGTTAAATATCATTTCTGACTTTTGTGGTCAGTATCTAAGCTTTAGTTCATACTCTGACTTCCTAGATATGCTTATTTAAACATCCACAACTTGTTGACGACATGTTGATTACAGATTGGTTAAAGAATTTGATCGCGAAATTAAAGATGAAGAGAGCAGAAATCCTCCAGAGGTGACCAAGAAGCTCAATGACGAGAAGCAGTCCATGGTAAGTACAAATTTATGGTTTTCAAATTGATCCTCATTTTCTTCAAGTTTCAACACATCTTGTTTTCTTGAACCATTCATGTGTTATTTCCTTGATCAACCATTACAACTCACTTATATTTTCCTTAATGCATTACCAAAGAATGTGAATAATAAAGATTTTCTCTAGGAGCTTTCTCTTGTTCTCATGCCAACAATTTCACGATTTATACATTCTAGTAACAAAATTGGTGTTAAATAAAGAATAAAGAGAGAGCATACTTATTGACTTCAATAACCATATGTTGGATCATATTATTTTTGAAATCCCCCCACAGGAGCTGAAAGCGAAAGACATTACTTAATAGATATCTGAAAGTTGGATCTCACCCTTTGTAGCGAGAAGCGAGCCAAATATACCTCCACATGTGGAGAGAACTGAGGTACCACATGAACTGCCATCAGTGTTGATCTTAGCCCACCGAGAAGGCAGGGGATAAAACCAAGCATTAGATCCTCTTTAGTGAACTTTTAAAGAAAACTTCGAATAGTCTTCTTTAAGTTCTAGGCGTGACTTGGAATCTTTTGGACATCTAGAAGTTGATGTCCTATGGAATACCAGCATTTACCACCACTATGTTCTAATTTTTTTGTCTTAGTTTTTCTATCTATGATTTATATGTTCTTTTCTAATTTTGCTTGCAGATCAAAGAGTTGAATTCATATGTAGCCTTGAGGAAGACGTAAGTACTCTATCTCAGTTTAATATGTCATGGTTCAGTGATTCTTACTGCTTCTCTTCGACAGGGTTGTTCTTGTTGATCTTGCAATTCAGATGCTGTTCTTTTAGTAGCTTTAAGATAAATGAAAATTTATGATCATGATTCTATTGTCTGTTTCTTTTATGGTTTCTTTTGCAAGTTTCTTGCTGATAACATACCAGTTTGATCACATGGGATCTGCGCCCCTTATTCAATTATGCTCATCATTTTGCTGATTAATATGTACCAAGAGAGTTGTATCTTGCTCTATATATGTGGATCCTGATCCTTGATATGGAAAACTACTCTCTTTTTTAGTTGGCATAAGATGAGACATAAAAATGTTACATTTTGTAAACTGATGGTCTAACATCATTACCCTTATGTCAATTATTTCTTTTTGTTCATTATATGGCCATATAGTGAGATGGTTATTTTGCTAAATGGTACTCCCTCTGTCTCACTAAGCTTGACACATTTTTTCCGGCACGGTTATTAAGGAGAGTGTATAAAGTAGTGTAAAAGGTATAAAGGTGGTAGGGTCCACACCTTTTTGAAGAGATAATTTTTGCTATTTTTATAATGTGTCAAGCTTAGTGGGACGTCCTAATAAGGAAAGTGTGTCAAGCTTAGTGGGACGGAGGGAGTATATGATTTCAAATACTAGTCATTATATTATAGGCCTGCCAAGACTAGTTTCACTAAGCTCCACAATTCATTGTTTTGATAGCGAAAATGCTTAATGATCTCTGATGACGGTTTAGTCATTAGATTATCAGTCTGCTACTATTTGTTTGAGTTTTCGCAATAGATCTGAGCTCTTCCTTGTGTGTCAATAGGAAGCTGGTTCATGTGATTAATGACTTTTGACAATAGATTTTTAACACATTTTCAAATTCAAATTATCGGCTTGTAACAATTTGTCTTGCAACAGCTCCACAATTCTTACTTGTGTTGTTTATCTGTTAAACATGTGAAAAAATCCCTTATTTTCCAGAACTAACATTATCATAGCTCATATACTCTTCCTATTTTACTGTTTTATCGTATGAATTTCATCCAAGAGACATCTTCTTTGAAGTGTTTCACTGACTAGTTGAAGGAACTGATGCTTTCAGATAATGTTGTTTCTTTTTTTTTGCCTGTTTCTCTGACACCTTTGTGCAATGAGAAAAAGTAGTTGGAGTTTTGTGTATATTGGGTGTTCACTGGTTAGCATGATCTTTGATCACCCGATCTTATCCAATTTTGGTGGCTTACCTACAAGAAGGGAAAGTTTTTGTTGGTAGCTATATTGACTACCTTCTGCTGGTATTTTTGGCTTGAAAGAAATTAAAACATCTTTGAAGATCAAGAGGAAATTTTAGAGGTGTGGGATAGGTTAAATATCAGGCTTGCCCGGTAGTTGCAAGAGTAGAAAGCTTTTCTTGTATCAGGATACAGCTAGGCTGTAGTTAGACAGATGCTTTAATACTATTACTATGGGGTTACAACCTACTCATCCCTATATAAAATTCTATTTGTGCAAATAATGTAATTTCCTTTTCCTTATGAACAGAGAGTGAAAGTTGAAAAACGGATGGAGTCTTGTAATACTGCATTATTTTTTCTATAATTCTTAGTAAATTATGCATTCTTTTGTTTTGATTTTTTGATGTCTTCACTGTCTTCACAGTTACATGAGCACATTCGGAAACAAGAGAGTTGAACTTTTTGACATGGGGATTGGCGGCAATGATCCAACAGCTGAAGAAAATGTACAAGTTGCATCAGGTGTAATGACATGCTCAGTCTTTTCTTTTTTGGTGATAATATGTGATGATATGTACAAAAGAAAGCAAGAAGACAATATTGTGTTGTCACATTTATAGGGGAATAGCTGAATTTTGTATCTGCTTATAATCAGAACTGCTATTGTTGCACTTGCTGCCTAGTGAGATGTAATTTAACACCTCATTCATTAGGAATCATTGCGATGTGCATGTAGTACAGACGGATAATAATCACCAGTCTGCTAACAATAAGCTCTGAATCTTCTATTTGATAGTTCTTGATCTAATCTTTATGGCTGACTGTTCCATCTTCATTTATTAATGTAGAAATGTCAAATCAGCAGCTTGTTGATGCTGGAATGAGGACAATGGATGAAACTGACCAAGCCATTGAGCGCTCTAAACAGGTGGAATAAAATTTACATCCATTGAATTCTACATTGATTTTTGAAAGAACTCAAAATTCCGTGCACTGTTAGGTTGTTCACAAAACCATTGAAGTGGGCACACAAACTGCTACTACTTTGAAGGGCCAAGTGAGTAAACCATTATGAGTAATGTTGTTGTCGGCCTCAACTGCTTCACTGCACTAACACGTTTTTCAATCCTTATAGACTGAGCAAATGGGTCGTGTGGTCAATGAACTGGATACAATCCAATTCTCCTTAAAAAAGGCTTCACAACTTGTTAAAGAAATCGGGAGACAGGTACGTTTGTTGTATATTATGGTAATTTTGTAAGTTAATACTGTTAGCTACCCATGAGACAGTGGTATTTATTTGTGAAGAATTGCATCTCCACATCCGAATAAATTAAAACCTTATAAGACTTTTGATTATATTTCTTCTCTTACAAGACTGAAGTTTTTGTTCTCCAGGTCGCTACTGACAAATGCATCATGCTGTTTCTTTTCTTGATTGTATGTGGGGTTATTGCCATAATCATCGTGAAGGTATTTACTGTATCTTTCTTTTCAAAATACTTTTGCTGATTTTAACTTACTAAGTAGATATCTGAATACCTTCACAAATGCCTCAATCCAGCTTTCCATTTAACTTTTAAGTGAACTGCAGAAGAGGGATTTGGTAACTGCATTGTCCATATCTGTCACTTTCAATGAATTAACAATCCAAAAGCGTTTTCTTTCATTGCCCTCTCTGTGCATCAATTTCACAATTGAATGGTTTGGTAACCTAGATATAGTAGTATACTCTACCATTTCTTGGTCTGGATTTTACATCCGCATGTGCATATGTGCACAAAGGCACTCACCCATTCTCTCCCTCGTGTGTGTATATATACACATAAATATACTTATGTATGAAGTGCAATGTTCATGATGGTTGGAGCTGTATGTAATTTATATCAGATTGTGAATCCCAACAACAAAAGCATAAGGGATATTCCTGGTCTGGCTCCACCTGCTCCTACAACAAGGAGATTGCTGCATGTAAAGCAGGCAGAATATTTCGAGTAAAATATCAGACATATCAAACGGGAAGGGCAGTACAGATTGTTGAGAAATGATTGATTTGTCGATATCCTGGTGTGTTTTTTTATGGGGTGTTTGAGTTGTGCATATGAGAGAGTAACTTGGTGTAGATTGTGGTGGTGCATTGCCTTCACATTTCTATTTGTACTTGTACCATTGTCTTGATTGATGTGATGGCATTGCCATATTCTTGATGTAACCATTTTGAGAGAGAATGAAACAAACTTGTCTGTGTAGCCATTCATGAATCCTAATATATCTGGTTTTACAAATTCATTGCAATTAAGTAAGCATCCAACAAGCCACACATTGTTATTCTAAGGATTTTTTGTTTGATTTAACAATGCAATCTACATTTTTAGCACTATCAGGCAATGTTTTCTTGGCAATTAAGAACCAATTTGATGAATCAAATTTATGCATATAAGTTACGATGTAGTATTATTTAAAGTATTAGGTATAATGCTTAAAAATAAATGTAACATGCATAGATTTTGAATGCTATCTAAGATTTGATTTCCACCTAATCCTACCCTAGAAATGATGTTAAAAATAGTAAGCACTAGTTTTACTAAAATGTCCTAAGAAAGCTGTAAAATGGGAAGCAAAAACAATTCCAAGAGAAGCCAATTAGAAGCCAACAGACCATATATCAATCAAGCACAACAAAATCAAAAGTCATGTCACAACTCCAAAACAAAACCCATTCAAATTCTGTTCAATCATTAGCCACAACGAGCTGTAACATAATAACCCCTTCTATTTTTGGTTAAAACAATTACATCCCTCAACAAACCATGGCCCAAAATACGGTGTCCACCTCAATCATGTTTCGGGACTGAGTGTTCAAGTAGAAGCGGGTCGCGTTGCTTGATGTTCTGATCGAAAACAATCAGTGGGGCCATGCCCATACGACTGAATATATGTTAGAGAGGTAAATCCCTCCTCTAAGACACCAAAAAAATCGGGCCGAGCTTCTAAGCCCTGCCTTCGGCATCTCCCTCCTTGCGGTTAAGGTAATGATTTCGGGCATGGCCACCTCCCATAGTGTACAAGGCCCGGGAATGAATTTACCATCGTATGCCTGACCGGCGATTACTAGCCAAATCGAGCACATTGTAGTAATGGAGATTTCCAACTAGCCAAATCTATAATGCCTAGCCTACGCTCAAGTATAAATTAATAGAGATTAACCTTTGCAAAAATGAAGTTATGGAAAATCAAGAATTCAAGAGAGAATAAAAACAACAAATATCTCACTGTCAAGCTCAAATCACATGAATAAAAAACACTCGAAAACAGATACAATTTCCTAAGTATTTCTAGAATTATAGTTATCAAAATTCTCATGGTAATCTAATCCTAAAATATATATTTATTATTCAAAACTAGCTAGTATCATTAACTCTTTAATTATTATTGTATTTTTCTTTAATTTGACCAGTCATTTTCTCCAAGTCCTAGCTCTAGCTAGGAGGAGCCTATGATATGGTTAAATTTTCTTTTGCCTTTTCAATTTTATCTTGTGAAGTTGACATCTTTAGAAGTAGTATAAAGTATCATTTTCTTATCCTACTCGTGAACTTTAGTTCGACTCTCAATAAATGAACGTACTTTTGTTAAGTTGAAATTATGGCCTTCAATTTTTCTCTAGCTTCAGGCTTCAGCTGCCTTATTTTGATTTAGACAAATAGATTCCTCCAATGGTGACGGCATCATATGTAAAAGTCCCAACCAGTAGTGGTTAGTGGTTATGGCATCTCTTGCAGTAAAAGTGTAAAATGTCTACATATATTTCTGTGAAATTCTTGAATGACACCAAAATAAAGAAAAAGAAAGCACACACACACAGTCACAGAGAGTAGGGAGAGGGAGACACGGCGCTGTGGGTGTGTGTGGGTCTTAGATTCTCTGAAGTGGGCGTCCTAATTAATACACCACTTGTTCCTCTGTACTATGTATTCATTTCCTTTTATCTTTTCTTTCTTTTCTTTTTTTCTGAGAATACTATGTCACGAAATTATAATCTTTATGGTCAGTGAAATAATTTTACAAGCAAAGCAAAAGTTGCACCGGATTGAGAGACCAAATTCTTTGTTTTATCTCCGGCCACTCCTCGAAACCTTTTCAGTTATTACATACACAAACCGTGTCTAAATTTTCTCTCTCATCTCTAAATCGCCGGGATATTTCGGGTTGACACGTCGGCATATCAAATCTCATATCGCGCTTCGGCCTTCGACTTGTTACTTGCTTCTTGATTATTGATTGCAATTTTACTTATCCACAAGGAGTCAAGGACACCCAACAGCGTGAGTTGAGCTGTTGGAATTTTTCCCTTCCGTTTTTGGGTATCAAAGGTGGAGTCTTTACGGTTGGTTCGATCTATCTTGCCTTAAAATTATGCTAATTGTGGTATAGACTTGTTATTGGCATGTGGGCTGCTGTTGTTTTGGTACATGGATGTATGGCTGTGCTTTTCTTAGATTTTTGGGGTTGTAGCGAGGCTAATTGAGAGAGAGAAAGAGAGAGGTGATTAGTTCTTCAGCTTTGTTGCTGCCGCCTCTGCTCTCAGAGGGCTTCGAATTTGAACTTTTTCTGAGCATCTGTTTTGTGGGTGTTTCTTGATTCTTCCAAAATTGATGGAGACCAAGTTTGGTAGAAAGTTGCATAATTTCTATGGCCCGGTGGTGTCTGAGGTGGGGAAGAAGAGTACGGAATGGGATTTGAATGATTGGAGATGGGATGGTGATCTGTTTATGGTTTCTCCTTTGAACTCTGTGCCTACAGACTGTAGAAGTAGGCAGCCGCCCTTTCAGGTTGGATCAATCAATCCGTTATCGATTGGTTCGGATGAAATGATGGTGGGTAGTGAGAGGGAGAGTAGAGAGTTGGAGAAGAGGAGAAGGGTTGTTGAGGTTGAAAATGAAGAGGGTGGTGGTTCACTTAATCTGAAGCTAGGGCATGGGGGAGAGGTGGAAGAGCGGGAGGAGAAGAGCGGGAAGAAGACTAAAGTCTCTGGTATACCATGTAGCCGTGCTGTTTGTCAAGTAGAGGATTGCAAAGCAGATTTAAGCTCTGCAAAAGATTATCACCGACGCCATAAAGTCTGTGACATGCATTCTAAGGCCACAAGTGCTTTGGTGGGAAACGTTATGCAAAGATTTTGTCAGCAGTGCAGCAGGTTAAATACATTTTGTATGGGATTTGATATTGGTCTTTTTGGAATCATGAACTGCTAGTATCTTGTTTTCATCTGTGCTTGTTACTTGCTTCTTTTGCATTTAGTTCCACGTGCACCGTTAGAATCCACTTACATCAGGATGGAGTTACCCTCTACACTTTATAGTTAGAAGCTGGTGTGAATGCCAGGAGGAACTTAATTGTAAAAATACTCTGCATGCAGGTTTCATGTTCTTCAAGAATTTGATGAAGGGAAGCGAAGTTGCCGTAGGCGTCTAGCTGGCCACAACAGACGGCGTAGGAAAACACATCCTGAGAATGTACTAAATGCAGCCAACCAGAATGACGAACGGGGGAGTAATTACTTACTCATCAGTCTACTGAGAATTCTCTCCAATATACAACGTTAGTAGGCCCTTCACTGTTTTGCTTTTAGTTGTAAGGTTCTGTTTCTTTAGAGAGAAACTTAAACACATTCCAAGTTTGATGTTAAAATCACTGCTTTAGCATTGCTAACGACTGGGCCTTTCTTTAAAATGCCGAGTATGGTAGTTGACCATTTGTAATCATGATGCATATTCATGTTGGGAGTTATACTAAATATGCTGGTAACGATCTGAACTCTGAAACTTTCAGAAGATCCAGAATGATAACTTAGAACTTAGAAGAATGTCTATAGCTTCACCTCTAATTTTTTACAATTGTTCCCTCTAATTTTTCACCTTGAGCTTTTGAGTTCTATCTTGATCTTAGTTACTTACTGATTGCAGTCAATAGTTCAGATGAAACCAAGGATCAGGATCTACTCTCTCATCTTCTAAAAAATCTTGCAAGTCTTGCCAGCACAACAAATGAGAGAAATCATTCTGAATCATTACCCGTATCTCAGGACTTGCAGAATGTTGGGACATCTTTGGGGGCTGCTCAAAAGGTGAAAAAACCTAATCCACAAACTTCCAATGATGTCATTGTATTTTGTTTCCTCTGATTGCATTTTACCTCCAGGACCTTCCTACTACTAATGGCCTACGTGCTACTGTACATGCATCTGATTCGACACAAAAGAGGATGCTAACAGATAAGAATGCAGGTGGAGTTGTACAAAATGCATCCACTTCACAGTCTCCTCTAGCATTCAGAACAAACACAAGCAACTCGGTTCAAGAGAACACGGATACTGTAGGAAGGACAAAGCTGAATAATATTGACTTGAATAATGAATATGATGGCTCTCAAGACTGCTTGGAGGGTCTTCCTGATACACTCGTCCATGCCAATCTTGGAGACATGTTTCCTGCTGGCCCGTTATGGTTATGTAAGGATTCTCAACGCTCTAGCCCACCTCAGAATAGTGGGAATTCAGGTTCCACATCAAGCCAGTCACCATCTACATCCAGCGGAGATACACAGGTTTTGTCTTAAACCTGAAATATTTACTGAATGAAAGTCATGTTTGGTATAAACTGAGAATGTTTACTCTTGATAAAAATTGGTTTGCTTTTGATGCGGATTAAAGAACACAAATTTCTTGATTGTTTTAAATAAAATTCCAATTATATGGCATTTCTAGAGATGCCGAGTAGTGAAATAGAACAATTTTTCACCTGACAGGATATGGTTGCAACTAAATTTTCAATTGATTTTCAGAATCGCACAGATCGGATTGTCTTTAAGCTGTTTGGGAAAGATCCAAATGATTTCCCACTTTCCCTGCGAAAACAGGTGCATTAACTTCTTCTGAGGTTAAACCATTTCATTTTGTGTAGCTCTTTTTTGAAGGTTTGACACAGTACTACTTGGCTTCAGATTCTTGATTGGCTTTCAAGTAGTCCCACTGACATGGAAAGCTACATCCGACCTGGTTGCATTATATTAACGATATATTTGCGCATGGATAAATCTGGCTGGGACAGGGTAAGTTTGGTTCAGCACATAAAATAGGAAGCAAAATTTCAGTTGTAGCATGCTTACGGCAGTAAGTGTGTGTCTAATCTTATTATAGAGCTAAGAGAAGTGGTGTAAAGCTCACTTATAATCATTTGTTGCTCTTAAGTAGAAGCATTGGTTCCGATTCCTTGATCGTCAAACCACAGTATTGACGCTAGACCAAACATGTCATATCTTCAGTTTAAAGAGAATGGTGTGTAACTTCGAAAACTGTTGTCTTTTGCAGCTTTATTCTGATCTCACATCCAGTTTGAGGAGGCTTCTTGATTCATCCACTGATCCTTTTTGGAGAACAGGATGGATATATGCTAGAGTACAACATCGTGTCACATTTATGTATAATGGTATATCTACAATATTAATTGTATTATTTATTTTCAACTAATCATTGATCTACCTTCTTAAGTAGTGAACAATAACTTCTGTAACTTTTATATGCTTCAGGCCATGTCGTCCTAGACACGCCCCTCCCTGTGAAAAACCACCAAAGTTGCAGAATATCAAGTATCAAGCCAATTGCTGTTACTGTATCGGAGAATGTTCAGTTTGTAGTCAAAGGGTTCAATATGTCTCGTTCCACAGCTAGGTATCTTGTTTTTACGTGTCTGTTGGTCTTGAATACTGTTTCTGTTCCCGTTGTTGATTTATTGGTAAAGAAACAAGGATGATTCGATCTTGACAATTGTTATCGGTATCAGGTTACTGTGCACCCTAGAAGGGAAGTTTCTAGTTCAGGAAAATTGTGCTGATGTGAGTGGAGGAGCAGATTCCTCGGTTGAACATGATGAGATTCAGTACTTTACCTTCTCATGCATTGTGCCAAACATTGTCGGGAGGGGATTCATTGAGGTGGTGACCTTTTTCTATCTGTTTGTAAATCATATCTTCTTGTTTGCTCAATTAAGAGTGAAGTCTGCTCTAACACAAACTTGTTACGGCAATTCCTTTCATATTTAGGTTGAAGACTATGGTCTCAGCAGCAGCTTCTTTCCATTCATTGTTGCTGAGCAGGATGTCTGCACTGAAATTTGCACTCTAGAAAGCTTAATCGAGACTGCTAGCATGGATAGTAAAGCTCTAGAAGTTAGGAACCAAGCTTTGGACTTTATACACGAAATGGGTTGGTTGCTCCACAGAAACCACTTGAAAGTAAGGTTAGGTGAGAGGAGTGATGTGGATCCATTCTCTTTCGAACGTCTCAGGTGGCTTATCGAGTTCTCCATCGATCATGACTGGTGTGCGGTAGTCAGAAAGCTTTTAACTACTCTATTTGATGGTATTGTGGAGTTGGGACAACACAATTCCAATATACAAGTTCTGCTGGATATTGGCCTCGTACATCGAGCTGTTAGGAGAAATTGCAGGCCCATGGTGGAATTTCTACTAAGTTATCATTCTTCAGACAGGACAGCAGAACATAAGCTACTCAACCAGGGTCGCTATTTGTTCAGGCCCGATGCCGTGGGGCCCGGTGGATTGACTCCTCTTCATATAGCAGCCAGTTTAGAGAGCTGTGAGAATGTTTTGGATGCATTGACTGAGGATCCCGAATCGGTATATACTCGTTTAATCTCAGAATTACATTCCTCTGATTGCTTCTTTTTCTTCTTCTTAAAAACAAAAGATCTCGTCTGCAGGTGGGGATCGAAGCGTGGAAAAATGCTCATGACAGCACTGGGCTAACACCGCATGATTATGCATGCCTTCGCAGTCATTACTCGTACATCCATCTAGTCCAGAGGAAGCTCAACAAGAAGTTGGGGAAAGGGCAGGTGGTGGTTGACATACCCGGTGCAACGGTATCAGACAATAGCAAGAGGCAGAAGATGGTAAAATATGGTGCTTTGGAGAGTGAGAAGAGGATGAGGGAGAGTCAGTGCAGGCAGTGTGAGCAGAAACTGGGATACACAAGGCGCAGTGGATCAGTGAATATATACAGACCGGCAATGGTTTCACTCGTCGCAATAGCTGCAGTGTGCGTCTGCACGGCTTTGCTCTTCAAGAGCTCACCGGAGGTATTTTGCTCGTTCCATCCGTTCCGTTGGGAGCTGTTGAAGTACGGATCTCAGTAGGATATGCATGAGAGAGAGAAAGAGGGAGTTTGGTTAGTTAATGTTAGGGAAAATTGATGCCTAATAGATATGATGTATTGTTGTGTCTAAATGTAAGTTATTGCAAAGGTGGATGATGAGTTTATAATAATACCAAGGTACATGTCTAATGTCTTTATAACCTTTCAATAAATCTTTCCAATTCATTTAATTACTTTCTCTTTTGAAGAGAAAATATGTCCAAGCATTAATGTAGTGGCAATGATGTTGAACCATAAACTAGAGCAACAGAAGCAGCAATTAATCACCCTAACCATTTCTATACCACAACACACACAGTTGCTGTCAAATGCTTTTAGTTTTAGCCAAAGAAAGATGCATGGAGATCAGTATAGGAAAAGAAATCCCATGTATGGAACAGATAAAGACTTTTCACCTGCTTTATGCATAAATACCTCTTCAATTATGGAGAGAGAGAGAGATATATGCAGCATGGCCATGCAACAAATGTCAAAGGATTTCCCAATACAGGAAATCTTGGCAGAAACCAAAGACTCTCATTTCCTTAACTAGCCATGAAGGACAAGTGTGAGTATTTGATAACATCTCATCTATATAAGCCAAGCGCACTCCACCATCATCTCCCTACACTCACAGAATGACAATGATACAGATACGAGGAGGAACCGCAGCATTGTTTTGCGTCGTATGTCTCCTTCACTTTGGTGTGATGACTCTAGGTGCTCTCCGTTATCTCGTTCTTACTGTTTTCCATACTTATGATCCTCTCTGATAAGCCTCTCCTTTCTGCAGGAACAACAATACCAATGGCCTTTGCTGCTGAAAGAAAGCTGCTGGTATTTACTCATCATGATTTCATGTCAAAATCCCCCTCTTCACAATTCACAAAAATCACTCCCTTTTACTTTTCATGACTAATGTAGGCTGAGCAGTCTCTGACCAGCACCACTCAGAAGAATGGATCAGACCATTCAAAACCATCCAGAACACCTTCGCCTCCGTCTCTTCCTCAGCCTCTGCCTCCACCACCGCCTCCAACCAACAACACATGGTGCGTGGTGAAGCCATCAACCTCACAGGAGAAGCTGGATGAAATCATAGATTATTGCTGCACACAAAAAGGTGTTAATTGCAGTGTGATCCAACCAGGGGGCATGTGCTATTTCCCTCCCAACAAGGTTTCTGATGCATCTGTCGTCATGAACATTTTCTACAAACTCAATGGGAAAAATTCATTCGACTGTGATTTCAAGAAAAGTGGTCTCACTGTTACTAAAGATCCATGTAAGCCACTCTAAACTCACCATCTTTCCTTTGTAGATAACTTTCTCTTGCTTATGTTTTGCATTTTACAGCTGTTGGAAAATGCATCTACGTGGCCTGACTCTAGAACCGGTAATGAAGAGCCGAGACGAGATATCTTTACAGCTAAAGCCTATAGGGGATTCTAATAAAGGGTTGTATATACATTTAAAGAAGAGGGTGATGATATATGGAGATGGAAAGATGGTTACTATTAACTATTAACTCATGTATCTAATTGAAACTGAATTGTTTCTTGATTGGTAGTATATTAAATTTAATTATTCTTGTTTGCATTAACGAGTACAATCATAAATCACCAACTCATAATTGATCAAACTGTATTCTTTAACATTTCCCTATTGTTCAGAAAATCAAGTGACACCATTTTTGTAATTGCGAGCAATTATTGTTTATATGCAGCTACTGCGACAGATAATCGTAATGAATGAAATGAGAGTAAGAAGTAATAACAAGATACGATTAACTTGAATTCGTGTTTCACAGTCAAGAGCTTAGAGCATTCCCAGTCCCCAAGCCCATGCTTGCTGTCCGGGAGTCCGAACTCGGGCGCGAGTCCCACGCAGGGGCGACATGAAGCTCGCGCAAGAGGCTCCCATCCGAGAGCCCGAGCATGTGAATATACAGGAAATCATGAAAGAGGATACATTTCTTCTGTGTGAAACTGTTCCAGGAAGGTACAACTCTATCATAAAGGAAAGGGCAGCTTAGCAACACCAGAAAACTTGTCTCTGGGAACAAAAATCTATCAGAGTTTACACTGCGCATACTAAACCAACTTAACTGCAAGCACTACTTTGGAACATGTAAGATAGTCTCCCATATGACTAGATGCTTCACCTAACGTACATTCATGCATGAGAAGAAATGGACCTATGATTCTAGTGGATATATTCTTCAGATTTGCAGCTTTGTGTATCCTAGACTACTAAGCTTTTGCAGGAATTTTTTCTCAGCATTTACCTGAACAAAGACACGAGCATAACAGTAATGGTTTCGAGATGAAATGAAATTTGCAGTTGTATTTGGTAATGACAAAAGAAATGCGTAAATCAAAAACAGAAACATTGAAAAAGCAAATAGGGAGATCTAACCTCAAGCATGGGGTTATTCTTTGGTAAATTGCAAGCAAGAAGAATATTAAGCCCCGTTTTCAGAACTGATATTTAATCAAGGTGTCAGTCTAAAGGTGGATGATGTAAAAGCAAATCGATGTAATAGCAAGTACCTAATTTACGTGCAATACCAGAACCTGTATTATCAGAACCCCCTCCAATTAGAGAAGTCACGCTGACTGAATTGTTCCGTTCAACGTTAAACAGTAAGAAACAGGAACTAAATAACATGAAATGCAATTGATGAGCAGCTCCTACAATTGTGATGAAACACAGCACACTATGATCGAAAGTGCCATGATCTTGCTAAATGGGAACACACACTCAGATAAAACATGGACAAAGCACAATTACAACTTACCAGTCGTGTAGGAAGAGCTGCATAGAGATATCCTAAGCTAGCAGAGTTGCAACCAATCCATACATAAATCTACACAAGTAAGAGGAGGTTCCAAATTCCAATAGTGAGGAAATGTAAGTACATGATCATTCAAAAGGAATGCTGAAATTGCCAAAGAAAATGCCCTAAAATACCTTCAACAAGTGATGCAAAACTAACATTCCCATTTACAGTTAAAGATTACAGTAGACGCAATAATAACCGGTGTGGAACCTTATAAAAAGACCTAACAAGCATAATCAATTGCAAAAGCAAGCACCTTAAACTACATTAAATTTGCAGCACTAAAAAGAACCTGTTTTTGAAGACGAATAATCTGAAAATGGAGCAAAACGTCGCCTTCCGATTCTTCAGAAAAGCAGATGAGTTGAACACCACCGTCAGCATCACGCAGGCAGCCATTATTCTCACTCTTACTCACCTCCATATCTGCAATTTCAAGCAATTATATATATCTAAAAATAAAAAATTCAATGTATTACCAATTCAAAAGAAAATATATTCAGATCAGCGATTGAAAAGCAGCAACATCAAGGCGAGTATATATCCATCTGGATTCTCAACTTCATCATGTCAATAGCACGCGAGGTTTGCAAAGTTATTGATGCTTAATCAAATGATGAGTAGCTTACCTTTTGCTTTGCAAGTTGAATTGAAGTACAACAACAACTTCTGTCATCTATTTCAAAAATAAAACATAAATCGATTCTATATATTTACTCAAGTGAACACTCCTTCATTAAGTCCATTTTCACTTTTTTCTTTTTTCTTTTACTATAAAATTATTTTAGATATTAGTTATGTAAGAAAACACTCATGGCTCATCCGTCCCAGCGTGTTGGGAATAATTTGACATGTCTCGTATATAAATATTAAATTTTTAATAAAAAATTTATTTATTCTCCCTTTATCTATGGTTTATTAATTAAAATATAATTATTTAATATAAAATAATAAAAATTATAATGAGCTGTGGAGCTGCCCCTGTATGTCCACTAAAAAACCTCCTAAACATAATATATTCGTCTTTACATAATCTTCGTTACGCACAAAGGGAAAAGTAACATGGCTTTTCACTGTTTAATTATTTAATTAATGACAGATCATTTTCTATTATTCAAATCTGCAAATATCTGGTGTAGTAGATTCTCTCATGATCTAATGATCTATTTATTTGCATAACGACATTTTGCCTTCGTCATACTTCACTTTAAATCCATGTGATCTTCTTTATGTAATAACATATGCATATTGTACAACTTGAAGAAAATGATTAATATAGATTACATGTATAGGCATAATCGAAAATGCTCACCCGCCCGCGGTTGATGTGGCATGCCACGTAGATAAATATTAAAACTTAAATATTTTTTATTAATTATCACTTTCCGACTAGGGTTTATTGGTTAGGGTATAGTTTAATATTATTTAATAAATAATAATAATAAAAATAAAATTAATAAAAAAACGAAAAATATAGTGACTCGTATGATGATGTGTCAATGATGTGGCATTGCCACATCAACCGCGGGCGCATTAAGATGTGCCCACCGCGGACGGTGGAGCGCTACTCTAGGCATAATTAGATAGTGCATGGTCTTATTAATTACCCATTCAGCTCATCCATTATAAATTTTCATTTTCATTTTCTAAACAAATTTCATAAAAAATATATATATTTTATATCTCGTACATATTTTATATATCCTCCATTATAAAACCATTTATATCAGTTGGATATGTTTGAGATAGGATGTTATGTATTAATTTAAAAAAAATGTGAATTACAAAATCACCACAAATATTAATATTATATTATAGTGGAAATGAATTGCTAGGCCATGCATGGCATGCTGCCTGTGGGTCATAACAAGCACGTTATGTTTGGTCTAGGTATTAATAAGTGCTTTAATTCGGACATAATTTATATATATGTGACTATGTGTGTGTGTGTGAGAATCATGCAGTTTCATTTTCTGATAATTAATTAATAATATATTGAAAGTGGAAGAATAAAATGGCTTTAACTTGTGTATATACACCACCACTATATATGCATTATTATTTCTCAACAATCCACGAGCGACAAGAGGAGAGCCTAACCCCTTAACGTGCTAGCTCCATCCACATTCTATTCTATATAACATATATTAATAACAAATATATTATATACTAATAGTATTTGTTATTAATATTATCCCTAATTCCTAGTGGAAAAACAGCTTAATTAGTCTCAAATAATCACTTTAATTTGTCTTCATCAATCAACTGTATATGTGTATATTAATTTCTCATCTTATCTTTTCAAGAAATTATTAATCGTTGGAATAATTATATATAGGACTCAATCGATCATATCTAAAATTCTAAACGTGTTAGCTAGAAAGAACATCACATCATCAAATGAACAAGAAAATAAATCATAGAGATTGAAGGGCAAGAGTCATGACTCATGCATATATCATGTGTGAGAAGTTATTAAAATATAGTTAATTAATTTGCAAAAGTAAAAGTTGATTAAAACGCATGCATATATCATGTGGCCGTATAAATCAAATCAAATGATTATATATAAATATTAATAACCTTTTTCTCCTGCCAAACAAAATCAAGATTTTTTAATTATTATAAATGAAAAATGATTATTAATTGGGTCATGATATATAATAGTGAGTGGGGCTGTCCCATCTCACTGAAGAAAGAACAAACAACGAATATATAGTTTGATCCCTAAAGTTCTTTCCAGGCGTATTATAAAGATTAGTTTGGACATTCTTGCAGTTTGTTTGTTGAGTTTAATTAGCAATTAAGAAAATATAAAGATTTGGTCTTTGTTAGGTAGACTGAAATACCAAAATGGCGCCATTGTTTACTTTTGAATATAAGTATATAACGACACATTTGATTTATTCATGTATATTTATATGGTAGAAGATAAAATCTAACGTTAATTTCATCCGAGAAAATTATATATATCTTGAAGAAAGTGTTATTAATTGATATAGTTATACACCAAAATCAAAAGTAGCGTGTGTCAAAAATCACAAATTATTTGCAATTACTTGGTTTCTTTACTATTTATTAAACTACACATCAAATTTCAAAATTATTAAATAATGTTATTTTTGTAAAATAAGTTTTATTACTATAAATAAATAGTAGAAAATAGATTATACTTCTTTTAGAGTTTAGAAAGCCAAAAAAGGTTGATTAATCATATTTCAAAGATACAACACAATTCTTAGCTGTCTAATTAATTACTCCCTTTCAGTACTTATAAAAAGTCACGGTTAATATTTAAAAGTAAAATTTTTCTTTTTTAAAAAAGTGATTATTTTCAATCATATGTAAAAAAGAAAACATAACTTGTAACGGAACGGTGAAGAGAGGAAGGGTGTTTTTGCAATTAAAGCATAGTGTAAGGGGTAACGGAGCGAGGCGAGGAAGTATGAAGAAGAAGAAGCATGCATCAAAATTTATTACAACTGTCTTGAGGCAACGAAATTAAATACTCCTTTAAGTAGTATATTAATTTTTTTACATCTGATCGATCTCACTGTTTAATGAATCAATCTTAGTGGGAAATGACGGCGGGTAAAACTCCGGCGGCCTGCGCCGGCAGCACCACCAGCACTCAGGCTTACGGAGAAGCATGGTACTGGGATAACCGCTACACTCAGGATCCCTCCACCTTCGATTGGTACCAGAAATACCCCACCCTTTCCCCCCTCATTCGCCTCTACATCCCCCTCCACCACCCCATTCTCGTCGTCGGCTGCGGAAATTCCGGTAATTCCTTCCTTCATTCATTCATCCATCACCTCCCTAAATCCGATCTCGCGATTCTTTTTTTCTAGATTGACCAGAAAAAAGAATGATGTATATTGCGACATTTGTTGGTGATTTGGTTGAGCTCAATTGGCACTGTTTAAGGCTACAAATTTCATTCCCTTTTTTTTTTTTTTCAGGTTTTAGTGAGGGAATGGCTGATGATGGGTACAATGAAGTCATCAGTATTGATATCTCATCAGTGGTGATTGAAGCTATGCAAAGGAAGTATTCAGATAATCCAAATCTCAAATGTATCTTTCACTGAATATGGTGATCAATTCGTAGTTAAACTTGTCTTGATTTGGAAGGTTTTGAATTACTTTCTCGTGCATTTTGGGATTGTTCCAAATCTTATTATTTGGAGAGAAGAAACCAAAAGATAGTGTATCTCCTCCGTATTTGCGCGTACATTTCTTTCTCGTGCATTGATGGACACAACCCCACCAATGTGGGATCCCTTTCACTCCCAACTACTCACTATTATTTCCACTGACAATAAACAACACAATATAATACTACCTTTTTTAAACTCATGCAGCCCAAGAGTGTGTCAAATTTGGGGGTGGATGGAGTATATTTTTACTGCTGTCATTAATTAATCGTTAGTTTATAGTACTTTTCCTTAATGAATGTCTGACCAGATATGATTATGGATGTACGAGATATGAGTGCCTTTGACGCGAGATCTTTTGCTGCGGTTATAGATAAAGGTAGTGTTTTTGCCATAAACGTGTATTAACTCAACATTATGGCAGTATGTTCTGATGCTTTTCTGTGTATTATTCCAGGGACATTGGACTCTCTTTTGGTGAGCTATCTACATTACTTTACGTGTTCCTTTTCTCAGACTTGTTATTACTTGAGCTGAAATGTTTCTCCTTTTTGTGCAGTGTGGACACAACTCACGGCAAAATGCTGCTAAAATGCTTGAGGAGGTCTGGAGGTACACTTAATCAACTAGTAAATCCTTTGCCCATTTTCTAGTTCTCTTATTGCTTTATCACTGTCAATAAGTTGAAGCAGTTGATGAAAAACTATAGGGTGCTCAAGGATAAAGGAGTATATATTCTGGTAATCTAACCCGATTCTCATTCCTTTCTTCAGTGCTTTCCTTTTAAAATTATTTTTTTATCGAATGTTTTTTCCCTCATTATTGGAAAGCTAGCTAGCTTGAGGTTTTCCTCATCTAATTTGGTTCTATTATTCTTTCTTTATATAAATATTTGCAGATTACATATGGATCGCCAGTTTATCGACTACCAATACTGAAAGAATTAAATTGGACAATAAAGCTTCATGTGATAGGTTTGTTGAAACTTCGCAATGGTCATATGTTATCTTAAAGGATCACTTTAAAGCAATTATTTTTCTATGAGTATGAACAGACTTTGTGCACACTACACTTATAGAGGTCCTCTTTCAGGTGGTTTTCCAATATAATGCATGTCTTTTCAGGTGAATGTTCCTATCTCAAGTCAATAATTGGAGCGATTCAATTCGTATATACCATTTTATATATGGAAGAGTATAAAATTCTAAAAAATGTGTAAAGCTTCCAAAAAATCAAATATAGCATGTGAACATGATGATTGTTGTAGAGTTTATGGTTGTCATGTATATCTAAGTTTTCCTTGTAGGATTAGAGTGTAGCCTAGTTTCTATTTGTTTGTCTGTTAATGAACATAAGTTTCCCTCCTATACATGTCTATTTTATTCCATTCTACAATAATATTACAAGAGTCCTTCCATCAACCATCCATTCACACATCCCAAAAGGACAACCAAATATCCCAAACTACATCCCTCGATGTTACATTAAAGCAAAAAATTGACATTTGACTATCTGGATCCAACCCCTATGAATCCATGCTTTCTATCTCTAAACTTTTGTGATTGACCATTTCCTTGGTTGGAGGCACTCTACTTTAAGTTTTAACCTTGGCAGTTTACATACTTGTGTTTTAAAAATTGGTGATTACCTTAAAATTAAATTACATGACTGTCACACGGAGGACTCAAACAGGAGACATTTAGCCTTGGGCTACCTTCTACCACTAGACCAACACACACTCCATTATAAGAAAATTGCATGTAAACAAAAATTGTCATCACGTAAGAATGAGAAAATTAATTTTAACCTATGAAGTTCTACAGTTTCTAGAGTTGCAGAAAGAAAATAATAGCCAGACCTTTAACTTATTGACAATGATAAAGCAGTAGTTACCTCACAGCAAATAATTGTATTAGTGACACTTGATGATTGAAAGTGAGATCCTCTCCAGAGCCCTACATGCCTCACGGCTTGTTTGTTTGAATACTTTGGTGGTATCTCAGGAAATGGAAGAAACTCTATGTTAGGACTTAGCAAAAAACTTGGGCTTATGTTTACTTCTTACGGACCATCTATTTGGCTCAGCTCAATTCTAAGAAACACTTTACCCAATTCTGGGAAAGGTTTAGAGTTCTATATAAATTACTTGAATTCTGTGAGTGAACCAAATGAAGTCATTATACTAATTAGTAACTTAAGATTTTGAAGCATTAGTTCGTGCATGAAAGCTCCATCTGATATGTGTGTTATCACATGCAGCGAAAGTTCAGTCTGAAAATACTTCAAATATAGCCAGGGATCTGACCACTCCAATTCCTTTAGATGCAAATGGAGGCTCAACGGGTAATGTGGGAATGAATGCCGACGTTCACTATATCTATGTGTGCATGAAGGTGTGTATTGGAAACTACATACATTCAACACATTTTCGGCCATTGAGTGTATATATATACCTTGTCCGTAAAGCAGTTGCTGCTTTTAAAGTACAGTGTGTTTCTTTCAGGATGAGTCTGGAAAGAATGAAGCATGAGCCATTAAGTCTGGGAAATGATTAGATCAGCTTCAACTATAACTGTATCTGATAGTGGGAGTATCATTCAAGTTCAACCCTGTTATACACGATTGTGATTAATAAATTAAGCTGGGAGTACTGCAATTTGTTTGCACGAGATAAAGAGCAAAATTGTCTAGCTGCCTCTATTGCTTATTAGATGAGAGCATTGATGGATGATTGTAATATTTGATTACTGTTGTATTTGAGTAATAAAATTTCCGTTTAATCTTTGACACGAGTATTTCGCATCTCCATTGAAAACTGAAAAGTATTCCAACTCATTGAGGAAGAAGTGAATCTTGATAGCTTTGGTTGCTTACTTCTTGTATTTAAGCTCATCAAATTTTCTGACAATGACATGAAATTAACAAAGTGCTGTCTCAAACTTGCTGCAATCGAGAATTTGAGTGAATCCAGAAAGCTAAATCTGTCTTGGAATATATGTTATATATACGCAAACTTGTAACAGACGAATTGGATGGTCACATTTACTCTCTTCATCCACGAAATTGTGACTCACTTTAACCCGCCACGCTTCTTTAACAAATTCATTATAAAGTGCCACAAAATATTCAACTCATTCTTCTAATTGATGGGAACGCACCACCATGAAATAAATCAGAGACAGTTAACAGTCTGGGCATTTTAAAGTAACTTGTAAAGATTCTAACAAATTTAAAGTCGGTGACAAAAGAAAGGAAAAGGCAGAAATTCGATGACGGAGGATTTTGGATAATTTACCCATCATAGAACAAACTGAAATCTCATCTATTTCTATCCATGGTAGACCTTACACGCTGCAAAATTCTAACAAATTCTACAAACAATGAAAAATCTAATCCAGCCAAGCTATCACTATCTGCACCAGAATATGGATTCTGGCATATCACCAAATCAAATCCCTTAAACTTCTTAAACATATCTTCAAGCTTACTTGTTGTTAGTTTATTGATGCTCTCAAGTTGGACCAACCCTCCACTCTGCCCTGAGCTTTCCCACCACTTCTTCACAATTCTTCGCTTCGTCTCACATGGCTCCACGGAGACAACCCCCTTGATACGAATCCCAAGCCGGTGTAACGCAACTTCAGCTCCACCAATGCCACTGAAGAAGGAGAGCACTGTTACCCCATCTGGATACAAGCGCCTCAACACGGAGAGATGGTATCCCAACGTGTCTGTCTGAAATGCGAGTTTGAGTGCTTTAAGCCTCTCGGTCGAGCTATATCCAGAAATTCGAGTGTGGTGCTGTGGATACCCCATTATGTGCTCGACATGTTCAGGTTCGAGGGGGGCCAGCTTGTGGTGGCCTACCCAGACAAGATTCTTGGCCAGACATTGTTGGAGGATGTTTCGCTGTAGGTCTCCGTTCGGGGTCCCGTTGCTTTCGGATAGCATTCTACCCAGTTTCTCGCAGATATATTGTAATCCAGAGGATTCACAACTGATGTAGCCAAGTTGCTTGCGGTTATCCCACGACGGCCACCATCTTCTGGCATGTATGGCTTCTGCAATAGTCATAGGTCCCTTCGGAATAATGTGAGACCTGTCTTCACTTGGGAGGTTATGGATATAGCCTTCCGTTCTGTCCAATGCTGAGAACAACTGAGAATCCACAAACTCTGGTTGAAGCGAGTACAAGAACTGGGATAGTTTAGCCCAAGAGTCAGGAGAGAGACTTGTGACGTTACCATAAAGGAAATATGGGGGTTTGGCCACCACACTAGTAAGACTTCTGCTAGGGTTGGGAAAGGATATTGTGGGCTTCCTATCTTCCTGAATGCTTGCAACAATGCTTGCAGTACGGCCAGCTCGTCTCTGTAGGGCTGGCGTGGGAGTACCGGCAGAAGAATAGTTTCCGATTCTTGCTTCTAGAAACAAGCCGTCAACACAATTGCCTGAGTCATCCATAAACTCTTCCTTTGGTTTCTTGAAATTGTTAGGTTCATCTATGTCTACTTCTAGCATCTTGCCTTTCAGTTTCTCCAGCAATTCTGAAGTCCCAACTTGTGATGTCGTGCCTTGACTATATTCTTCAGTTTTAATGTAGATCGAGTTGCAAACTCCCATCTTTCTTTTCAAAGACTGAGTACTCCTTTGCACACTCAATGTGCTCGGACAAGTTCGGGAATACTGCAAATGAAGATTGAAAATTTGTGATCCTTCCATAACAATGTGGTTCTTTGCATCTGTATATAAAGAGTGGTGCTAAGCTAAATTATCATATTAGTAATGAAGTAGACCTTTTCAGGTAAGGGGCATGTACCGCCAGTAAGAATCGATTCAGCAAGCAGTGTCGCGGGTACTTCCGAACCTAAAATATGATACAGGAGAACAAAATTATGCAAGATGTTGACATCACTAATTCAGAGAAAGTATGAAATATTGGAGTTAACAAGGCTAATCACACAATGAACACAATACCCTCAAATATAATTATTGCACGAAGAATAGACAATCCTTTATCGAGGATTTAGTTGAATTTCCCATCAATCGTGCAGTGCAGATAATATAGATAACGACTACTGATAGCATATTCATATTAAATTTGACTTGTATGGTTATTATTCAGTTTACCAGATACTCAAAATATTTTACTTTCCAGCTTATTGTAAATTGTAATTCCTTCATTATCTGAACCTTCACCTCACAAACAATGCATTGCATCCTCATATGAAGCTCATAATGAGGAGAGATGCACGGTTACCAAACAGAATAGGACTCCAAAAATGAACTTTTTTTACATAATCATCTCACCACATCTCTCAAAAGCTTCGGAAATTTCGTTTTCTGTAAAGCCCATTTCGAGCAGTTGAAGTGACTTCTCCATTATACCAAACAAGACCTCATTGTTGAAATCCTGCAAATTTGTAACTGAGTTCAGATATGAGAACCCAAAATATAAAAGATAATGAGCAATAATGAATAAGTAAACATTCAATCATTTTCTTCTCTATATGTCTATCATTCTAGATTATAAGCTGCACGCTTTACCAAACTCCTAGAGAAACTCTGTGGAGAGGTCGTCACCACTGATAAGAATTAGAATAGGATGGTGAATTTTACCTTGCAAACCCATGGCATATGCTATACCATGGATAATAAACTTGCAAGTCACTGGACTCAGAATGCATCAGAGTCATTAATGAAAAAGTAAAAGGCCTTGATGACACTTAGAATCTAGTGACTGGAGAATTTCAGGTAAAATAAAAAATCCTCACTGCCTACAAGGTTTTAGTTCCAACAAAATGAGCCACTGTTTGAAAATAGCATTTATGCACAACTTTATTTACTCACGAATCAAGGAATGTCATGATCAAGAAGACATCAGTAAGCCAACTGGAATAAATCACTGCCTCAAGTAATAACCACAATATGTATGTAAATGGTCAATCCCAGAAGAAAGGCTGAACCAAAAATCAAGACTCTCATTCCAACATGATAATATAGCAAAAACAAATCTATGGTGTCATCCCCAGCCATGTAACCTGGCCATCCAAAATCATCATATTTAACAAACTACATAAAAGATGTCAACAAAGACCTTTTCAATCTCCTCATTTCCAGAAATTGAATTATTTGCATCTTTTTCATATTTTATAGCCATCCGCGCAGCAAAGATGAAATCCATTAATTGACCAATAGAAGCATCTTTACCTGCAATCAAACACCAGATTAAACAGTTAGGCAACAATCTTGAAGTAAATTTACGGTTACGTTCATGCAGTATACTCAAAACAAAATCCCCCAGCTGAAAATTTTATATTAAAACCAATAAGAATAAAACAATAATGAGTATAGAAGGACAACTTTACAAAACAATGATAGAAACTAATCCCTCTGTCCCGCTAAAGTTTGTTTTGACCAAATATGTGAGTGTTTTTTGGTCAAATATATTTGAAGGAAATTCAAAGCATGACCCACCAAACTCATGAAAGATATAGTAGTTATTTGAAAGGTTCTCAGATACAGCAATGACCAAGTTAGTATAATACTATAATGAGCCATTCAAAAGAAACAGATCACTTTCTCATCTTACAAATCCTAACCATAGTGAAACAATAAGTGCACTTTTCGCAACATTTACAGAAGAGGCATTTCCACAAATTAGAAGCTGAAGTTGAAGTGGGGGAATTTCCACATACCAAGTTTTCGCATTGCAAACCCAACTTCATCCAAAGAGAAATTCATTTTTAGTAATGATGCTGTTTTCTCATCAATGGTGCTATCGCCAATATCGTGTTCCTGAAAGATCAGTTATAGCATCAAAATCAGAATGTCAGGGTATGAAAAGAGGAAGTCTGAGATTATTC
The DNA here is from genome assembly GCA_026898415.1 of Leonotis leonurus. Taxonomy (NCBI): domain Eukaryota; kingdom Viridiplantae; phylum Streptophyta; class Magnoliopsida; order Lamiales; family Lamiaceae; genus Leonotis; species Leonotis leonurus. The sequence continues at coordinate 1,753,673 of JAPKLX010000023.1, forward strand.
AATGCAAGCAAAATACTAATTTCATCCTTAGAAAGTAGTCAAAGTTTAATCACAGATTAGCAGGCATCAAATATCTAGTATCTCCAAGGAAAATTAGCTATATTAGCATAAGTTTGCAAAGTGACCCAAACAGCACTAAATAAACATATTTGACTTTTATCCAAAGCAATTCTTAGCATACTTGAGAATAAAATCGTGTACTAATCAATAGGAGGAAGTACATATTTATAGATAACTAAGTGCTATACTAGGAAATAATATCTCTAATACTAATGATAATATGAACTCCATATTATAACACTCCCCCTCAAGCTGGAGCATAAACATTAATTATGCCAAGCTTGTTACACAAATCCTAACCCCACTGAAAATCAATCATAACCGTAACAAATCTTCGATCTTCATATATCCAATGAAGACAGATCTAAATCTCACACCGTCACATGATGTAGATCGAAATTGGCCGAGGAATTAACGAGAGAGCGAGCCGAGTCGACAAAGAACGGAGGGCAGACCGGAGGTGTGCGGGGGCGATGCAACTCCCTGTGCAGGCGATGTCAATCGTCGTCGCTTGAAAACGGAATGGGTTATTGCACGCTGCAAATGTGCAGAAACCCTAATTTTCAAAATTAGGAAGCCTAATTTTCGAAACATTGAAACAAATCCGAAACACGAGGAAGCCAATGATGGAGAGAGCAGCGGGTAATGGTGGCGGGGTCGGACGGCGAGGCAACAGCGGCAGATGGTGGCAAGAGGTAGGTGCAACAGCACCTGCTGGACGGCTCCGGCGCGTGGGAGCCGCACGCAAATCCGGCCGCGGGATTCACATCGGAGGTGCATGGGAGGGTGGCGCACGTCCCTGGACAGGAGGTGTCGCCCGCCGGTGGCTGGAGGTGGCGGAATCGAGGGCAGCACGAAATCTGGGCAGAATACGCGCGCTGACTTCAGTTGCTGTCTCCGTCGTGCACGCACCGGTACAGGTGGCCGGACCGGTGGCCTGAGGTGCGCCGGGAGGCGGCGCTGCGGGTGGGGCCGGAGGTGACGGCCAATTTAACTCCGATACGAAATGGGTGGCTGCACACTCCAACTGTGCAGAACCCTAATTCCTCTTAATTCTGAAAACCTAATTTCGAAATTGGGATCCCTAATGGCTGACCCAACCTAGGGCTCTGATACCATGTTGAATCGTATAATTGGAGAATAAAATCATGTATTAATAAAATCAATAGGAGGAAGTACATATTTATAGATAACTAATGCTATGCTATACTAGGAAATAATATCTCTAATACTACTAATAATATCTCTAATACTAATGATAATATAAACTCCATATTATAACACTTCACAAGTATAGTATAGACAAGTTCGGAAAAATCTATCAAAAGCTTTAAAAACACATAAACACGGCACATAAAGAACTGTTCAAAACACTATGGAGCAGCAGCACCAAGGAAATGCCTACTAGTTCAGTTGATAAAAGAGAAAAGTTCCACTTTGTTCTGTTGTTATAACATTTGCTTGAAACAAGTAACGGAAAATTACAAATGTTTACCACTTTGAAAGGAATACCACTCTCACAAGAGACATTCTTCTTTGTATTTCCACCAAACAATCTACCAAGAGACTCTGATGGCTCCAAGCTGTGAAAATCCTGGAAGATCTCAGAATACATTAGAAAATAGCAACTACAGCTTTCAAAGAGAAAGCAAATGATTAAGGAAAAAAATAGTTTAATGTGAAATATGCAAGTATGCTGTGGTAACAGATAGTATTAGACTTTATCTTGGGGGGTGGGGGACCTAGAAGTAGATAAAAAGAATGAACCAGAAAAATATGTTTCGGTAGTTGATTCGGGAGATGGGAGCAAGTAGGTTGCCTATATAGGGTTCATTAATAAACTAAGGATCCACATCATATGTCCATAAGGTGACTGCTAAGGATTCATAAATGCAAGCTGCAAGCTTTATTGAAAATCATTTGCAAAAGAACGAAAGACTGAGATGAGAACAAATAGGTGACATGAACCCTACAATATGGATTTCTATAATACAAATTTTAAGAAAAAAATAAATATAATGTAGAGTAGCTAAAGATGAAATTCATCACTCAGTTTGTTGGGCTCTTTGCCTGGAAGGAAACAGGAGAGTATTTGACAATAATAAGGAAACCCAGGATTCTGTATTTTAGTGGTTGACGTGGACATCAACAAATGGCTGTTAAGAAACAAGAAATTACAGTAGTGCATGATACAATGGCAAAGAGCCAAAGACTGGAGTAAAACCTACAATATGAAAATTGGACAAACATCCTGTCCGCTTACTGTAATTCTGCTCACTTTATAGAGAGTTTGCTATTTTTTTCTCAAGCAATAGAAAAAATAAAATCTACAACTTTAAGCAACAATTGCAAAATCAGGAAACATGATAAGATTGTTCATATAATATACGGTCTATATTTAAATGAAAAAAAACAATGTTGCTATCAAAACTAAAACAATCTTAAATCAGAAATCCTTGGTCACTTTTGAAATTTAAATCTTTATTCACTCAGAAAATGCACCCAACGCAAGTTCCCAGACAAGACATTTAGGATAAATGGACTCCAATGCAGTTACTCCCTTCGTCCCCAAAAATCTTGTAGGGGGACAAGGGGGGCGAGATTTGAGAAGACCCGTGTAAATTAGTTGAGAGCACAAATTTCTAGAAAAAAGTGAGATAAAAGGTTTTGAGGCCATGTCCATTTATGGAATATGCAAATTTTGGGGACATCCAGAAATGGAATACTACTCATGTTCTCTAGGACAGAGGGAGTATGACTGAAAGGATTCTAATTGAGAAAAGAAAAGTGAGAAAATAATACCTCTCCAGCACGAAGATTTGGCGCTGAAATACCAGTGTCCCCCTCGGAGAAACCATCATCGAGAACTTCTGTCTTTGGTTTCTGAAGGTCCTGTCCATTAGGGATGGCCATTATAACATTGCAAGTAGAAATGAAAAGAAAAAAAAACAACAACAACAACAATTAGATGCGTAAAACATTTCAGCCTCCTAGTCAAAGAAAAAGGCTGTTTGGCCTAGGAAAAAAATGGTCTAAATCAAGCAATATAAGCTGCAAAACGAGAGATGCCGCGTATGGAAATACCAGCAGCAGCCATGAACCTATCAACATGCTAGAGGTATGGGTGATAAGAATGAGTTGCAAAACTGCTAGAATCTAATGCAAAGGAGAAGCAGATATACAACATGGTAGTGGAGAAACTTGACATATTAAGTTTATTAACAAAAAGCCAGATGTATAAAGATGATAGGTTATTATTTTTTTGGGTGGAGCAGGACTTACAGGATATGCGAAGAGAGCCTCCAGTATGAGTTCGCCATTTCCTTCACCTATAATGAAAAGGGAGATATGAGTTGCCTGATGTGTAATTATTCAAGATCAATTGTAATCTGTCACTAGAACACATAGAAGCTGACTACTTCAAAATCTTGATATAGTTGACATCCAAATAGAAAGATTTGGAGAATTACTCTAACGGAATGATAAAGGGTTAATTGTGTGTAAAACTGTAAAATCATGAACTTCATCTTTCACTTTTCACATAAAATCTAAAAAGTAACACCAAAAACATGAACTTTGAGCATGTTACAATTTTCCCCCAAACCTGAATTTCGGCACAATTGAATTTATGTGGCCACCAACGCACTAGAAACTGTCCTCCATTATTAAGATCAACGTCATTTTCTAGGAAGTACAAAACATTGTTCCAACTGTTTTTGCACACTTAATATACTCATGTTCGTATCGCGACCAACATCCCTTTAATATTGAGTGTTCTTGATAACAGAGGACAATTTCTAGTGAGTACTTTCAAGGGCCACGTCAATTGCAATTATGCTTCAATCCTGTTTCAGGAAAAATTTGTAACAGACTTGAAGTTCATGTTTTTTGTGTTACTGTAAGGGAGCAGGATAGAGAGGAGGTCGAGTTTATAGAGCAGATTGGGCCTCGACCTCTTCAAGTCTATCGTCGCAGGGGACGGGCTTAAGCTGTTGGGCCTAATTTATTTCTTACTATTTATTTCATTAGTTTTGGATTAGTATTCCAGGACGGGCTTGGGCTTCCGGGCCTGATATATTTCTTCTTATTTGTTTGTTATTTATGGATAAGTAGTTTAGGGTGGTAGGACTCTTGTTAGTATAAATAATTCATTATTAGGGTTAAGAACGCAGACTTTGATATTATTAAATTGGAAGCCTCCAGGCTTTGGGCAAGCGGTTCTCCATTTGATATTTCCTCTTCCTAACAGTTACTTTTCCAAATTTATGTCAACTTTGGTCAAAGTTCATGACTTTACGTGCAATTAACCAAACTGGGGACATGATAACAACTTAACATGAAGCTAAATTAAGATCAACTCAAAATTTAAGGGAGCTACAAAAATGTCTAGCAGGGCTTGACGCACCATGTTCCTCAATTGCTTTGTCAACAAGGGATGGTGCAAATCCCATCCCAATGAATGATGCTCTTATACTAGTCCCAGACGAGCTGGCTACATGCTCCTGTAATGCAACCAAAAAGGACAATGAACATTTAAGTATATATAAGATGCACAGCATGTCCCTCGAGTCTTAGAGCTACAATGGCAGTGGCCTCAAGCTTACTCTTTCGGAATTAAACTTAACCAAGACTTGATATTTGTAACAATCCTTAATGAAATTTGCTTATTCTTCAGCATATAATTTAACATTAACTGTACCTCCCTGGGCATCAAGGACATGTTCTGCGGTGGTGAACCAAAATCCAAATTCTCATCCTTCGGTATAACTCCAGCATCATTTTCCATCAAGAAGGAATCTTCATCATCTGAAATGTCTACTACATCACACTGAAAAGATGAAATTGTTTAATTAATTGAACACTTACTACCTCAAGCATCAAATAAACAAAACAAAGCTCAAAACTTTGACACTCACCATCTTAACAATCACTCGTTCCCCAATTCAATTAAAAAACAAGCTTCTTGCGCAACACCTGCAATTTACCAGCTGCAGGCAGTTAGTTTAACAACCAAACCGCACAACAAAGATATGAAAAAAGAAAAGTTAAAATTGAGCCGCATTGTGTGCGCATGCAAATAAATCATCAAAAAAGTAATTGTTTTTCCTCGTTAATTTGCTCAGGGCAAAAAAACCCAAATAAAATGAGAAGAATAAAATGAAGGAAAACGGAACAACAAGAAGGGGTGGAAGCTTAAAAAATACTTAGGGCAGCAAAAAGAGCGGAGTGATGGCTTGACTGCGGCAATGAGCGGCCCGTCGATTTTAGTTGTTTGAAATCAGTATGTGATGAGAACCAAGAAGTGAAAACGATGAAAAAGCTACAGAGTACCAAGGCAATTGACAATTGCCTCGACACTCGACAGTCATGGAACGAAGTGAAAGCTGACCTTCTATTTTTCACAACATTTCATTTTCACAATTTAAAGGGATTTATTTATGACCCGAGAAATAATGGAATCTTAAATGACCCAATATTTTCACACTTTTCTAAAACACTAATATCCCTATCTCATTCAAGATATCCCAAAAGTTAATAATGGGCTCACATTATAATTGGATATCACATGTGACAAAAAAAAAATAAACAAACGCGGATACGAAAAATGATGAATTACAAATACACATGATATACAAAAGTTATGGATGAGAATCAAGACAGACGGATGGTTCTGAATGAGAATCGAGACAGAATCTCGATCTTGAAAATCATCAATTCCCGTATAGATGGTATCTAAATGTTATGCATTTATCATAAAAAGGAAAAAGAAAAAGGAGTTAATTATTTTAAAACAAAGTACATCATATACGGTTATTACAATAATTTGTTCTTAAAATTCTATCAAACAAAACATTTATTTCGACTGGAAGAGTATTATTATAGAGAACATTCGAGAAAACCTCCATAAGAATGAGCTCTTAACCGAGGTTATATACACTATTCATTGGTTACACCTTTTATCAGTGTATATTTTATTTATAAAAATTTAATTACATTAACATTAAATTACATGACTGCGTCACGGATAACTCGAACCCGAGATCTATTATATTTAGCACTAACCTCACCATCACTAGACCAGAACACACACGCTATATATTTTGTGTTGTTACTTCGAATAAATTCATTTCAACACTATTATCAAACATAAGTTTACTAAATTAATGCCGCCAAAAAGTACAATAATTGAATTCAACAAATTAGATAAATGGAAAATTGGAACTCATATTTATTGAATAGGTAATATTGAGTATATATGGATAATTTTAGAATTAATATATATTCATTCGTCCCAGCGAATATGTTTACGTATTCCCTTTTGGGATAATATATATGTATATCACCACTTTATACTATTTTTTAACTTTTCTTAAATCTCTTGTCCAAAAGCAAGCGTAACAAATTGGACGGGACGAATAAGTATACATACATATATGGTGTGCAATGTACTACTCCATAAACGAGAGGATATGGGAAGAAATTGACGATTGGGGATTCATGAGTCATGACACGAGGTGTTGACATCATGGTCACTCTCACTGCACTGCATATTATCAAATACTACCTCCATAAAAACAAGGAATTCTTCATAATATGTATAAGCAGTTTGCTCAGAACCTTTATAATTTATATATACTGCTGCACTGCATTGATCATATAGAATTTAGCATAAGCATTTATCACGTGTGTTAGTGTGTGTGTGGAGCAACCACCACCTTTGTTCTACATCAATCAATCCAATCGTATCACACCCCTTCTCCACTTTCATCGAACTCCACGATCAAATGCAACTTGCGTTATTTTTAAATGTACGTATAAAGTAAAACACAGTTTAACTCCAAACAGTTTGTTTACCATGAGAATAATATACCTCCATCTGTAAAACAAGAGAAACCCAACTAATACCATTACCAAAAGTAATAAAAAACCTGAACTGACAATTGTCTGACATGATATAGCAAGAGCATTAACGTAATCTTTTTTTATTTTTCTTGAATATAACTTGTGTAACGATGACGCCAAAAAGCAAAAAACAAGGGGTCAAACGGAAACATAGAGGATGAAGCAACCTCAGCCTAAGACAAAGGGCTCTCTCCCCACTCCCGCTAAAAAAAATATCAGAATTTTAACATTTTAATTAGAAATACTTCATTCCTTCATCTTCCACCCAGACAAAAGAGAGACGAAAAATGGGAGCTATCCTATTCCTGCCCCACGGAGGTGCCACCACCGACATTCCAAAACAGAAGCCATGACCAAATATGACACACTCAACTGCTCAAGTATCAGTAGAAACGCACAACTACTCCCGGGATATTGTCACCAATCACCAAAACAAAAAACAGAAAACATTCCAATCAACACCTTCAAACACTGCACCACTCGCCTACTCAAGTCAGAGGAGGCTTCTCGGATCCAGTGGAATTGTTCCAACTGTCAAAAAACTAGAACACTCAGTATCCACAACTTTGACCGGCATCGACCCTATAGTGACGACATTTACAACCTCATTTTTCATTTTGTTAGATACTGTAGTAGTAGGGAAGGTACACCCGCTTTTCGTTTTGTTAGATACTGTAGTAGTATGCCCTGACCCTGGCTCATCTGTATGTATGTTCAATCCACTAATGTCAAGTCCAACTTCATTCGGCACTCCATCTGCTGAGCCTTGACAGCTCATAGGGACACTTGCTATATTATTGGAATTAGTGCTGGAGGAAAACTGACCTTCGAACCCAGCATGCTCATTCATAGAGCAAGTTGACACGGCACTTGAGGGAGCTTCGCTTTTGTCCACCATATTCATGTTATTAGTATCATGTTTAGCACCATTTACATCACCAATGAGAGGAAAATCATGAACTGACTGAAGCTTGCGAGGAGGATCCAATAACGGGACAAGGTATGGATTCTCATAGCTATTTATGAAAAGCCTGGCTCTCTCCCCCTGCAGAATCCGCTGTCTCTTTTCATAGTACATGAAGTCATCAAGCAAGGATGTCTTTGATATATGGCTCTTATATATCTTCAGCATCTCCAAGCCTTTCTTAAAGCTTATCTGGAAATCATCAAAACACAATGTAAGGAAAGTTGATTGCCTAAAAACTAATCAAACTAAGGATAACAGCACTCTAACTGCAACTTAACTTAACAGACAGGTTTATTGCTGGTTATCCACTTCCAGTAAATCAATCTTTTCTTATCCCAACCCCACACGGCACAGTGCATGAAAGTGCAGGCAAACCCAACATGTGTTAATAAAAGTTTCCTTTATTTTTTACTAATCAATTTATCATACAGAAGTCAAGGAAGGCAGAATTAAGCACTCAAGCTGCAACCTATACAGGAGTTACTCTTCTGATTGTCTGCACGACTTTCAATTTAATGGGAGCTTTGTACAAGAGAAACAAAATAAAAGAATATCCCGGCATAAATGGTGGTTACTTTTAACAACAGATGCATAATAAAGACATAGGACTGAAAAAAGACAACTATAAATACCTCTTGTGTATCTCTACTGTTGGTCACTGGCTTGTTTTCATTGTTCTCCAATATGATATGTCTAAAATTTGGGTTTGGCAAGTCCTTTATGATGTGCCACTTCACAGAAAAACTACCACTCCATTTATCTTGCTGCCAGAAATCCATATCTCTGTGGTAATCCACTGGACCAGTCATTTCAGCAACACCGCAGAACTGGCCGCTCGCATTCACCTGAAGTCCACAAAGAGAAAACAGCACTAATCAGCACCACTATGTGAATAAAAGGAAATATCATACATGCTCATGAAAACATAATTAAACCAAGCAGCTTGAAAACAATGTGAGAATTTGATTACTGACAGAGAAGAAGAGGAAGATGGGGCAGCCTCTTGAATGTCCAGCACCTATTCTCTTGGAATATTCATATGCAGCATTAAGCTTCTTATTGCCATTGGGAGTGGAAGACCAAACATTATACTTGATACTCTTATGCACATCATCCTCACTATAAGACTTGATCACAAAAAACTTAGCATTTGCATATTCCACTGGAAAATCAGCTCTGTTATACTGATCACTAGAGATAATGATGTTTCCTTGTGCATCAGGATTTCCAGCCCTGGTTGTAAAGGCTTTAACAACCAATTGGTTCTTTAACTCGCTCATCCTAGACTCACGGTTTTGTTCTCCTATTTTATCAAGACGAACTCCTTTACCATCAGGGTCCCTCCCACTGAGCAGGTTGGGTTTAACTTTGTTTACAGGTGTCTGGCCATAATTGGCCGACTCGAAAGTAGATGATCCATATGCAGAAGTAATAGTAGTCTTTAACTGACTGCTTACAGCTGATGCTTTCCCACGTAAACCATGCTCCATGCCCTGAGGACCTCTAATCTAAAAGAAAATTTGTATAAGGCATAATAAGAAATGCTATAGATAGCACTCTAAAACACAGAAACTGTCTCATTTGACAAAAACCTGTTCTATGAACATCAAATTGAGTCTAACCTGAGGGATCTGTGATGCAGCTTGACTTGTACCAGAAGTAATACTTGATGGATGATGCTTGCCAGACCCAAAATTATTTTTACCTTCAGATATTTTTGCAAAAGAATATTTTCGAGCAGGGGCATCACTCACTGCAGCCAATGAAGAGTTGGGATTACTCAGACCCATATTGTGTTTAGAACCTAAACCATCAGCCTTGTTGACAGATCCGGAAGTATCAATAAATGAGTCAACAATCCCATTAGCAACTGCATCAGGCCTTTGCTGGAAAACTACAGGCATGAGGGTAGGATTTTCATATGAGGGCAGGGCATAGTACTGTTGTGGCGATATAATAGATCCATCTGCTCCTATCACAGCACCGGGAATATAAGGATTATATGGGTTAAAAGGAGACTGTCCATAGCCATAGTTAGGAGAATAATATACATATGGCATGTTCTCATTTGCGGCGGCAACCTGTCAGAAGTGAACCAAATTTAATATCATACATCAAATTAAATTGTTCCTAAAAGCTAGAAGGAAGATACTCACTGTATAATGAACATCTTGACTGTCTAGACCAAAAAACCTGAGCTGGTCTTCCCAGTCGGGTGTTGGTTCATATCCTACAATAAAACAGAGAGCATGTATCTTGAGTCAAAGTGCCTTAGACCATTTATTTCTAAGACGCCCAACTCACACTATCAGTAAAAAATCAATAAAATCAAGTCTGATTTAATAAGCAAGCACAAATTATAAAGTTCATACCTGTAGAGATATACCCATAGCTATTGCCAGTAGTAAAATACATGCCCTGGTCACTAATGTAGTCAGGTGCTCCCTCATTATACATTGATCTGTACTGTTCAAACGGAGCAGTAGGCTGTGGGTTTGATTCAGGCACCTTGAATCTGTGGAATCCAAATGATTCTCATTAGAAGAAAGAAACAATGTTATCTTAAAGATCCAGTAGCCAACTACCCCTGTGATATACATGAACAAAAGAAGCACGAGAACCCACATAAAGTTGCTACCTACTAGATGGAGAGCTTTAGGCACAATCAGACATAGGAGGAATAAAACAACCTGACAATAAGACATTACCAGATAAGTATCAGCAAGTCCTTGATCCGGAACATTATATACTTCCATCCCAGGACTTGCTGCCCCTAAAAATGACAAAACTATAATTTTTAAGACTGGGGCTCAAGGAGAACTATAACCTTAACTGAAACACTAACTAAAGCAATCATGACAGCAAGCAGAAAATCAGATAATCTGATAAGAAAAAGGCAAATAAATTGAAGAGACAATTACTGAACAAAGCGAATGATTTGATACTATAAGTTGTACATAGATAACAAAGTCATAAGCATTAAGCACATAGACACTTGATACTGGAACAGACATTAACATTGCTAAGATTTCTTTCGTTTTAGGAATAATTTGGTCCCCTTAAAAAGAAAGATTTTGATTATGCCTGTCCTGTGTGTCCTGATATGTATGGGGAAAAATGGAACTTCAATTCAACCAACCACAATAAATCCTTATTCCTTAAAACCTTATTAAAGGTATGTTACGTTGCAACACTCGTTCATCATCAAATCACAATACAACAAGCTCAATCAACATAAATTTATTGAAATGAGACGGAATCAAAGAAGATATGTATTATATGAATTTGTGGAAAGGTTCACAATTTTGTATGAATCCTCTCACTTCGCTAATGCCATTTTATAGGTTTATCTCTAATAACTGCTACCGCCCTAATCTCTTTTCTATCATAACAACCCCCTTTTCTTAATTTTGACTTGTCCTCAAGTCAATGGGGTGTAAACGAATTCTCTGGTGGAGGTTCACCTTTGCTCTTCGGAGCGACGCAACACCGAAATCCACCGTTCATGGGTTTGCCGCACGTGTCGGCTTTGACGACTCTGAAGAGCCGGAGTTTGATGTAGGGTTGGAAAGTGGGGTCGTGCGGCGGCCAATGAGGAGGTGGGCGTCGTACATGGTGTTGACATGGTTTCTTGCGTTTTGGCTTATGGCAATGTCGTCGTCAATGCGATGGTAGAGGTCGCCAAACCCATGTAGGGAGGTGAGGTGCAGTTGCCTTGGTCGACGCAAGTAGCCTTACCTCGTCTTTCTGCCATTGGAGACCAACGGTGACAGTAGTAGTGTATCTTTGATCTCCTAAGTGACGGCAGTGGTGGCTTCTTGTATCTTGGGTTGCCTCTCCCGATTGGCCAACTTTTCTTTAAAAAATTTCTCCTCGTGATCTTTACCCCTCATCTCCTGTCGGAACTCCACGAATTGTGTTCGAATTGTTGACATGAACGATTGAGCGAAGAAGTCCAATTGTTGTTGCAGCAATTGCACCATCTTCGCTTCCAACGACCGTAATTCGATCTTCCATTTTAGTTTTTATTGGCATACGGTGAGAGTGGATTCCAGCTTTATTACCAATTGTTATGTTGCAACACTCGTTCATCATCAAATCACAATACTACAAGCTCAATCAATATAGATCATTGAACTGGAGACGAATCAAGGAGTATATGTATTGATATGAATTTTTGGAAAAGGTTTACAATCTTGAATGAATCCTCTCTCTTTGCTAATGCCATTTATAGTTTTATCTCTAACTAATCTTCAACATCTAATTACTTCTAATATGTAATAACTGCTACTGCCCAAATCTCCTTTCTATCATAACCAGGTATAATAACTCAATTGAGAAACAATGAGTTCGACTGTGAAAGCTCAAAACTCTCAACTTCATTGTAATGACCTAAACCAAATACCCCTACATAATCGAGTGCCACTCATGTCTCTTGCACAAAAAGAAAGAGCAGGTACAGTTGTGTAGCTTAATCAATCATAAAAAACGAAATATAAGGTCATCACTCACAAATTCCCCTAAATAGATAAAAGCTATGCGGGTAAGACGATCCAGGACAAGTCTCACGTAACAGATAAAAGAGAGAGAAGGAAAATTCAGAGCACGTGTATGCACCTAAAAAATGAATGGAGTAATAGAAACACTGAATCTTCAACAAAGGAAAAAAAGGGTGGGAGAAAAGAAATAGGGAGAAGAGGAAAACGTACCCCAAAGAAACGAGCAGATTTAATCCACGTGAGAGTGAGAAAGAAAGATCAAAGTAGAGAGCGGGTGAACTGAATTCCAAATTGGGAGAAGCATGAAAATTGGGGAATCTATGTGTGATATGTGTGTTATTTTTTGTTGCAATTGCCGCGCGGTTAAGAAAGAACCCAAGAGAGAGGAGAGGAAATAAGAAAAGGCGGTCGAGTTGTTATAAATGAAAGCTTGAAAAGTGTAGAAGAGAGATAGAGATAGATTGGGTGGCAGAAGGTGCACTACGTAATACACAAATCTAGTGCTCCAGAAACAACGAGAATATATATATCAATAAGTTAATAACCCTTGCTTGCTATCTATCGTCTTTCAGTGTTGTTAAACCATATTATTTCGGAAGTAATTATAGCTTTTGGCCCCTTAATTTTAGACTAATTAATTCCAGAATTCAGATATAGCTAAGTCGATATAATTGGAGTGATGATTCTATCATTAATGAATGTGAATTGTCCTGTCCTAGTTGATTATTGATGGTGTCGATTCTAGAATATAAAATACTAGTCTATTATATATTCAACGACCCCTGACATTGCAGGTCGACATAATGTTGGTTGACTATGATACCATTATCCAAGACGAATCGACATATGCAGCGAAGCTCTAATACCTCAGTTGAAAGATTATGAATTCAAATCGCATCAATATTATGTGTAATGTAAACACGATGGTATAATGAAAAACACAAATAAAATAAAGCATTTAAAAACAGTAGCAATAACACAAGGCAAGTTGCCAACCAGAAGCAGCAGCGTCTGTAAAATATTGAAAACTACATAAAGATTCTTACAGGTAAATCCTCATGCAGAAAATTGTTAAGTTCAATAAATATATTTTTTTAATTTATCACTAGAAAGGCAACATAATTGAAACAATGAAAAATCATTGAGCTACAGAATGCAGCAACAGTAACAGCAGAATTCATTCCCTAGAATTATATGAATATCCCCCCCGTAAATAGTAAGCACGAAGTTTGTTGGTAGGTAATAAGCACAAAACTGCAAATATCCACTCCAATCCATCATCACCACCTCTACGCCTTTGTTGGTAGGTAATAACCACAAAACTGCAAATATCCACTCCAATCCATCATCACCACCTCTACGCCTCCGCCTTTGGGTTGCTCAGTTCTACCTGAGGAACAGGCCCAGAAGAATCCGGTTCTGTTGCAACTGGAGCAAATCCTGCATCTGGTTCCATCTGATCAAACTTGGATTTTCTAGGCTTCCTTTCGTATCTCTCGTAACTGCGGCTGCGGCTCCGACTGTATCTACGGCTGCGGCTGTGGCTGCGGCTCCGGCTGTGGCTGCTCCTTGACCAGCTTCTGCTACGACTTCTACTATAACTCCGGCCTCGGCTCCTGCCTCTGCTTCTACTTCTACTTCTACTTGGGCTTCGGCTAACATCCCATGTTCGCACTCTATCAGGGCTACGGCTGAAACTTCTACCCCTGCTTCTGTCTGAGTTTCCGTTTCTTCTGTTGTTATCGAATCTTCCTCGACCCTGCCCTCTACCTCTTCCACGTCCATCAAAATTGTTCATACGGTCATGTCCACCGCGGCCACCTCTGTCCCAGCCAACTCGAGAACCTGAAGAACCGCCAAAACTGCCATCCCTCCCACCACCAAAATTTCCATCCCTCGTGCCCCCATGCCCTCCAAAGCCACCATCTCTCATCCCTCCACGGCCTCCAAACCCACCATCTCTCATCCCACCACGTCCACCAAAAGCACCATCCCTTGATCCTCCTCGTCTGCCAAAGCCGCCATCTCTCGACCCACCACGGCTGCCAAAGCCGCCATCTCTCATGCCACCACGACCACCAGAATCCCAACGCCCACCACCATCAGCAGGCTCAAAACGGTTCATCATACCACGGTCCTTGCTGAAAACGGGCCCACCACGTAATGCTATATCCCTTATTTCAGGAGGCACGATTTGGTTTGCTCCCTCCAAAAGTTTAATAAGATCAGGAGCATATTTCCAGTCCCGCTCAGAGAAGAATGTAAATGAGATTCCCGTGGCACCCGCTCTCCCAGTTCGTCCAATGCGATGAACATAGTCTTCAACTCCAGTAGGGAAGTCATAATTGATAACTACCCTGTATGATATGAAAAACACGGTGACAAAAAAGTAAGAGAACGTGTATTTATATGTTTTAACAAAGGTGTCTTATAAAACCCAACAAGTAACCTAAGTTAGGCACATGCAGGCATAAGAACCTAATGAAGCATAAGAGAAGTTCCTGACCTTATATCTCTTATATCAAGCCCCCGGGCAGCAACATCTGTGGCAACAAGAACTGGAGACCGTCCATTCCGGAATTGATTCAAAACCCAATCTCTCTCGCCCTGAGATTTGTCTCCATGAATTGCAGCAGCACCAAAATTACGCCCAAGAGTACGTGCCAGCTGGTCACACAACTTTTTAGTGGAACAGAATATAATAATTTTGGAGCCAGGTTCTTGGGATCTAAGAATCTGCTCCAGACGTCTCTGTTTATCCATTTCAGGGACTACTTCCACATGCTGTAAAACAAGTACATCTTTTATGAATGAGAAAAAAAACTACAAAAAAACTCATATTCAGTAAAACTACAGAAGTTTAGGCCTGAAGAAGCTTATAATCCAAAGATTCCAAACATACAGTCTACGCCCACATTTATACTAAAAGTACTAATTGCGGTAAAATAGGGCAGATGCAGCCAATTTTGTGTTTCACAACTAATTTGGCCCTCCACTTGATAAGAAAAGATCTATTACATTTTAACCTTGATGCACTGTTTTCATCACAAGAGTAGGAGAGCAAGACATCAAGTAATCAAATATTACCAACATGAAAATAGAGTGGCCAAAAAAATGTTAACAGCAATAAATATAAGTATATAATGCACTATTGAATTATTACAAATGTGTAATGCAAGATACAATCTGACAAATGGCGGGCAAATCATAAATTTGTATAAGGTACAAACATGCCCAAATATTCATTCAAAATCGAGCATACCTCAATCATGTAAAGATATTATTAAAAATTCAGATTTAATCACAATGGCCAACAGAACTGGAGCAACATACCTGTGTTATAGACTTATTTGCAGCGAGTTCATCAACGTTGCCAATATTAACCTGTACAGGATTCACAAGAAGATCACTTGCTATTTTTCGGACTTCTTTGGGCCATGTTGCAGTGTACATAAGAGTTTGCCTTCTCGGAGGAATTTCATTGACAATCTTGCGAATTTGAGGCTCAAATCCCATGTCCAACATTCTATCAGCCTCGTCAAGAACAAGGAGGGAAACCTGCCTAAAATCAATCCTCTTCATTTCAAGTATGTCATTGAGCCTACCAGGAGTTGCAACCACAATATCTGCTCCCCGGTCTAGCTCTTTCAACTGAGTGATTTTTGGAGCACCGCCATACAAACACTGAAAATGGAACAAGTCAATCATCTGATCCTGCCATTTGAAACTGTAACTAGACTTGCAGGTAAATAATATGACAGGCCATGTACCGTGCAGGAGACTCTAGATGATCGGCCAAACTTAATTGCTTCATCCTGGATTTGAGTGGCCAACTCCCGTGTTGGAGCCAATACCAACACAGTTGGGCCATTCTGAGGATTGTTACGGAGTCTTCTAAGGTGAAAGAATGCTGGGATCAAATATCCCAGTGTTTTCCCAGAACCTGTCTTTGCAATGGCAACAATGTCTTTGTTCTGTAAGGCAATAGGCCACGTTTGTGCCTGAATCGGTGTGGGGGCAGCAAAACCAGCAATATGCATCTGCAAGATACGTAGAAAATAAGGTGCGATTAAGAGTGGTAGCTAAGGAAGCATGCAACTCGGTACAATGTAGCAAGTTTAGCCTCACTAGTTATAGCATGTCCTGAAAAAAAGGAACAAACTGAAAACAAAAAAGGAAACAAAATGAATGCTCAACAAAATTCAAAGGCGTGCAGTTGCTTACTGAAGCAACTCGAGGCAAAAAACGGAGCAAATAAAAGAGAAGCTGAGCCAATAAGCTACAATCCCAGTCACATATAGTGTGAATTGGATGAAGCAGTAGTGCTATAGAAAGGCTCCTACAATCCATTTTGCAGCCTCAAAAACTCAGAATAGTTGTTGCATAGATATGAGCATAGCACTGCAGCGTACGACATGTGCTCCTCCTCCGGAGCAGATATCGCACCTGCGACAAGTTAGAATTGATAAGCTAAAAGGATGGATTTTGTGAATGAAACTAAGAATTGGAGAACTCTTCCATGGATATCATCTGACTTGACAGATGTAGAAACTACTACCTACCTCCTGCAGCAACTCTGGTGGAAACCCAGCAACCTCAAATGTCATAAATGGAGCAGGAACATTTTCACCCTGAATAGTTTAAAACAAGTATAGTCAACATACAAGTGCTAAGTGAGCTGGATGAGTAAATGTCTAAGAATTAGTATGAAATTAATTAAGCATCTAATAATATTAAAACATTAAATATAACAATAAGTACTTATATAAAATGAAAAAATATCTATTAAAGCACTAGATTTTATAAATGCCAGGATGTTGTTTCCAGCAGATTTATTTTTCTTGAACAACTAGCCCATAAATTAATAAGAGAAAAATCTGATTCCATAACTCAACATCTCCATATGACAAAGTCCAAATGAAGAATTCTGACAAGATTATAAGAACTTGCTCATGAATTTTCATGCAGCATTCCATAAGAATCGTATTTATATCTATGGAAAAGCTATGTAAATGGTTCATAAAAATACAAACCGTGACTGACACTTCGTGCTTTTGACGATAAATTTCTACAGCTGATAAATGAATAGGATCAGAAGGTCCCATCATAGCTTCAGGAGGCTTCACAGGAGCACTGTTTGGATATTGAGGGCCACCTGCGGAATGACCAAAGCCACCAGGCAAAGGAGGCCCGACATTTGATCTCCCTGGAAGAGTTGGTCCAACATTTTGAGAAGGGAAGTCAACAATTCCAGGGTCCTAAAGGAAGAATCAGTTGGTCAGTAATTAGCATCATAGGTTTCCAACACAGTGCTTTTGCAATCATATGATATAATAGAAATCATAAAAATTGCAGCTTTACAAAGAAAGTACTAAAGAGTGCTTCCTATGCATAGTCAAACTGTGATGACTTTTATTTAAAATACCATACTTCTATTTCTGACAAGCACAGATGTGCCCGAACTAATTACCTGTGGGTTTCGGGTCATAGGTATTGACGCAAGCTTTGGCAGTGTGTGAGGAACCACATTGACATCTTTGGAGGTGTTGTAATGATATTCATTTCCAGGCCTTCCAAATTGATTTTCTTCATAAGACATATTGGATCCAACAGCGGGCCGGTTCTGCTGCTGGACATGCATCTTACTGGGGGCCATCTGATTTTGAAACCTAGAAACATGTTGTGGGTGTGTCATCTCTGTCCCTGTTTGCTGCAAATGCACTGATGGGTTGTTTGGTGGCAGATTACCAAATGATCCACCATACTGTGTATTCTGATTTGATTGAATGTTCATCTTTGGTTGCAAGTTCTGAACCGGTGTCCCAGTTTGTTGAATCTGAGCTGGCGAAAACCCAACCTGGTTTACTGGCTGAAACTCAACATCATCTCTATGAGGAATTCCAACCTTTTGATCTCGAAGATGAGGAAATTGCTGCCCCTGCATCAAATGCTGATGTGCTGGAGAAAAACCTGGTTGTCTTCCTTGATGAGAATCATTATCATCCTTCTGGCTAAGTTCAATCTTATATTCTTGCTTCTCAGGCAACTGCTTGGCCTGTATTAGTTGCTGAGACTGTTCTGACGAACTTGGTGGCCCTTGTGAGGGCATGTTATGTTGATGCATTCCATATTGTGTGTGCTGATGTGCGAACTGGAAACTGTGTGGATTCCCCATCTGTGCACCAGGGTACATTTGTCCTTGTTGAACTTGAAAAGGCAGCATTTGCTGCATTTGATGATAAGGAGCTTGATGCCCTGGCTGCAT
Organism: Leonotis leonurus; assembly: GCA_026898415.1. Taxonomy (NCBI): domain Eukaryota; kingdom Viridiplantae; phylum Streptophyta; class Magnoliopsida; order Lamiales; family Lamiaceae; genus Leonotis; species Leonotis leonurus. The sequence goes on from JAPKLX010000023.1 coordinate 1,772,367, forward strand.
TGGCATTTGTTGCATTGGCTGTGGATGCCCCTGTTGCCCTGTCTGTAGAGGTGTTTGCCCCAATTGAGATGGGACATGTTGACCAGGTTGTTGCACCATCTGTGGTCTCACTTGCTCTGGTGCTAAGTGACCATGTTGCCCTGCAGTCCCCAAATGAGAGCCATGTGTCTGTGTATGCAAAGATGAGCTTAACATCTGGCTATGTGAAGGTTGTGCCTGCTGACTTATAATATTGTCCAACTGTGATGCTCTAGCACCTGGGATAGGATTCATCTTAGGCGTGGAGGTTGCAGGATGTGGCCCAGGTGGCAAAGGAGGTGGTAGAGAAGTGGGTTTTTCATACTGTGTAGCATTTGTCTCAGGATTCCAATAATACAAAACACCCGTACTTCCATCAATTAATCCTTTCCAAGGTTCGGGTAGATCTGGATCATCCTGAGCATATCTGGGCCCAAGTGTGCTAGGCGATGCCTCAGCAGTGGCCATTCTAATTCAACACACTGCAACATACAATGTTCTCAATGTCAAAACTAAGAACATGATTATAAGTACATTTTTATTTATATATTTCCAATAATGATACCATGAAAACCAAACATTTTTTACTTGCAGAAGTAGGAGAATTAGAACAATGCTGCATCGTCATCAACAGTTGTAAAACATGGTTTCTGCAAATTTCAGATGCACGTCACTTGCATAATGGAGCTTGCCTATCAACTTATATACCTAAAGATGTAACAAACAATCTCCATCCTACTAATATCCAATCTTAAACACCCACATTTAGCCACCAAAGAATCACCATAAATTCCAACCTATTGCCAAAGACCAATCAATTAAATCAGCAGCCAATAGTTTGAATCACAATTCGAGCACGATAGTTTCAGTTAAGTCGCAAATTAACCCATTGGTAACCCTAGAAACTTCAACGAAAAGCTGATAAAGCAAAAATATTTATTTAATTTGAGCCTTCTCTCATTGATTCTTCACCTCCACCATCTCATCGACCGCCTAACTCCAAAACGAATTGTAATCGAGCAAGGAGAGAATAACCATGAACGAATTGTATCGGGAAAAACACCACTCACCTCCAGAGAGAGAGAGAGACGAGCTTCAGATAATCTGTTGAATTCTGCACCCTCGAAATTGAACATGTAAGTGTTGAGTCCCGTTAGTAGAGAGAGGATGAGGACTAAGGCTTATTTGCAGATAGTTCGGTTAGGGTTCAAAGCGGGATATAATCAGCGCTCTCCGTCGTGAAACCGCCTCCTCGTCCCTGCAACCTTGGCCTTGATGAATAATTGAATATATTGATTTGTTTGATTAGTAAAATAATGAAATACTCCTCGTTCAAGATGACTCATTTTGTCATTTCTGTCTGTCCCAACAAAATGGCTCATTTCCTTTTATAGTAATTTTTTTAAAAGAGATATATATTGAGTAAGTAAAAAGAATGAAACTTTATTGATTTGCGTGCCCAAAAGAAATAGGTCATTTTGAGTGGGATGGAGGGAGTACATCATTTCGATGTTCTTCCCATTTTGACCAACACGAATTTTTTAAAAATTGGTTGACTTGAGTTGGTAAATGATAAAGTGAGGGTAAAGTGTAGTAAAGGGGAATGAGACCCACAAAAAGTTAGATGATATGTAATTTATTGTGAGTGGATAATGGGACCACATTAAAGTGTAGTGAGTGAATAATGAGTTGCCAAAAATAGAAAAAAAAAATGAAAAGAAATTTGATAGACGGACTGAAATGGCATAGTGAGAAAAAACTTCGGAGATGGAAGGAGTATAATTAAGTGTTTGGTTTACTTGATTTGTTATTTGGCGTACATGACAGCATTTAATCAAACACTTTTTTTATTATTAATCAACTTAATTTTAACTTGAACATTCATGATTAATTAAGCTTTAATCCAAAATGTAAATTTACAAGATTATCCCATCAAATTTATTATTTAAAAAATTATTTTTGATAATCAGTAATAGTCGAGAGGAAAATAAAGAACAATATAAACATTGTTTTGACTCTGAGTTAAATGGCAATTTGATTTAGATATTGTTCTATATTTTGGTTATAATCACATAATTTATCAAACATTATAATCAATCAAACAAAATACATGATTATATTATTTAAATAATCTCGTCATCTTTTATCCTATCAATCTAGATATATCGCATTCACTAAACCAAACACCTATGAATATACTAACGACAAATAAGATGCTATACACCAAATTTAATCTACGATCAATTCATGTTATGAATTTTGGCATACTCTACATAACGTATTAATATTGAATAGTCTAGGGCCAAGACAATTTTATATAATCTTAAACATATTTAATCTCGACTAACCAAACACCTTTTACATATATTAATATTAAGAAACTCTTTATTCAACGTTCATGTAATATACTTGGGACCGATTTGTTAGTGTTACAAATTATATTGAAAATTCAAACTCGTTTGATTGTTCAATATAGGATATGTAGATGAGACAACTCTGTAACTATATACTTGGATAAATAATTTACTGACTTCTATGCCTTTTATCTTTGATATGATTATAGATTGTTAAATATCAAGAGCAATAGAGTGAATTAATACCTAAACTAGAAATTCGCGGTTCGTGCAATGCATGGAATATAATAATTAAATAAAATTTTAATATATAAGTGAATTCATATTAAAAAAAATAATATTAATATTGTAATTGTTAAGCTCTTTTAATACTTAATTCATTTTATTAAAAAACATTTTAATAGTGTCAAAATTATTTTAAATTCATAAGCTTATTTTTTTCCAATAAACTCCTTCAAGCCCCAAGAAAATGATAAAATTTGAATGAGCAAATTTAATTTTTACCACAAATAATCGACACCTGTTCAAAATAACCTGAAATGAGGATTCAGAGGCCATCCAAGATATGATAGGAGAGAGAAAGGGCATCTCCTCCAAAGGCTCCTTCACTTCCTTTTCTTTTTCCCCTTTGTTTTTTGGAGGCAGTCCCACTTGTTTTCTGCTCAAGTCATGACTGAACCGAATATTTATTCATTTTAATCGATAAAGGGGAAGCAATTTTTAAAAAAAAATATAGCCTTGAAAGTTGAAACAGCCAAATAAACGAATTTCAACAGTATAATATAATACAAATATTTTCTGGAATTTCGAGTAAATTTTAATAAAATAACAATATTATCGACTTGGGAATTAATAATGGAAAAGTGAATGCAAATGACACTCGACCGCCGTGACAGTGTGTTGCCTTGACTGTGTGGGTTTTTGACTGCTTTTCCCGTTTCTGCTGATTGAGAGCCATCGCTTATTGCTTTTCTACATTGTTTTCTCAATGAGAGCTTTGAATCTGTAATTTACTCTGGTTGATGTGGTTTTATTCGCCTCGCGATTTCTATTTTCATATGATGATCATTTGCAACACCAATGTTCATAGTGTGATGACCATCCTCTCCATCATAGCCTTTCGCAAACCAAAGCCTTGGAAATTGGGGTCCATCACCACATCACATGTTATGGCGTCAACACTCAGTCTCCCATTCCTCCAGCAAATTCCACTGAGCGCTTAGTCTTCTCTTACTCCACCCACAACCCCGAGTTGGTGTGCTCCAACATGATTCGATTATTTTCTGGATCGCACAGAAGAACCCCAGAACAACGAGTATAGAATTCAGATGAAAGTTCAAATCGTCGGCAGTGCGGTGGAACGTGAAGTTTGGGGATGTGATAGACTTGTGGGAGATTGAGAGGCTGACCATGGTGGAGATGGCAAAGGCATGGTTGTGGTTGTCGGTTGGGCTAGCGGGATAGTAGTTTGATGGAGATGCGATTGTGGAGGGGCAAAGGGAACGTGAAAACTCAAATAATATATAGTAGAGATGAAATTTGTAGAAGTCAATTCAATGGAACAGGCATGTACTTTAAAAGTGACCATACGAAAAGGTATCTTATTTAACTGCTATGTAACTCTCTAAACCTTGTTTTTATATTGATATACTGATACAGAGAGCTAGACCAATACCGATCGTTCTATTTTGGATCTATTGCTAGCAAAATAATATTGTAGATGAAGGAAGTAAAATGAATTAAAATGATAAGATTGAGATGAGAAAATGTGAAATACATGTGTACTAATATTTATAGGGAAAAAATGAAAAGGAAAAATAATAAACAAATAAAGTCTGCATCTATGCAAACAGATAAATAACACTAAAAAATACAAATACAAAACAACAATTATATTAAGATGAAAGGTTTTATTGAATAAATGTGACTATTTGATTAAGACTTATTAGAAGGGCGGTTACATAACTGCTTCAAAAAATAAAAAATAATTACTAAAAGTTTGTTTTTATATATTTATATAGATCCCTTTATTTCATACAATAGTTTATTAATCAAATGTATTATAAAGACAGTTAAAATAATTATCACCTTTCAATTTTTATTTTTTATTCTTAGCCTTATTTGAAGTGATGAAGATGCAAAATAAACTGTGAATTTATAATTTTATAGAAAACGAGGGGTCAGGGCATGTTTGGTAGCCAATATAAGATATAGTATGATAAGATTAAATTTGTATGGTGTATAAGGATTATTTTAATCTCACCCCTTCCTTATGATTAAAATATAGGGGAAAATGATGATTTTAGCACGGGCCTAGTGTTTAATAGCGGGCCGACATATTAATTATATTTGCTACCAAACACATGATTAGATAAGATAATTTAATCTAATCCTATCATATCTTGTCTACCAAACAAGGCCTTATTGTGTAAAGTGACATACTTTCTCTTATAAATTAAGAGGTTTTTGGTTTAACTTATAAATTATTTAAAGCAACTTATAAAATGTTTATGAGCTAACATCCTTTAGAGTATTTGACAAATTAAGTTTTTTGAGAGCTTATAAATTGTAAAAATAAGTTTTTGAAACTTATAAACTGTTCAACAAATAAGTAGTTTCACCCAAATTTATTTTATCCCCATGAACTTATAAACTACAATTTATTTCTCTAAATACTTTTATAATTTATAAGTTCTTGTAAAGTATGACATTTTATAAACTTTTTAAAATAAACTCTCTCAAACATCTTCTAAATAGAGCTTAAGTGTTTAATTAAGTAGGTTTGGTTTGGACTATAAAAGTGATATACTTTCTCCCGATGAACAAAATGTTCGTTTTGTTATTGAGTATTAGTATATGATGATTTATTAACTAAGATATCAATTTAATATATAAAACCATTTTTTCTCATAATACCAATTCACTCCATGCTATTTACTCAGTTTTTATTTTTTTTACAGTTCAAAGTTATAATTGAAAATTGTTTCAACTTATTTTATTAACTTACTCGCAAGAAAACGAGTTTGTTATAGATTAATAAGTTGACCTTAAGTCGTATTTTAAAGGAAAGCTAAACAGGGTTTTATGTATGTTGCGGAATAGAAAATAATTAAAAACAAAAGGGTTTTGATTTTAACTAATCTAATTAATCTATCTAGGCGAATAAAACGAAAGAATTTAAACTACGAATTACTTAGGCAAAAATTAATAAAGCAATTAAATCTTAAATCTAAGGGTGAAGATTTAAAGAAACTGAATTTAAATATGCATTGAATTGATTAATTAGCATAATTGAAAGATTTGGATTAACGAATTGTGAATTAATCAAGAAAGGAACAAGAAGAAAAGAGATCGTAAAGCAATAAAGAAAGCAGTAAAAGAACTCACGAATTGGAAAGGAAAATAATGCATTAAGAACACCGGGTTTGAATCACGAATGAATATACAACGAAATTAGAAAAACGAACAATGGAATAGAAAATCTAATCTATGGTGTTTTCTCTCGTGGTCTAAACCCTAGAAAAATTACTCAGCCGAAGAAGGAGTTGCGCGTGTGAATGGTTTAAATATGGGTGGAGATGCTCGCTGGTGTAGCGACCGCTAGGGGGTAGTACCCCTTCTTCCAAGAGTTGAAGAGGGGTAGCGGGCGCTAGGGGGTAGCACTCGCTACCCCAATGTTTTGTTCTGGTTCAACGTGCAAGGGGCCAGCGGTCGCTAGCCCCTAGTTCTGCCTGATTCAGATTTTGGACCTAGCGAGCGCTAGGGGCTAGCGCCCGCTAGGTGAACTCTCGACCAAGAATGCAATTTTCTTCATCTTTTCTTGGTCTTTTTCGTCTTGTTTCTCTTGTCGAGCTTCGTTAATCATTTTTGTCGATTCTCACCTACAATGTAGCATAAAGAATACCAAAACATCAACTCGAACGATAAAGATAAGTATTATAAGACCAAAAGCGCAATAGAAACAAGATCGAAAACGTATAAAATAAAAATAATAGTAAAAAACCGGAGATTTCACTCCATATTATCATTACAATTACATAGTAAAAAACCGGAGATTTCATAAGATCCCATCACACTAAAAGGGATACTAATCCCAAAGGGATGAATCAAAATCACCAGCTATATGTGATTCTTATATATCTAGCTAGCCTAGCTACATTAGTACATGATGGATGGATGAAGAAATCAATGTAATTAGCAACCGTACAAGGAATTTTCAGCTAGTGACTCCGGCATCCCATCGAGCAAGCAGTCTATGGGAGGTATCGTAAGAGTTTCTTGCACTCCGTAAGCATTCCAACAAAACGGGTCGTCCACTAAAACACCCTCGTACGGAAGGAGCTCGACTTCCGACATCGTGATGTTGGTACAAGCAACACTATCGCTGCATGCAAAATGTATGGGAGGGCTCCTAACGTCATACGTGCCCTTTATGTTTCTAAAAGTGACGTCGGTGAGGTACACGGCCGATGTCTCGTTTCTGCACTCCTTTGTCAAGCAGTAATACTGGTCGATGAGCACGCAATTTCTCACGTTCTCCATTTGGATGTTCTCGAAGGAAATGCCCGTTACGGACCCCGTCCCTCCCTGCCATGTTTTGATCCTCAACCCGTTGTCCGACTCCTTTATCAACGCGTTTCGAACCGTTATGTTTGAGACGCATGCACGGGAATTGTGCACGCCCAAGCTCCCTATGCTGCAATCCAAATAAATTTTAGTTATAGACTTCTAGCTAGTGAAATTATTTGAGTATTAGAGAATATGATCGATGCTTGATTTTGTAGCTAGCTAGAGTTGAACTTCTGACCACATTTCATTTTTATTGTATAAAATGTAAGCATATGGTTTTCTAGGTTCATTGAAGGAATATAATATTGTTGTGCCTTTTTATTTACGAATACTAGTTTATATAGTAACAAAATATATTTATGTAAGGTTAGCCATATAATTAGATAACATAATATAGAATGTGACAAAATGTGAGAATCATGGCTTTTGAAGTCAGCAAATTTAATCAATTGTCTGATTGTGTGAAATAAATAAGGATGCCCAAATTAACCTGATGCCGTGACTGGGCCCACAAGTGACGGCTTCGATATCAACGTCGGAACAACCCGGCCCGATTGAGATGCAATCATCCCCTACAGATTTCATAATTAAAAAGAGGTAGGCAAATAAACATAGATATATTGCTCATAATTCTCAATATTTGGATTGGATTCGGGTCGAGCTCAAACTGAGCGTACCATTAGCTATGACGGAGTTGTAAATGCCGACGGATCTGGTGTTTTCAATGTGAATGCCGTCGGTGTTAGGGCTGAGTTTAGGTGAAGAGATGGACAATTTGTCGATCAACACACCTTCACACCCATCAAATTTCATGTGGAATTTTGGACTGTTTTTTATTCGCAAACCGGTAACTACCAAGTTGGAGCTCATAAAGAAACGAATCAGCTGCAATTAAATTAATACACAATATTTACCTAACTTCAGGAAACAATTAATAAATTGACAAATAATCATATATATATATATATGCATGTATGTGTGTGTGAAAATTAATGTATACTCACCGCAGGGCTGTCACATGGTCCGGGCAATGTGGATCCATTGGGACCCTGGAAAATCACATAATTTCACACTTATAAGTGACGTCACTCCATTTGGATTCAATTGTTTTCACCTTATATCATAAAATTCGGGATACTGTTGAGTTTTCAACTTTGAAAAAATGAAAAATACTAAACACATTAAGTTTTATATACGTAGCGAAACGCTACGGAGGATTCGAATTCAAAATATTTAAACATTAATCTTCAATATACTTTAGTAATTTATCTAGTATTCCAATATTAAATTTATTAATAAAACACTTGCAATTAATTTGATCAAACAAGATCCTGTATCTTGAGATAGATAAAGTAAAATTAAAGTTTATTACTATTTCATTTGTCATTCTCATTTAAATGTATTTTTCTTATTGAATTGGCCTAATTATTTAGATGTATTTGCAATTTTTAAGACATAACTCATATTCTTCAAGGATCATAAATCATAATAATTAAATATTGATTTGAGTGTGAAAAATAATTAAATACATCTAAATAAGTGAAATGAGCGAAGTATAATATAATGAATCCCGATTAATATTTATTTCAAAATATAAAAATTAATTTAAAAGTAATAAACAACCATAACTAAAACAATATTTGTCTACACAAAATATGAAATAGAGGATGTTACTCCAAAATGTGGGTAAATTTCTGCAGTCCAGCTTATGAAAAACAAGCATAAAGTAGAGCAAGAAGTACATTTGTAAAGAGTTATAATGCATTAAAGATTTTATAGTGTTGAACAAATGAATTAAATTGATGCACACCACCAGGGTCCACCACAACGTGGGAGGGAGTTAATATTGTCCGTCACGAGATGACCTACCCCAACAATCATAAGAGTAAGCAGTTGTTACCTTATGAGGCTTGCAGGGAAGATCCCACCATTTCTGGCCATTCCCTTCTATGCTTCCACTCCCACTCAGTGTCATGCCGTCCACACGATAGAACACCAGCCACTGCTGATGACTGTCCGATTTCGGCCAGCAATCGGGCCCGTCGGGAGGCATTAATACTCCCTCAACCTTCACTCACACACTTTGCCTTGATCACTCACATGCAACATTGCAAAAGAAAGAAAGAAAAAGGAAAAAAGTGGTTAAGAAAGGCCTTTCTTACTTGAAAAGCGAGTCCGGGCTGGCAAGGACCGGAGAAAATGGTGGAGGTTAACGAGAAAACAAGGCCCGAAGGAGCCAGAACGATGCCGTTTTCGACCCGGCATGCCGCCTTCCATGCAGACCTAAAGGCGGCCGTGTCGTCGGTGGAGCCGTCTCCCACTGCGCCGAAATCAGTGACGTCGAAAATGCAGGGGGTGATCGTGTTGTTATCGGGTTGTGTCGGGTCGTAGCTCGGGTCGGATGGGATGGAGGGTGGGTAGGTAGGGGTGGGGCTAGGGGAATAAGCAGGGGAGAGTTTTCTTGAATGTTTGTTAGTCTTTGGCTTCTTGGTCTTGGGAGAGTGATGATGCCTTGAGCCACTAACATTAGCATCATTCTCAATTGCTATCAATAAAAATAAAAGCAATGCTAAATGCAATAGCTTCATTGGATGAGGACGAGGATGAGGACGAGGAGAGGAAGAAATTGATTATGAGGAAAAAAGAAGAATATTTGACAAATGGCAAGAGTGTTTGATTGGGAGAGGGAAGTTGACTGTTGGGAGAGCAAAAGTGGAGAGTAGGGGGTGTGATTTATGTTGGGGAGTTTTCACGAGGGGCAAAAGGCTTTTTCATGCAAGAAATGGACATGTGTCGATAATGTGTTGATTCCTGCATCATTTTCTGCATCCATATATATATATATTAAATGAAAAGGATTTGGGGTTTAGAGCATTACATTTACCTCTCTGCAACATTTTGTTGCTTTGCGACATATTTCAATCTCACTTTGACTCTTTCCTCATGTTTGTATTCTCGATCAGTTTGGTACCCCTGTCTCTTTCTCTCTCTCACAACCCAGATTAGTATTAATATAATGCATAATGTATGTATGCAACAAACATATATATACCAGCTAGCTAGTGTTCCTGTGAATGAGTTGGTGGTTTCTTGAAAAGTGCACAGTGACCCAAGATCTGTTTCTGATATATTTCACTTTCAAATTCAAACAATTTATAAACACAGACAGATGTAGTGGATAAGCTATTTAATTATAAATTAATTAATCTACATGATCTAAATTCACAATTACTTTTCACCTGCTTGTCCACTACACTATATATATCTACTCCCTCCGTCCCATTAAATTAGACCCATTTGAAAAATAGATGAGTGTATTATTTTAATATAAATAGGTCTAATTCAGTGAGAAGTAGTTTTTAGTTCTCTCTCCTTTTTAGAGGACCCGCGGCCGCGGGTAATCATTATTCAGGAAATCACGTATTGTTTGTTGGTATTCGAAGTACGTACAGTCGCGAAATATATGGAGGAGGTGACATGTGTGCATGAGAGTATATATGTATATATATAACAAAAAATGGACAATGGCAAGTGTGTGGATGTAATAAAAAGCCAAAGGAATTAAAGCTTAGTCTCGTGACTCTTTATTGTTGTGGCCATAGATTTTACATCACGGGAATTCACTTTAATTAAATCTCATCTAACTTCATTTGCAAATATTTTATTTTATTAGCAATATAATATTCGCAGTTTCACACTACCAAGTGATTATCAAACAACCTGCAGGCTTTAGAGTGTGCAAGGATTATTATATATAGAAATTAAGCTAGCGAACTCATTTAATTATCATGATACAATAACACATTGATTCTTTCCTTCAATGTTCAGCGCTGTTTTTTGTGGTGCACTGCATGATTGATAATAAGAGTTAATTATAGAAAACATCCAAATAATTAATATAGTGAATGACAAATAATAGATATTAACATAACATTATTTAAATTTTAATTATTTTTTTTATGCCATAAATACCTTTTTAGGCCATAAATTATTTTTTTTATGCGCCGAGGGGATGGGTTTGCAGATGAAAGTTGGTTTTATAACCCAGCCCATCTGGTCTTTGACCCACTTTGTCAAACCATAAGGTTCTTAACCTCCTTATATACAAGATGAAAGTTGGTTTTATAACCAATGTGGGATATGAGTTTCTCTTCACTCTTAGTTCCCAAAACACATAACTCCATGCTTCAAGTGACTAACTTTAAACCTTTATTTCTTACTCACCGGGAATCGGTTTAGAGAAAATAAATATAATACGATTATCTACTCGGAACGTAGATCGATCTTACGTCATTTAATCTCCTTATAATTAAATGCTTCGTCACTTAAAACTTAGTCAAACTTCATTGACCACAACAAATATATAACAAATATATATTTATTTTTTAAGTCACGATTCCTACAATAATGCATGCAAATGTTGTCCTAACATGTCACTTGTAAGCGGTCACAAGAAAATGAATGAAACCCAGACTCAGACGCACGACTTCAGCTGCTACAGTTCTACATTTGATTGCTTTTCACATCACGTCACCACTGATGTAATTCATCATACCATCTCTATTCTCTCCCTCCCCTCACACACACACTATCTCTCTCTCTATATAGACATAATTAACAAAAAAGAGTTCAAATGATAATATATGGAGTTTTATGTGTGCTTTTAATTATATATAGATTAATACATCGAGATATGGTTGCATGTTTTTCATCAATCATCAATTATCAATTATCAATTATCATTTAAAAATACTATCTACTAGCTATTTCGACTGTTCAATTGTCATTTAAACAATATTAGTCTAGTTTTCTATTAAAGTGTCGTACTTTTTTTCCCTAAAAACGATCAATCATGAACCGGTTTCTGTCTTTCTTTATTCTCAACCACAATTTCTATAAAGATACCTTTATATTTTAATAAGACAAGTATGAAGATACAATGAACTCAAGCTAATGAAGAGTCATTTATATAAGAATATGAAGCATAGAGAAAACTATTTACAACAAACTAACTACTTCATCTACCTCTCTTGTTCAACAAACTTTAACAATCATAATAATTTCCTCTCTTGTTCAACAAACTCTAACAATCATAATAATTTCCACAGAGATAGTTATAACATGTGCACATGCATGCTAAATAGAGCACGTGCATGACATGACACTTATACACTAATTTTATTAAGGGAAGACGATTCTTCACTGTATTTTGGATCAAACTATAATGCCTCATCAATATAAGACGGTAGTACAAACTTTTAACACCCTCTCTCACACGTAATGTGAACAATCAAACGCAATCCACAACCAAAATCGTTCTCTGATTGCAGAAAGGGCAACTACACTAGCCCATATGTAAACCCCATCTACCAACATATTTGAGTGCTTCCAGCCATTCAACAATTCGTTAAGTTGGCAACATTGAACAGCTCCACCAACATGTAAACACATTTACATGGATACTTCATAAATAAAGTATGCATTTCACTGGGCCCAAGCCAAGTCATGGTTCAAATTGCAGAAAGGGCCACTAAACTAGTCCACTATACATGAATTATATTTAACATGGTTTTGCAAAATTTTCAATTTTTTTTAATTCATAAATAGCGAGAAAATAAAGTTATTGATCCATAAAAATCACGGGGTAATAGGTAAAATTACCCAATTTTAAAAAGTAAAGATAAAAAGTACACACTTAAAAATAAAAGATAAAAACTACCTACTTTTCACGATAACATGAGGAATTTCCTCATCTGCTCATGTTATTCAAACTATTTTGTGAAATGAAATACATGACATAAGAAGAGTAATTTTTATTTTTTATTTTTAAATATGTATTTTTTATCTTTTACTTATTAAAATGAGTATTTTAGCTTTTGTCTAGAACATAATCATATACGGAAAAGTAGATATTTTTTTATATTCCCAAGTCGGGTCCGACCCGTACCGACATGACCGACATCACCGCAAAGTCGCAAGTGTTTCCAAAGAGGACCGGCGCTATGTTTTAGACTACACACAGCACTTGGAGACCTCACCATCGTTTTTTCACACACTCACTTCATCGCCAAAGGAAAACAGAACATCCACTGATCGAATACTCATTTTCGTGCTCGTTCATGGCTGTTCTCCGCAGGCGATCACTTTCTGCTGGAATCAGCTTCTGAAGCTGTCGCCTCTAACGATCGACAGTTTGATATTTCACCATGTTCGAAGCACAAGTGGGTTTTTCTTCTAGCTGCTCTCCACTCCCCTCATTTTCTATTTATTTATTTATCGCGCGGTGGTCGTTTTGGAGCTTTCAGTGTCAGTGGTTTTAATTGTTTATGATTTTCTCTTGTTTCTCGTGAGTTTCTACTGGCTGTGGAGATGTAATACATGTAGATGATTTTTGTGGTGAGTTTGTGCGGCCAAATGCGTGAGTGAGAATGTCCGAATTGTTTTCCTTTTTTTTTTTGGTCGCTTTGTTTCAGTGCGCTGTTCTGGTCTAGTCTATTGAGTTGGAGATATGCGGAAATTTGATTACTTTGTGGTTCTGTTGTGTTTAAACGTTGGCTGAAGTCTATAAGAGCTTCTGGAAAGTTTGCTATCCTTTAAGTTCTTGTTAATCTTAGCGTTGTCAATCAGATTCATTTTTCAGTTTAAATTTAATTAGGTAGAGTATCGGAAGGCAAGAAAAGATGCCAAGAGTTGCCAATTTTTAACCAACTGAATGATTGTGGTTCTTATATATTATTACACCCTTAGTCATGGTAATAATGACCCGTATTCCTTTTTGGGACTTCCCATTAATAACGACCCATTTCCTTTTATGGTAAAAACTAACACACGGGATGTTCATTGGCTTTCGTGTAATCCATAATTATTGAATGTTCCTTGATTTTTGTGAGTCGTTATTAGTGGGACATAGGGAGCATTATTATTGATTAACACAGCTTCTGCAAAGCTTCTGCAAAGAAAAACTTGATATATATTTGAATTTGGGATTCATAGTAGCTAACAGTTTGATGCACTCTTGATGGCAGTCTACGAATGATATGGCGCTGGAGTTAATAAAAATGAAAACTGCAGGGTTAACAACCATTGGGTGTATTGTGCTTTAAATAACTGCTCGTGATTTCACACCCTTATTTGAGACTTGAAGCGAAAAGCACTATATTCTTCCAAAGAATCAGATTTGAAAATAGAAAGCCATATTAGCTGTGAAAGTTTAACTGGATCAAGTAAGCTATTTTGTTGTGATGAAGAATATATAAGATACATCTTTTCATGCGCACACCACCTATTAGTCAAACTGTTGACATATAATTACAAAACAAATATTTAAATATGGGTGAAGTTGTGGTTGAAGCTATTATGCTTGTACGTTGGTTAATCTTCTAAGAAGATGAACAAAACCGAACTATCTTTATTTGAATTTAATTTATTTTCTTTTTTATATTGTAACTTGATCTATGCGTGCACTTTCTTGGTCCCAATATTATTACCTATTGAAAGCTTCTTCGAGTATAGTCTAAATGTTCTATAACTTATATTTTCTTTAGTTGAATTCTTTATGCAATTAATTATAGAATTTTGGTTATGTCTTTTTTGCTTAATTTTCTATTAGGTCTTGCATTTGCTTCGGAAGTACTTGGGCGAGTATGTCCATGGGCTGTCATCAGAGGCCTTGAGAATCAGTGTTTGGAAAGGTATGGATTTGGCAATCAGTTTGCTGTACTATGTTTACCATTTATAATTCCTAGTATTGTAAGTTAACTTCCAATAGCTTACTATCTCATTTCACTTCAATTGAGGTTTAAGTTCTGACAATAAATTTTAAGAGTTGGCAATAAGTTTTAAGACACAAGGGGTTTAAAATTTCCCCATTTTTCTCTTAGGTGATGTGGTTCTTAGAGATTTGACATTAAAATCAGAAGCATTGAACGCATTGAAGCTTCCGGTGACTGTCAAAGCTGGTTTCCTTGGTACTATAACCTTGAAAGTAAGTTTTTTCTTTCTGGTTTCTCTTTTGTCTGGTTACAATATAGGACTTGTATGCACCATCTATTTCATACCTCAAGATGACAACTTTGGTAGTGTTCGCATACATGGTCGGTCACTTCTTCATTATCTACATGTCTAAATGTTCATAATTTTCCATTTAGTTGGTCTATTTGGTTAGCAAGGATTGTGAGAATTCTATTTGGAGGAGTCCCTTGATGAGTTTGTGAGGATTCAGCATGGCCCACCATAGATTCGAGTAGTGTCATGTGCTGGCTATTTAACTTATTTGTGTTTACACATTCCCTTTATAATAGTATTTCTTAATGAATAAAATTTCTTGTTTCCTTTGAACTCACGTCAGTTTTTCACATTCAAATACAATCTGAGAACGTTCTGATGCTAGGATTTACTTGACCAATATAAAAGATTGAGAATTTCATCCAATTCTCTTACCCATCTCGGTAGGATCCACAATTTATGATGCTAAGAAAACATAAGGGTCATTGCAGAAGATTATCTTGATGATTTTTTTTAATCATTATAGTTGAAGTCTATCAGTTTTCAAAATATATATTTTACAGATCGACTTGGAATGATTTATTGGATATCTTTTTGTTGTTTATTTGTTCTGATCACAAGGTACCTTGGAAAAGTCTTGGCAAGGAACCGGTTATTGTTCTCATAGATCAAGTGTTTATTCTTGCAAACCCTGCTTCTGATGGAAGGTTTCTGAAGGTTTAAATTATCTCATGCCCTACCTCTAGAAGAAAATCTGAATAGATCAATGCATGGTTTGTCCACAACAATTTAAAATGTTAATGTCCTGATGCACTCTGTTTTGTTTTATCCAAGGAAGAAGATGTCGAAAGGCTTTTTGAGGCTAAACTGCAACAAATTGATGTGAGTTGGTTTCTTAAATTTGTTTACGTTTATGTACATTTATTTCTTATAAAAATAAGATCTAGCTGCTTAACTGTTCAATAAATAAGTATTCAATGCATTTAAAGCTTTTTACACTGTAACCTGTCACAATCTTCTCTTTATCTTTATTGAGTATGTCTATAGGTACTCACTTTAGAATTACAATGTTTGTCATCTTAACTTAGATATATTTTATCCAGTTACTCAAGTACTTCACCTTTCTATAAGCAGTTTCCAGTTCGAGTAAACGATCGATGGGGACTTTTCATTAGCTCCTACATTAGCTTTTCTAATTTGTGGGAATGCATTGCATGTGTTTTGCTTGTCATCTATACAGTTTCTGTTTGATGGCTTTCATATGCAGTAGTTGCAGTTAGTGAATCTGGATTTCAACATTTGAAAAATTGTTCTTTATCCCTATATATGTCCTGCAATTGCATGGACTGGGCGGCAGTTTTTCTTGACTTTTCATTTTTCTTTTCTTTTTCCTCCTCTGCACTGCCTAACCTACATCATTTTATATATTTGGGATGCATCAGCTAGTTCTCTATATGCTGCTTCTTTGAGCTATAAACGTTAGCAGGATGTGTTTTCCCTTTATTACAAATAAAGCTTCTATTTTCAGAAACTCAGTACGACAAAGTTGACTAGTTTGTCACCATAAAAGGTGGTTATAATTTTATAACATATAGGTTGTCGACCCATAAAGACCAAATATTGTCTATTTGGTGATTGCATTTGTTTATTTACCGACGATTAGGTGATTTTTTGTTGGAATAATAAAGAAGATATATATCTAATTTAGTAGATATCATGTAAGCACATATAATCTCAAGTTGTCATAGTCCACCAACTATCACATTCAAAAGCTATCTTTTATATCATGTGGATTTTCACTTAGAAGGAAAAAACTGCTTGGGTTGTATAAATTGGCCATCTCGGATTCAAAAGACCTTCAACCCCTCGCCGCCCCACAAAAAAAAAAAATCACCTTTTGCTGCTCAAATAATTTATTGCATCAAGTAATTCTTGCATATTCACTACTTTTTTCTGATCTCTTACTTGATGTTTATTCACAATGTTATTGCTGCCATTTTTCCTCCTGATGTAGGAAGCTGAATCAGCAACCCTTGAAGCAATATCAAAATCAAAGCCTGGAAATGTATGACTTGCACTCCGTAAATTTTCATGGAAGTTCAGAATTTTCTCTAGCTCACATGGAATTCATATATTGGTGACTTCATTGCTGTTTTCTGATTCATTTCATGTTATATGTTTTCTAAGATAGAGCACTAAGTTCTACACTTACTTTCTCATACCTATATATAATTGACTTGGCACTGTTCATGGAGAACATGGAGAAGGTGCTTTGGGGAGCCATTGTGGCCTTTGTTTGTTGATCAATATAGTTGAATTAGGAATAGATGTATATTTAACAAAAGGGAGGCACTGAAATTGAATCAAATTCATGCTGGTTTCATTGAATATATAGTAACTGAAATCTATGTAGTGTAGGAAATATCTTTAAGTGAAATTCTGCTATCATCTGCAAGATATCTTTTACTCAATATAAAGCATTGCCCAGTATATGGAATTTATGGCACATTTTGCAGTTTCAGTTATATTATTATGTGATTTTTGCAGTCAGCTGCTGGAAATTCTTGGCTGGGTTCACTAATATCTACAGTTATTGGAAATCTTAAGATCTCTATTAGCAATGTTCACATCAGATATGAGGACTCTGTGAGGTAGAGTTTCTTTGATTCAGTGGTCACTGCTACCATCTTTCCATTTATTTTCTGGACCTGATGCACTGTCTCTCTTATTAGCTGCTTATTACAGTTCTCTTGAGTAATTAGGCATCTCCTTATCATCAATTATTGGTTGCTGTCCATGTAACTTCCATTATGTATACATACAGCAACTCAGGACATCCATTCTCTTGTGGCATCACCCTTGCTAAGCTTGCTGCTTTTACCGCGGATGAGCATGGTAATGAGACCTTTGATACCAGTGGTGCTTTAGATAAATTGCGCAAGGTATATTTCAGATATTCTATCGGTTATTTATTTTGTATATAGTCTGTCTTAAAGCTTGTATTTTACTTGTGTAGTAGTGATTTGGAGAAAGTTTGAAATTTTTTTGATGATTCCCATACTGGAACTGAATATATCTTGCTATTTAAATGCTGACAATAAATTGGAAGAGGGGTTCACTTTGCTCAAGATACATGGTAATGGTAGCATGCTTTGTATCAATGGTTCAGAATATATTGAATGTAATTGGTCTTTTTTGTATGCTTGCATGGTTCCATTTTAGTCATTGCAACTCGAAAGGCTTGCTGTGTACCATGATTCGAATCGTGATCCCTGGAAGTTGGACAAGAGATGGGAAGATCTTAGCCCCAAGGAGTGGGTTGAGGTACATGCCTTTTTTTCTGGCGCTATTTATGGTCTCTCATAAAATCTTTCCAGTTTCTCTATATTAACATGGTGTCATTGAATTGAATTTCTCACGTTATTTCTCTTTTATGTACATTGTTTTATTAGATTTTCCAAGTTGGCATTAATGAATCTTCAAAGAGCAGAAATTCAGTGTCACCTTGGGCCCAGGAACGGACCTATTTAGTTTCACCCATTAATGGAGTCCTTAAGTACCATCGGTTAGGAGACAAGGAACGTGAAGCTTTAGATGTTCCATTTGAAAAGGCTTCATTTGTCATTGCTGATGTTTCATTGACAATTACAGAGGTACAAATCTTGATCTGAAACTCACCATATTATTTGTGAATTTATTGTCACCCTACAATATAAATCAAGTTCCTTGAGAAGCTGACACGACACAGGCGCGCACACACACACACACGTTTTGTACATGTTTTTGATGGTAATGCAAATACAAACTAGGTGAGAAAGAATTCTAGTAAATGATTCGAATTTTAATTTTCATAAGCTTATATAAATAAAGTTTCTTTAAACAGCTTTCTTGATTATATCACTTTCATTGGCCGCATAGAAAATAGTTTGTTTGTTCATCTTATTGGTGCAGTTCCACATTCTTATTTATTTTTGGATTTTTTTGTTCATCTTAATTCCGCACTTCTACATTATGAACAATCTACTTAAATTTAGTTTGATTGAATACACGGATTGCAACATATATATATAGGTTCGCCTGGTTGTTTCCAAATGACAGAGTTCTATGTCTTCCTGTCCTTTCATACCGTTAGAAGCAATGTTATATAGTTTGTTCTGTTTTGTTCTTGTTTCAAAAGAAACATATGTAGCAAGTATGAAGTGATGTGCTTCTCATTTCAGGCTCAGTATCATGATTGGATTAAACTTATGGAGGCCATATCTGCATATAGAACACGTGTAGAAATATCTCATTTGAGGCCCATGGTGCCAGTTAAAGACGGTGTGGCCTTGTGGTGGCGTTATGCTGCTCAAGCTGGCTTGCAACAGAAGATGGTGTGGTAATTGTGATCTTTGGATGCTAGTAATTCCTATCAAGTAGTGACATATATCACTTGAAATTGAACAGTGTTTATTAGTTCCATTTTGTTGGTAATTTATGTGATGGATTACTCAGAACCGACTGATCTCAAGCTAGTCCAAATCTTTAGGTTAAAGTATTATGGGCAGTTGCTTCATAAGTGTCTCTTGGTCACTGAAATAACTTAGTTTGTGGTCGTTTACGTTCAAAATAAATTAGGACAAGAACTACGACAAAGATCGTTTGTTGACTCAAAGGAAATAAGTGCAAAACAATTGAACATCCAGTTCGGCAAAGACTTGCCTACTTCTGGAGGGTTAATCCAACCCAAATTCACTATAAATAGAAGATCAGATATACAAGAAGTTCCTACTTCTACTCACTCGTCTCTCTTCTATACTATAGTGCCCAAACGTAAACTAGAATTACCCAAGTAAACCCAAAGAGTAATCGATCACAAGGGGACCGAGGTTTTACTCTTTTCACACGAGATTAATCACAAACCCAGAACTAAACTAGAATAATGATGTGTACATGAATACCTATTCTATTCGCTCAATCTCACAAGTATGAATTTCTCTCTTGCGTGTTCAAGGTCTTCAATCACTATCGTTGCCTTTTTATAGACGTCCATCCTTCTCTTCAGGTTTGTTGCAACGATATAGGGAAAGTTTGTTTAAACCGTTCCTCAAAATTTGGCTTCAAAATTTGACTGAGTCTATCTTTAACCTTTTCCATATTTTTCTGAACGGCTTTGTCATCCCTCGCATATGAGACAAGAGTTGGAACAGATGTCTTCTGTTTCGATACACAATATGCCACTTCACGTATCTCACAGTCCCTTTGGCTTAAAATGAAATGGTCGATGGATTTTCTAGGATTAAGAGTTATATTTTGAGCTGGAGTTAAGTGAGGTTTAGCATAGCTTGGTGGATTTTGAGTTATAGGAGGAATATAAGCCTATTTGTTAGATTTACTTTATTTTGTAGTTTAATTATTTAGATAAGATTATATCTATAGTGTTGGGATGACCCTTCCCTTTCACTGCCCTTTCTTTGTTAAATATGCTGGGCTTGTTTCTTTTTGGAAAAGGGGTATAATTTTATTTCGTTGTAATCGGGAGTCACAAGTCTTGTACAGACATAGGAGTGGATGTACTTATACTTACTCATGAGTGCTAGGGTAAAAGCTACTTTGCTATGCTATTTGGATAATTCCGATACATCTGTTAGATAGCAATTTATAATTGAAAAACAGACCTAATTTTTGTTTGGGAGATAATGTGGTAACTCTAAAGATACTAATAATAATTGATTTCGTGTTATAACAATCAATAGTCATCTTACTAATGTAGTAAAAGTACTCCCTCCGTCCCGCTATTGTCATCCTCTTTTATTAAAATACTACACTCATCACAATATAAAAGAGGACGACAATAGCGGGATGGAGGGAGTATAATAAATTCATAGATATTTGATACTCCCCCGTCCATAAAAGATCTTGATGTGCTTTGATTTTGTGAGTGTAGTAAGTGGAGTTTGTGACCCATCTAATTTACTATTTTTAAATAATTGTGTGTATTGAGTAGAGTTTGAGTCCCACTTTATTTATTATTTTTAATAGTATTGAGTGGAGTGAGTCCACTTACTATAAATGAAAAATTTGAAGTGTAAATATGTTTTGTGGACGGACCAAAATGACAAAATGCAAAGAACTTTTGTGGATGGAGGGAGCATATGTTACGCAAAGAATTAATGGTTTGATTTGCTCATTATAGCTGAGTATTTGGTTTCCATCACAAGTTCCATTAATGTTGTATGTTACCTAAATATTCAGTACTTCTGTCATGAACTTTCAGAATACATCTCTTGTTATTGCTGTATCACAATATTGCTGGACAATGTACACTGGTTCCTTAACATGTGTTGTCATTAGATGCAATTGGGTGGATTTTGACATTCTGTAAATTTTTAACTTTAATTTAATTAAGTTATAATTAATTATTTTGCGTTATTACAGTTATCATTTTTCTTGGAAGCAAATCAAGCATCTATGCCATCTTCGTAGACAATATGTGCAACTCTATGTTGATACATTGCAAGGATCATACGTAGATAGTTCTGAACTAAAAGAAATTGAAAAAGACCTCGATGCCAAAGTTATTCTATTGTGGAGGTATGTGCCTGAAATTGCTGTCTACATATTTTCGTACTTGAATGTATTTAGAAGTTTACAGAATAAATTCTCGCCTTCCCTGCTTGTCTAACTCCTGACAGCATATGCACATAGGAAAATGTGCCGCTGACGAATAAACATTTGTGGTTTTATATTCACTGCATGAACTATCTTGCTTTTTTCCTATCAATGCTTTAGGTCGTAGTTTCAATACATCCTTATTTTATTCCAGATGCTTATTATTATTAGAATCTCAGTTCAGGATTTTTGTTAGAGCTCGGCTTTGTAATTTCTGATTTGACTTGAAACATATTATTGTTCTCCTGATCACTATATAGGTTTCTTGCCCATGCAAAGGTTGAATCAGTGAAGTCAAAGGAAGCTGCTGAACAGAGAATGCTTAAGAAAAGAGGCTGGTTTCCTGTAAGATGGTCAGTAACAGATACTTCATCTGCTTGTTTCCTATGCAGTACTGACTCGTTCTCTTACTTTTCTGGTTGAGTTGGTTAAAAGTTTACCTTGGCCACTTCATACTGTTCAAATATTCATCTACTTTCCTGTAGCAAGCTGTTTACATGAAAACAGCCTGAACATAGCTGTAATATTAATATTTGCATCCAATGTATTAAAAAACGTTTTCTGCCTCGAGGCGTTTTCCTGTCGCCTCACGAGGCGCAAGTTTCGAGGCGATGCGAGGTGTAAATCATAATTCACATATAATTTATAAGCAAACGCATAAAAACATATCAATTGCATAAAAATACATCAAAATTATAATCCAAACTACTTATAAGTCTTAAAAGTTTTAAATATAAACCTAAAATGCCAAAGTAAAAGCAAAAAGAGAGGGTGGGCGTGAGAGGTTGTGGGAGAGAGTGGGCTGTGTGCATCACTGCGTGAGAATGTGAGACAATGAGAGGCTGTGGCCTGTGGGAGAGGGAGGGCGTGTGAGAGGTTGTGGGAGAGTAGTGAGCGGCTGAGTATTGAGGTGCAATTAGGTTTAATTTTATTTATTTGTCTAACATTTATTTAAATAGATCTTTAGGTAAAAAGTCTAAATAAATTTAAATGTTTTGAAAGTCCAAACAATATAAAGCCCAAAAACATTTAAATATTTTTTAAAAAAAGTCACCCGAGTCTGGATATATGAGGTGTGAGCCTCAGGTACGCCTCGGCGCCTCGGTGCGCCTCGCTTCATCCGAGGGGTGCGCCTCACCCGGACAGCCCAAGGCCACGCCTCATAGACGTATTATGGACGCCTCTTTCTGAGGCGTGCCTCGAGGCGCGTTCCATTTACGTTTTTTTAAACATTGTTTGCATCACATGTTCATTTCCTATTCGAACATTTCTAATATATCCCCTAA
The DNA here is from genome assembly GCA_026898415.1 of Leonotis leonurus. Lineage (NCBI taxonomy): Eukaryota > Viridiplantae > Streptophyta > Magnoliopsida > Lamiales > Lamiaceae > Leonotis > Leonotis leonurus. The sequence goes on from JAPKLX010000023.1 coordinate 1,795,249, forward strand.
TATGTATGTGTATATATAACATTCTTTTTTGGGGCAGGGGACGCACTTCCGAGGATGACCCTGCAATTGAGAATTCAAGTCTATCTGGGTCAGTGGAAGAAAGTTTGACGAAAGAAGAATGGGAAGCAATCAATAAATTCCTAAGTTTTCAGCCAAATGAGGATTTGGTTCAGACAGGAAAGAATTTAGAAAAGATGATACACTACATGATTGTTGTATCAATAAGTAAAGCTTCGGCTAGGATAGTCAGTAGTGATAACACTGAGATTGTTTGTGGTAGATTTGAAAATTTGAATGTATACACTAAATTGAAACAAAAAAGCACACACTGTGATGTAAAATTGCAATACTATGGATTCTCTTCACCTGAAGGATCGCTTGTCCAGGTCTGTCTTCTTAATCATATTTTTATAATTGAGTTTTTAATGAATCTTATACCATTCTGTTGGCGCTATCTTTGGTACTTATTCTATTTTGTTTGTCAACAAATTGACTTATGTCAATAGAGCGTTTCCAGCAAGAAGAAGGTGAATGCGTTGCAAGCTACTTTTGTGCATACTCCAGAAGGAGAAAATGTGGACTGGAGGCTTTCAGCAACAATTTCTCCCTGTCATGTCACGGTAATTTGTCTTGGAATTTTTGTTCTGTAATTATTGATGCATTTTTTTTTCCTTCTAAAATTTTTGGATTTTATGATGCTGAAGAATAGTTGAAGTAGTTCTCAGAGTGATTGAACATAAAATTAGTAATGTGGATTCCAATACTAGAGTACTCAAGGGATTCTAGGATATTTATAAGAGTGACATTTACTAGCATAATATCCCATATCGATAAATTTAAAGGCTATATAAATGGGTGCAATAGATTTATTTGGCTCCATAATGGTTTCAAAGGTGGTTGTGAAGTGCATCTCCGGTAGTCTTGAGTAAATTCCTCCTCTGAGGTGCCCCCTCACGCGATCTGTTGTGGCATGTGCCTTTGATCAGTTGAGGCGATCGAGGCGCCTCATGCGGCACGAGGCAAGCCTCGTTAGATGTGGCTCAAAATTGATTTTTCCATTTCCTGAGCTTAAAATATTACGGGCTTTGCAAAATTGAATAACGTATTTATTGGGTTTTCTTCACATTAACCCAATTACTGCTAAAGTGACCAAATTATGGCTGAATTGACCCAATTAAGATTATAATTATACATATCCATCACCCAACCTATCGCAAATTACATGTATTCTCTTATTTGCTCTCTCTGAAACATTCGACTCCACTCCATTTCCAATGCAACAATGACAACATGAGCTCTTTTCTAGCGTGGCGGCTTGATTTATTTTTGTCAATTAGGAGATGGATGTGGAGGTGGATGCGGAGATCTATTTCCTGCTCCTTTGATTTTTGAATATTTGATATTAAGAAGTTAATATGGGATTTTGTAAGAATTATATAACTTGTTGTGACTTTTGATTTTTTGTTTGTTTCATGATATTTGTTATAATTTTGTGTGTTTTATGATATTTGGTATAATATTTTTACTTTATTGTTTGCCCCTAGGTTGTTTTTCTCAAGGCTTATGCCTTGCGCTTCAATAGAATAATGCCGCGAGGCGAAAAATGCATTTTGAAACCTATATTAACCATTTTTGTACAGTGAAAGACTACTGCGATGTGCTCCTTTAGTTTTGAAGTGTCCACGTTTTCTTATTTGGCCGTCTCATTAAAGCGGCCACTTTCCTAAAGATTTTTTTTATGCCTTCAATACTCAACTGCTTTTTTAAAGCACAAAACTTTTATCTTCTTAATCGTCGTGTCCATTCTATTGTGGCCACTTTTAGTGTAACGGAGTCGGATGAAGTAGATATAACTGAAGCTTGTTGTTGACATGTTGTTGTTGTTGTCATCTTGCTGGTGGGTCCCACCCTAGTGGGCAGTTTGCTGAAGAAGAACCACCTGGAAATTTTGTCTTAATCAGTGGATGAATGTTATATCCCACACATTTGATATAGAATGCAAGTTTGAAGGTGTTATTAAGGGCCACAATAGATCCTCTAGCAACATCCATTTTGGCAAAGCAATGTTTAAGTTTGATTAGGTTCCAGCAGAGTGATTATGTCGTTGTATTGCTATTAGGTAACTCCACCCGAGGTGGCTGAGGGAACTATATTGGATTTGGGTTTAATCTTTTAAAATAGAGCTTCTCTGTTTTATGATTAATCTCATCCTTTCTTTTATTATAAATAAATATTAGTGTTTCTGTTATAGTAATAAAATTTGTTTGTTATGAAACAAATTATAGGCACTCATGGAAAGTTACGATCGCTTTTTACATTTTGTCAAGAGGAGCACTGCTGTTAGCCCTATTGTTGCATTGGAAACTGCAACGGCGCTTCAGGTAATATTTCTTATATATCACTAGATATTGCATGACAAACCTGAAATTTAGAGAATAGTTGCTCAGCTACTTGTCTGTCCTCAAAAACATCACAAGAGGTTCTGAAGTTGAAAACCTTTTCATTTCCTGTTACCTATGTTAAAACATATCTTAAAAAACATTCAAAAATTAAATGCTATGAACTGTTTTTAATAAGTAACGGCAAAGGATTTTTTACATAATTCTGAGAATTTTAATATTGTAAGCTCTAATGTTTTATGTCATTTGAATACTTTTACCATTTTATTTCCAGAACCAACATCTCTTTAATCAGCTTAGATTAGACCTTCTTAGTAAACTGATTGCTATGTAATGTTTTCTGGTTAAGCTAACCTTTGAGATATTAATGTGCTGTCAGAATAAAATTGAAGAAGTAACTCGGAGAGCTCAGGAGCAATTTCAAATGGTTTTAGAAGAGCAGAGCAGGTCAACTTTGCATGTGTTAAGGATTTCAATCTACTGATGTGCTTGGCTATGTTTGCTATCATTTTCATCATCTCAAAATGAATCTGAACATCATGACTCGTTCTTCAATGCCTTTAGCATCATGACTCATTTTTCAGTGTCTTTCTTCTCAACAGAATCTGCTCTTTTACTATATACTATAAAAATACTTCATTGTTTCAACCCAAAATCCTAAACAAAAAAATTAGAGACTGAAATCTCATCTATACCTCCCTCAAATTCTATAAACAGCTGAAAAATAACTGAATAGTTGCTTTTTTCATGACTGTTGGGTTGCTTATGTGGCTGAATGGATTATGCATTTTTGCAGAACGTACTATTGTAAACATCTTTCCTTGTAGTATGACATGACAATCAAAAGTTAACATTTTGAATGGAAAATGTGAACATGTCGGCTATCGCGGAGTTTGGAGCTCCTCTTGCATTGTATATCTTTCAGCAGTGAAGTTTTGAACATTTTGGTTTCTTTCATCACTTAGTGAAAGTGCAGAGTATTAGTCTCTAATGCACTGTATCGAGTTACAGAAACTTTTAAAGTTTCTTTTTTTTTTACCAAGAATTAGGATTTTTTCATAGATGCTATCAGGAAAATAGATAGTTATACACTGGCCAAAAAAATGAAGAATTATAACATATACATCCTCACTTGAACTTAGAAATTTATGTGCTCACCTATTCATGCTGCTGGAAAATTGCTTATAGTTATTTTCTTGAACTGGACTTGTTTGATGTTATATGTTGCTAGAAGTCTACATTATTAATATCCAGAGTATTCAGTACTCCTTTCGTTTTATAATCGGCAACTTGGAAGTCTTACTCAGAAGCCATCATTTGAGATTTGAGTAGAGGATTATTTTCTGGGGGAGTCCTGAAAAAGGAAAATTATGTACATGCTTTTCAGAATCTATGGAATTCTCCTTGCAAGATATTGTTTTAGCATGTATGAGGAGAATGTTGACGGCTCCCGATCTCTTTCCACAAGTTTTCTTCTAATATGAAGCATTTTAAGGTTTTTTTTTTGGGTTAAATTAAAACTGATTTCTAATGATGGATGTTTGAATCAGGAGAAGGGTTTTTAGCGTAAAAAATACGTTTTCTGATTTAATTTAGATCAAGGACATTTATCTATTTGCCAGCTAAGTGTATCTCTTTTTTATTCTTTCAGTTCTCTGTATCACAATATTTGTTAGCTGTTGTTACTTCTACTAGTTTGTTAAATGATTGGTGTGCAGTTGTATCTCCTGAATTAACTAATTCAAGAAATAACAAACTGATTCTCTTTACTCTGAGCTGTTTTTGAGGCTATGATATCATTTTATTCTTATTCAATTAATCAGATTTGCTCTAGACATTGATCTTGACGCCCCCAAAGTTATCGTTCCTATAAAGTCTTGTAGCTTCAATGCACTTGACAGCTATCTTCTGTTAGATTTTGGTCATTTCACATTAAAAACTAAGGTATCTGATTTTTATCTGTTCCTGGATTTGTTTATATGTCATGTTCGAATACTGAAATCAATCTTATCTTCTTCTGTGCAGGAGGACGGCCAGCTCCATGACCACAGCGACAATTTATTTTCTCGTTTTTATATATCTGGAAGGGATATCACAGCCTTCTTTGCAGATTGTGGTTCCAGCACTCAGCCATTTGACTGGGGATACCAACCTCCACTTCCTACATCTTCAGAAGATGCTAACAAATTCTATTCTCTTATCGATAGGTGTGGAATTGCTGTCATTGTTGATCAGGTATACTTCATAAAATGATTCATAAAATTTTGTCTTCTTCTGCTTCAAATCATTTGTCATATAAACTCTGACTGTGCAGATCAAGGTACCCCGACCCAATCATCCATCAACTCACATATCTGTTCAAATCCCAAGCCTTGGGCTACACTTCTCTCCGGACAGATATTTCAGGCTCAATGAGCTGTTGAATTTACTCACTGGAGCAATGCATAGTGATGAGCAGCATACAGTAGAACATCTACAAACTGGTTTTGTCCCTTGGAATCTGCCAGATCTGGCAACTGAGGCCAGAATTCTTGTGTGGAGGGTATGCTAATATCTTAAAATCCCTGGAAGTCAGTTGCTAATTCTGTAAATGAGTTTGTGACCTTATTATTATGCAGGGGATTGGCTATTCAGTTGCAGCATGGCAACCTTGTTATCTTGTCTTATCTGGCTTACACCTTTATGTTTTGGAATCTGAAAGTGCTCAAAGTTATCAGCGGTGTACAAGGTAAAATTGCATTTCCCTTTCCCTTTTTGTTAATATAAGGCACCCTGCTTTTTGAAGAAATTTTTAGTGATTGTTTGATTTCATTGCAATGGATTGCTATTCATATTGATTTTATTAAGATCCCTCTTTTCCTTGCCACCATTTCCTGATTGCAGCATGGCTGGTAAACAAGTATGGGATGTTCCTCCTACAAATGTTGATGGTTCACCTTTTTGTATTGCTGTGAGCACTAGAGGCATGGATATTCAAAAGGTCGGTTATGCCTGTGAAACCCTAATAACAGCTCTCGTATAATTCTTTTAGCAAATTTTGTTTTTTTACTAAGTGGTTTATTGTATGTATAAAAGGGCATAATGGTTCTGCAAGTTTTTGAGATTATCTCGTGACATTTTCAGTGAAAGGCTGTATGCTTGCTTATCCATAGTTGTTTCAGGGAAAGATGATTTAATGGCAGAATGTGACATCTGAATGAAGTTATCTTTTAAAAAAAAATTGATTTATCCTGTTTCTGCTCTATATTCTTCTATGTGCTTGCAGATATTGTATAAAATCTCCACCCTTCACTTCCTTCCTTTGCTTTTTTTTTTTTTATAAATTGTTTTTATCTACTTAATGGTAGGTTCAGGATTTCAGCTGTTGGTTGTTGAGAAATCACCAACAGTGTTTTGACCAAGTATATTTTTATGCTCAACAATCTCCTATGCAAGTCTCTGATTATACCTTTCCATTTAGAATTTTTGTTAAGGAAGTAAATTTTGTGCTGTGTCCTGGCTTGTTAATCATTTAGCTTTATTCTTAAAATTTATAAATAGAAGCTTGCATTGTGAAATATCCAATCAGCAGTATTTATCATAATGTGCCTTTTTTAATTGTGAGGATTTCCAAAAACTGTTATATGATTCTTCTTTTTTCTTATGCTAACTAGGCTCTGGAGTCTTCTGGTGCCCTGATAGTAGAGTTCCCCAATGAAGAGGAAAAGTCAACTTGGTTGCGAGAACTTGTGCAAAGCACATACCGAGCTTCTGTAAGACGTGAAATCATTTAACTACTTTTCTGCAACTTCTTCTCTATCTAAAGATTACTTCTTATTTTGTTGTACACTCAATTATTTGGATGAAGGCTCCTCCATCTGTTGGTATATTTGATGGCCTAAGAGATGGGCTGGTTGGTTTTTCTGAATCTCGGGCCAGGAGTGACAAGGCAGCTGATCTTGTTGTCAATGGAACTGTGGTAGAAACTAAATTGTCGGTATACGGAAAGGTCAGAATGGGATTTCTATTTCTAGATGTACTTATGTAATTTTGCCATTGCTTCTCAGATTTTCATAATTTCCAGTTTCCGTTAGTTTATTTGAGTTTGCCCCTTATTTCTAAATCTAACTGTTACTTTTCTTCTCTAATCAGTTTGGGGATGATGAGCATGAGAGAGTACAAGAAAAAATCATTCTTGAACTTCTTGCCAGCGGAGGAAAGGTTAGTAATAATGTGGTTTGCATAACCAGGCAGCGCACAGAGCTAACTATTCTTTATACTGGATACCTTTCCTTTTATGTGTGTGATGCAAACTTGAGTACAAGAAGGTGGATTTCTAATCTCCAAAATATGTATAACATTAATTCTGCACCTCCCTAGTTGTCAGGGGACATATTCTGCAGAACCTGCCTAGTGGTGGTTCTTGCTTGGCTTGACCTTCTATTGAGAGAGTATACCTATGAGTCACAATGCCTTTACTCTAGGAATAATGCATTCATTGTTTTGAAGTTTTTGACTGAGATCTTATAGCATCTCATCATTGTTTGCAGGCTGTGGAAATTTGGTTGTAGGCGTAAAAGCTAGTTGATTTTCTGTCTCTATCTTTTTGTTATTCTTTGATGTGGTAAAATATTAAGTCACCTTTTGATGCAAATCCTCTGGTCCTGTCCTCAAATTAGAGTATGTTTTCTTGGTGACGCCCTATCTGTTAATCTGCACATTGCGCGTTATGGTAGATTTTCACATGCTGAAATGGGATCTTTCGGCCAAGTAATACATTTAGTTGTCTTTATAAAAAATTACATTCAGCTACTTATTTTGTATATCCAAATTTTCTAATATCTTGAAACATGGTGTTATTTCTTCTTCTCGTGACGATCTCCTGCATGTCAATGACATTTTAATATCGGTTTTTTTAGGTGCATGTCTCAAGTTGTTCAAGTGATTTGACAATGAAAGTGAAGCTGAATTCTTTGAAAATTATGGATGAACTTCAGGGTTCTCTATATGCACATCCTCAGTATTTAGCTTGTTCAGTTGTCATGGATCAGCATCCAAGTAGCAACCCCAATTTAGAACTACAAGAGAAGGACAAACCTGCAACAGCAGTTGAAGAGGATGATGAATTTAATGATGCACTGTCAGATTTTATATTACATGACAATGCTGAAACTGCTATCCATGAGATAGATCCATTAAATGTAAATATTGTTCCCAATGGTGTTTTTTATGAGGCCACGGGATATGACAATTCTGATTTTGTATCTGTCACATTCTTGAGGAGGAATCCTGGTTCTCCTGATTATGATGGTGTAGACACACAGGTAATATTCTAAAGCAGAAATTTGATTATAAACATGAGTAAGATACCTTGTAGTTCAGCTGTTGATATATTTGTGTCTAAATTATGTCATGATCAGATGAGTGTTGAAATGGCGAAGCTGGAATTTTATTGCAATCGACCCACCCTTGTTGCTTTAATTAACTTTGGTGTGGATTTGAGTTCTGTAAATAGTGGAACAAGTGGTTTGAACATAGAGAATCCAGCTGAGGTACCTTCAGGAGACAAAAACAAGGGAGAAGAACATGGACATGAATCCATTAAGGGATTATTGGGTTATGGAAAAGGTCGAGTTGTTTTCCATTTGAACATGAATGTTGATAGAGTCACTTTGTTTCTCAACAAGGAGGATGGTTCTCGACTGGCAATGATTGTGCAAGAAAATTTCCTTCTAGATTTTAAGGTATGTAGGAATGATTTCCGAATGTTTGAAATATATAGATAATTAATGGATTGTTTACTATCTATGACAAGATAATAATTACATACTGTATAATTTTTCCTTTGATTAAGGTTCATCCAAGTTCACTTTCAATAGAGAGCGTGTTAGGGAACTTGAGGTTGTGTGACTTGTCACTTGGGCCTGACCACTGGTGGGGCTGGCTCTGTGATTTGTGCAGCCAGGAAGCTGAATCCCTTATACAGGTACATAAATGTTTTGCATTGAAGAGCCCTTTTCTTACGTTATTTTTCCAACTAATGTTGTTTGCTTTTTTCTTTTGATCTCTTTTCAGTTTACTTTTAATTCGTACTGTGTTGGAGATGATGATTATGAAGGATATGACTACAGCTTGAGTGGTCGGCTTTCTGCTGTTCGAATTGTTTTCCTTTACAGATTCATCCAGGAGGTATCTTTTTAGGCTTTGATATATTTCCCTTCGTTTCGACATTATACACTTGTCTGATTTCGTGTCTTGCTATATATATAACTATTTATTTATAAGAAACAAATTTTATTATTACAATAAAAAGACTAATACTGTACAAAAAGAGAATAACGTGACACCCAGTCACAGAAAAGAAGCTTTATTCTAAAGCATAGATTAAGCTCTTTGAATTTTGCTAGGACTTCTGACATTTCACTAGGACCTATGATGGTTGGTTTGGATACATCCTCATCCGTCATAGTGAATCAGGCCTTTTAATGACAAACTTTTCCTTGTCAACATGGTTTTGACACTTAAAGCAAAAGAGTCCAGTTAATTATATTAAGTCACAAATCTTTCTTGTTTCCGGAATTTTAACATGTAGTCTGAATGTTTTTTTCTTTCAGATAACGGCTTACTTAATTGAACTTGCCACTCCTCAAACCGAAGAAGCTATAAAACTTGTTGATAAAGTTGCAGGAATTGAGTGGCTGATTCAGAAATATGAGGTTGATGGAGCAACTGCCATAAAGCTTGATCTTTCATTGGACAATCCAATTATAGTTGTTCCACGAAATTCACTGAGCAAAGAGTTAGTTTTCGGACTTCTCTCCCTCTCTTTTCTTTCTTTCTTTCTTTCCTGTTACTTTCCCTGTTCTGGGGACTCTGGTCATATTTTGGTTCATGTAAGGTAAAATTGATAGCTTTTCATGCTGCTGACTTACTAATGCGTTCTAACACAATGATTTGGTGCTTCTGGGTCTTCAAAAGATTAGAAACCATTGTGGGGGTAGAGCTGGTTCTCAATAGTTTTTCTATATGTGTTTCTTCTTAGAAGTTAAGAGACGTGCTGTGAAGTCTTCTTTACCTTAATAATAAAATCCTGTTCATCCATGAGTGAATACAATGATTCAGTGTCTGCTATTTGCAGTTTCATGCAACTTGAACTTGGCCTTCTTCGGATAAAAAATACAGTCACTTGGCATGGATGTCCTGAGAAGGATCCTTCTGCGGTCCATCTCGATGTTCTTGATGCAGAGGTGAATAAACTTTATTCAATTTATTAGACTTTTTATATAGTTACTTCCTCTGATTTTATTTTTCTTATATACAGGTTATGGGAATAAATATGGCTATTGGAATTGATGGTTCCATTGGCAAACCAATGATAAGGGAAGGAAGAGAAGTCCATGTTTTTGTTAGGCGCAGTTTAAGAGATGTCTTTTGCAAAGTGCCAACAATTTCTTTGGAAGTTAAAGTAGTATTTCCATTCCAATTACTTTTTTTTCCTGATTTATATTTTTGCCCATAGTCGGTTGCTTACAAGATATTTAGTAGTTCATGGAAAATTTTCTGTTGATTCACTATTGCGCATTCAAATTATTTTACTGCTAGTTTGCTTATTGTATATTGAGGTAATTCGTTGATGAGGAACTTTGATCTTAAATATGTTGAACACCTACCCCCCTGGATAAAAGGGACTTTCACAATGGTATCAGTCTATTTTACAAGCTGGACTGTGTTTGTTTCTTTATTATATTTTGGATTCCAGAGCTTTTCACTTCCCGGAATATTCTGTATGGTCTTGCTCTTTTAAGGTGTGGGGTTGGGCAGCTTGCTTCATCCACTAGGCACTAAGTCTCTAATCTAAACCACAGTCACTGCAAAGGGTAGTTATGGGTTATCTATTAATTATTATGTGAATTATAGAATCTGAGGGGTTCAATTTTTCTTCGATTCTATGCTTGGGTTTTAAGGTTTTGGGATTGAGGATGAGTATACTATCAGTTCTTTTCTTTGATAGGTCATATATTAAAATGAGTTAGACGAACAATTTGGTGAATTTTCATGTCATTCATTACATGTATCCATTCATTTGCTTTGACACTAGCATCCTGTTATTGTGGAACAGGTTGGTTCATTGCATGCTGTGATGTCTGATAAAGAATATGATGTAATTCTCAATTGCGCCATCATGAACTTGGGCGAACAACCAAATCTTCCTCCTAGTTTCCGCAACAGCAACTCTTCTGTGAAGGACACTATAAAATTGCTCGCTGATAAGGTGAATATGAATAGTCAGGTCCTTTTGTCGCGTACTGTTACCACAATGGCTGTTGAAATGGATTATGTGTTGCTTGAGCTGTGCTATGGGTCTGAAAAGGAATCACCTTTGGCTCATGTCATTGTGAGTTTAATTTTTGATTTTTTCTTCTGTGTATTCAATGCAAAAATCTTTATTACTTTATGTTTTTATTCAATGCAAAATCTTTCTTGCTTCTGAATTTGTTTCTTGTGCTGCAGCTTGAAGGTCTCTGGGTATCTTACCGGATGACATCATTATCAGAAGCAGACCTATATGTTACTTTACCTAGGTTTTCAATTTTAGATATCCGCCCCAATACGAAGTCTGAAATGAGGTTGATGCTGGGTTCTTGCTCTGATGCCCCGAAGCAGATGTCTTCAGACCAAAATGCTGATTTACCAAATTCAACTATGTTCTTAATGGATGGAAGATGGCGACTCTCATCACAATCATTTGTAATTCGTGTGCAGCAGCCCCGTGTTCTTGTTGTTCCAGGTTTTCTTCTGGCTGTTTGTGAGTTTTTTGTGCCAGCATTGGGCACCATAACAGGCAGAGATGAAATGATGGATTCGAAGAATGATCCAATATCGAAGAAGAATAATATAGTTCTTTCTGCTCCTTTATACAAACAAACTGATGATATAGTGCAGTTATCTCCAAGCCGACAACTTCTAGTGGATGCCGTTGGGATTGATGACTACACATATGATGGCTGTGGTAAGACAATAAGGCTCATCAGTGAGAATGAAGAGAAAGAGTCACAGTTCCTACCACGACCTATTATTATCATCGGACGGGGAAAGCATATAAGGTTTATCAATGTAAAATTTGAGGTAATATGACTTCTTTTAATCTATTGGTATGTTCTTATCTTATTGCCTATTGACTGAGAGTTTGGTACATTACATAGATAGAGATCGTGGTTCTCTTTTTTATTTCCCTTGCAATATAGAGGATGCATTATCCTATTTTTTAAGGAAGCAAATAAAAAATATTGATTATTGACTAATAAGAAGAGTAAATGTGAGAAGGTGACTGAACTCAATAGAAGGATAACAGAATGGTGATTGACCACTATTCAAGCTAGAAAGAACCTATCTAGATTGTTTGGAAGAAACTAGTCCTTCCCCTTGTTGGAATATAGGAATATTGAATTCTGTATTCAGTCCTCTTCAAAAGTTTCATCTTTCCTAATAGCCTGGAATCTTCAATTAGTATGGATTTATTCATATTACTTTTAAAAAGCTTTTTAGCTACTAGTTATGGGAGACAATAGTGCATTGGCTAGCTAGTGTTACCATGATACAAGGAATGTTCTTTAAATCAAGTAATACTCATGTGCAACCAAATTGGCTTTCTCTTCTGGGAATGTCTCTGTTTTCTGGCCTCATGATAGATGATCCTTTGACGATTGAAAAAGGTTGCTTAAAATGTCTTTTTTCTAGTTCTTCTTTCCAGAATCTTGAGTGAAGAGCAAGGAGCTTTGCTTGCAATTGTTAATTTCTAGATTACTAACACTGTAAGAGGATTGTAACCCCTGTTCTAGATGAGCTAACTGAAGTAGTTTTTTCTAATTTCTAATATAGAACATAGATGCATTTTTTTCCCACCAGACATGTATCTTTGTTATGCTCGTCATTCTTTGTTTCAGTTACACCTGAATAGTCCTAATTGCGAAGTGATTGTTTAGAATAACGTTTGCGCTTTCATTCTCTCAGCTGCATCTTTTAAACCCTCTTCTAGTTTGCTCGTATCCTGTCAAATCTAATTTAGGAACACAAAAGATTTATGTCAGACTGACAGTGATATTTCTATTTTCTAATTCTTAGAATGGCTTGCTTTTGCGGAAGTACACATATTTGAGCAATGATAGCTCTTACTCAGTTTCTCAAGAAGATGAGGTTGACTTATCTTTTATGGACCATGATTCTCAAAAGAAAAACCGTCAAGACTCAACTAAGTTGGAAGATCTGTCTCTCACATCACACACTTCGGGGACAGTTCAATGTGAATTAAGTGCAATGCCAAGCCTCTGTTTTGAAGCCCAGGTAGATCTTAAATGCATTACTTGCAGTTGATTGTGCTTTATGCAGCTGTCTTTTTCTTGACTAGTAGAGTACACACTTAAGACACATAACAAATTCATATTGTTACACTTTCTGTTTATCTCACCGCATAGTTGATATTCTGCAGTTGGGCAATGGGATATATAAAAAACTCCTTTTAGTGCAGTCTGTTTCATTTGTTTAATGTGATTTTTCCTCCATCTATATCTTACTTAGTCTTATCTTATTGTACAGTTGATATTCTGCTGTTGTGGGATGAGATATATGAATTCCTCTTGATGCAGTCTATTTCATGTGTTATCTATTTTCCATCTCTATTTCTTACTTGGTCTTCTTCTCCTCCTCCTTTGTCAGGTTGTCTCTCCTGAATTCACCTTCTATGACAGCACTAAGTCGTTCTTAGATGATTCGTCACATGGTGAAAAGCTTCTTCGTGCAAAAACAGATGTTAGCTTCATGTAAGTGTTAATTCTTTTTGATTTGGCTTGGACTTCATAACAGTGCAATGTGGAGAAGAACCTCCAATTGAAGAGAAGTTCGTGAGATTATAAAACATTACGAGAAACTTGCTGAATCGTTCTTTTTGGATTTTTTTTATATATTTTAATTAATTTTCTGCATTTTGCAACTGATATGTTGTAGATAGATGTTCTTATCCCGTAATAAATATGGGGATTGAATCCATATTGGTTAGAACGTTCATCTTTGCTTGTTGTTCTTGATTTTGGTAGGTTTGCATCAAAAGAAGATGATACATGGATAAGCGGCCTAGTGAAGGATTTAACTATAGAGGCCGGTTCTGGGCTTGTTGTTCTTGATCCTGTGGATGTGTCTTGTGGATATACTTCCGTGAAAGGAAAAATTAATATATCAGTAGTGTCCACTGACATATATGCTCATTTATCTTTGGGTGTTATTTCCCTTTTACTTAATCTTCAAAATCAAGCATCCGCAGCACTGCAATTTGGGAATATCGACCCCCTCGCCCCTTGTACAAATTTTGACCGAATATGGGTGTCTCCAAAAGGTTTTTTGTAGTCTTCCGTTATATTTGTAGGATTGTTTTATCATTAATTTTGTTGTTATGCTTCTTATGGTGTTATTTGGGTCTCCCTGCTCTATACGTTCTTCCTCCACCGCGGTGGAAAAAGGATAGAAAAATAAGCAAAAGAAACCCCAAAATTCCCCTCTGATGTAAAGTCTTACGAAACATAATATATTGTGTTTGTTTGTTCACAGAGAATGGGCGTCTCAGAAACCTGACATTTTGGAGGCCTCGAGCTCCATCAAACTATGTTGTTTTGGGTGACTGTGTGACATCACGGTATTGCTGAAACAAATATGGTTTAGATACACAGTTACTTTGACTAAATAAGTTTCTGGATGCTGGAGCATGTGTTGCTCTCTGTATCCATGTTTTTCCTTCTTACTCTCCATTTTTTTTCTTGGGCACATTTAATATGAGTATATTTCCTTGGTTATGGGTTTCTGCTGCATAGCTACTTGTTGAGTTTGCTCTAGCTGGAGACTTTCAGTCAATCTGCTTTAAAATTGAATTGCTGATTATTATTTTGACCTGTCTCCGAGCATTTATTACAGTCAAAAGGATGTATATTCCTCATCAAACTTCGTATTTGCTGTCATACATTAGTTTAACTCATGAACTGCTCCATTTCCTACAAATAAAGTAGTGATGTGGTAGTCCATACCCTGACCAGTAGTTTTATGCACTTAGTACTATTAGATACATGAATTCCTCATCTTTTGTTACTTATCTTGTGCTTTGTGTTTTCCAAATGGGAACTTCAGTTTTGTAGTATTCCTGTGCTATCTCTGCTGTTTTTTGCATGATTGTAGTGATGTGGAAGTCCATACTCTGACCACTAGTTTTATGCACTTAGTACTATTAGATACACAAAGTCCTCATCTTTTGGTACTTATCTTGTACTCTCTGTGTTTGATTCATGGGAACGTCAATTTTGTAGCACTTCTGTGCTATCTCCGCTGCTTTTTGCATGAATGTTTTCTACCAATTATAGAAAGTTCCTTTGCATGCTAAACTTTCTGTTGCTTATCTGCCTTACTGTCTTCCTCTACTCTATTTTCCCTCCTAATCGGAAGGCTGCTTTTGTTCAGTTTTCTCTGTTGGAGAAGTTTGCAAACATTACTTATCTTGAATCTGTAGTCGTTCTTCTGCATTGTTAAACCATGTCATGTATTGGCTCTTTATGAAACTATATTTGTTTTATACTCATTTTTTCTTCTATAAAATATTCACCACTGTCATTCTAGTGACTCTTACCAAGACATGATCTTCTAGCTCTTAGGTCCTCCCTTCTCCTTGGATATCTTGCATCCATTCATCGATTTGTTTTCTTGCCTTGCAGGCCAATTCCTCCTTCCCATTCGGTCCTGTCAGTGAGTAATGCATATGACCGTGCACGGAAGCCCCTTGGCTTTAAGCTTATTGCTTCGTTTTCAAGCATTCAGGGACAACAGTCCGATGAAGTTCCCGTAAACATTGATAATGACTGTTCTCTGTGGCTACCTATTTCTCCTCCTGGTTACTTAGCATTAGGGTGTGTTGCACATGTTGGAAGCCAACCACCTCCTAATCACATTGTTCACTGTGTTCGTTCTGATCTGGTGACATCAACAACAGCTTTAGAATGTTTAGTTAGCTCTTCGGCCAATCATTTCTTTAAATCTGGCTTTAGTATATGGAGGCTAGATAATTGTCTCGGATCATTTTATGCCCATCAATCTGCTGTTTGCCCTTCCAAGGATGATTGCTTTGACCTGAATCATCTTCTTCTGTGGAACTCTAGCCAGCGCCAATCTTCTCCAAATGAATCTCTCTTGGGTTTTAATAGTAAAACGGACACTAGCCTCCAGTCGAGTAACCAGACTGCAACTTCATCTGGCTGGGATGTATTAAGATCAGTTTCTAAATCAAGTGCCTATTACATGTCAACACCAAACTTTGAGCGTATCTGGTGGGAGAAAGGTGGTGATCTTTGCACATCATTCTCAAT
Source organism: Leonotis leonurus (assembly GCA_026898415.1). Taxonomy (NCBI): domain Eukaryota; kingdom Viridiplantae; phylum Streptophyta; class Magnoliopsida; order Lamiales; family Lamiaceae; genus Leonotis; species Leonotis leonurus. The sequence continues at coordinate 1,811,021 of JAPKLX010000023.1, forward strand.
ATGGAGACCTATTCCTCGTCTGGGATATGCAATTCTGGGTGATTGCATAAATGAAGGGTTAGATGTGCTTATGTACTCTGCAAATATCATATGCCAGTAGCCATTGATTATTTTTATGTTACATATTTTTTCTTTTGGTCTGCTTTGCAGCTTGGAACCTCCTGCACTTGGCATCATTTTCAAAGTTGATGACCCTGAAATTTCTGCAAAACCTCTCCAATTTACAAAAGTTGCTCATATTGGGAAGAAAGGCCCAGAGGATGTTTTCTTCTGGTACCCGATTGCCCCTCCTGGTTATGCTGCTGTGGGATGTTTAGTAACATTATCCGATGAAGCACCCTCTCTGGAATCTGTTTCCTGCCCAAGAGTGAATCTGGTTAGTCAAGCTAGCATAGCTGATGTGCCTATCTCAAGATCATCAAATTCGAAAGGATCTAATTGCTGGAGTATTTGGAAAGTTGAGAATCAGGTTAATATTTGATTTGAGAAAATAAATTCATTAATTAAAGCAGTTATAATTGGTACTATTAGCATTTCTCTCTACAGTCTTTTTTCACTTGATTTTTTAACGTTTACCTTAATATACTTACTTGTTTCTGCAGGGCTGCACATTTCTTGCTCGATCAGACCTTAAAAAACCATCAGGCATATTAGGATTTACTATTGGTGATTTAGTGAAGCCAAAGACAAGAGATAATGTGACTGCTGACTTGAAATTAAGATGCTTTTCGCTGACAATTTTGGACAGCTTCTGTGGAATGGTCTAACCTTGCAGATTAATATTTCCCTTTGCCATGTTAGCTATTGCCTAACCTTGTTTTCCTATTTGATCTTGTATTTGTATTTTTTTTTCTTCCAGATGATTCCTTTGTTTGATGCCACAATCACTAACATCAAGCTAGCAAGTCAGGGTCGTCTTGATGCAATGAACGCCGTGCTGATTTCTTCTTTTGCCGCATCAACTTTTAATGTGCATTTAGAGGCATGGGAGCCACTTGTTGAGCCATTTGATGGAATATTTAAGTAATAATTAAGATTCTCCGCATGTTCCCTTTGGTTTTAGAATAATATATTTATATGAGATTCATCAGCTGTCCTAATACTCTAAATAAATATCACTCTTATTGAAAGGCTCGAAACATACGAAAACAATCTAAGCCAACCGGTAGGAGTTGCCAAAAGAATGCGAGTTGCGGCTACCTCCATACTGAATGTTAATCTTAGTGCTGCAAATGTCGATACCTTAGCACAAGCCATCGCTTCATGGAGAAAGCACATGGAGCTTGAAGAGAAAGCAATGAGATTGTATGAGGTCTGATGATCCGTGTTTTCTCATCTGCATGCTGCTCTGGTTCTTGTCCTGGCTCACATGTGTTACTGCTTGCTTGCTTGTGCAGGAAGCTTCTGGTCCTGACGAATCTATCCAAAAATCATCGCAGTTGGCGTTAGATGAAGATGATTTTCAGACCGTGATAGTGGAAAATGAACTTGGCTGTGATGTGTACTTGAAAAAAATGGAGGATGATTCTGATATGATCAGTTTATTGCCTAATAATGACCATGCCACTTTGTGGATTCCGCCTCCTCGATATTCTAACAGATTGAATGTTTCTGATGAACCAAGGGAACCTCGTTGCTATGTTGGAATTCAAATAGTCGAAGCAAAGGTTGTTTATTATCTGCTTGGATTGTTTGTAGTAACACTCTATTTTCTTTATTAATATGTAAGTGGTTGAAGTTTTAAATTGTGATGGTTATTTTCTACAGGGTCTACCCCTGGTTAATGATGGAAATAGTCATCAATATTTTTGCGCATTGCGCTTGCTCGTGGGGAATCAGGAAGCTATTCCACAAAAGGCTTTTCCTCAATGTTCAAGAACAAAGTGTGTTAAGCCAGTAACTAATAAAGTAAAGGATTCCGATGAAGGCACAGCTAAGTGGAATGAACTCTTCATCTTTGAATTTCCTAGAAAGGTATGAACAATGAACCCTAGCTAATTTCAACCCTAAAAAGAATTCAGGCAGAAAACCCTACAATCCATGATTACTAGAAGATGGAAAATCAAGATTGTGAGTGGATCATTGTGTTTGCCTTTTTCTACTTTCACTAGAGTAAGTGGAGTGTCAAGTGTGATGGCTGCCTCTACTTCTTTTCCATCCCTCACAACACATATCTTTAGGCTCAGGAGCTAGTGTAGTAAGCACAAGAGACTGAGAGACGAGTGTCATATGCATTCTGAGGCAGTGCCTGATGAAGGTTGGGTCGGGGGTTGGCTTCCTGTGATTTATTCTTTACTTTTTAGTATTTAGATGCTTAAGATAAGTGGGGTTCTTATGGAGTCTGGCACTTTTTTTTGTCTCTTGTAGTTCAATTAGTCATTTAATCAAATAAAGTAGAGATGGTTCATGAAGAGGTACCTGTTTTGTGGAATCATTGGTAATTTAATGCAATTTCTTAGGACTTTGGCATGCTTCAAATACTTTATATAATTTTTATTATTCCCATCTGTTCTACCACTTTTTTGTTTACTTAATACTATGGTCAGTGTGTGTAAAATGTATATGAATAACATATGGTTCTTATAGGGAATGGCTAAACTGGAGGTTGAAGTGACAAACCTTGCTGCAAAAGCCGGTAAAGGTATCAGCCATTGGCTCTAGCAACTCCAAAAATGAGTTGTTATTTCTTTTTCGGTTTTAGATTGAGACTGTTTAGGCTTTATAATTGTTGTAACGGATTATGATTAAAAGAACAAATAAGAAACATAACGTAAAGAAGACACAGATTTATGTGGTTCACCAATTGGCTACCTCCACGGCATAGAGGAGAACTAATTTTATTATGCGGCTAGGTTACATATTACAAATCTCAAAGACCATATATATAATACTAAGAGAATACGCCAAATTGAGCTTAAATCATATATATAATACTAAGAGAAAACATACCGACTGCGAAGCGGGAGATTCAAGACAACAACAAATCTCCATCTTGACTTGAATCCTCCTCGCAGATGCATCATTACAATGCCAAATGAATAGACTCCTTTTTGTCTTAGATTTGTCCTCCTTGGCTAATTAACAGATCATGACCTTTAGCAAGTCCAAATAATGTCGAAACTTGCAATGAGTAATAGACTTGGTGAACATATCCGTAGGATTATCAGCAGTACCTGCTTTCATCGCCTTGATTCTTTTTCATTACTCAGAAAATGATACCTCACATCAATATGTTTGGTCCTCTCATGATGGACTTGATCCTTGGACAAGCAAATTCCACTCAAACTGTCACAGTCCTTTTAACCAATTCCCTCCTTAGTAGCTTCTGTCAACACCATATACTCGGTTTTAGTAGTAACAATAATTTATACCAATGGTTTCACTTTTTCACTTAAAATTAGTGAGCATTTTGTCTACATTAGATCATTTGCAGCGCAGTCCCTCGAGCAGGGATTCGCTGCGCGGGAGACCGAGATCGGGCAAGAGCCTGTCGGGAGTCAGTCTCCCATTTGAGAGCCTGGGCTCGCGAGTCCATACCAGGTGGGAGCCCGTGTTGTGGGAGTGAGGCTCGGGCTCCCACTCCTATTTTTTATTTTATTTTAATGAAAAAAATCATTTTTTATTTTTATTTTATTTTTATATATAAATACATCATTTCACCCCTCATTTTTTCATATTCATTTATGCTCGATTTGGTTCTTTTGTGTGTTTTTTCTTATTTAATTTATTATTTTTTTGTAATTTTATTTCGACTTTAAATTAATATACTTTTAACTTCCAATATTGAATGTATTTTTTAATTAATGATTATTTATCTATTTTAAATTAATTTATGTTATTTCATATATTAATACATTGTATTTAAAAATGCAAAAAATAGAACTATTGAAATTAAATACGAGAGACCCAAACCGAGAGATTCTCATTGTGAAGCATTTTGCTTACTTCCCAAAAACTCGTGGACTCCACCAAAAAAATTCCCAAAAATTACAAATATGTCACAGGGATACCCAAAACTGAGAGCCTCCCATTGTGGGTTCTCTTACTAGTATAGTATATTTTCTTGTACAGGATAGTTACTGTATTTCCGTTTTAATCTGAGTGATGTGCTTTTCTGCATTGAAGAATTGTCCACTAGAAATGAACTATAATTGCTTTACATGGTTTTTAACACAATGAGATAGCATGGCTTACTGTGATTATATTCTTTATTATGTATATATATCTAGAATGCACTTGGAATATGCTTGTACAACTATTCTGGTGGTCTAATACTTCCTTTGTGGTCAATTTCAGGAGAGGTTCTCGGTGCATGTTCAATCTCTGTTAGAATGCCCCATCAAACATCTGAGATTCAAAGTATTACATCTTATCCACTTCGGAAAAAGGTTGGTGACGGGTTTCCCACACCTTTTGGCTTATGTTTCTAGTATTATTAAATATTAATATTATTCTTGTTATTTTATTTTCTGCATCTTGACCTTTTCCCTTTTCAGGGCCAAAATATTGGGGAATTGCATTCTGGTTCTTGCCTTTTGGTTTCCACCTCATTTATCGAGAAGGGCACTGTTACGGATTTTGATAATAAACAGGGAGATGATAATGATTTAGATGGAGATATGGGCTTCTGGGTTGCACTTGGTCCAGAAGGTCCGTGGGATGGTTTTCGTTCATCCCTTCCTCTATCAGTGATTACCCGGAAATTGAATGATGATTTTGTGGCTTTAGAGGTCTCTATGAAAAATGGCAAGAAGCATGCTTTTTTCAGGGGCCTTGCTACGGTGGCAAATGATTCAGATATCACACTAAATATTGCAACATGTCATTTATCGGTGATCTATGATTCTTCTAGAACAAGCAGGAGTAATGTTGTTGTTGAAGAGATTTTTGAAAATCAGCAATATCATCCAGTATCTGGTTGGATTGATGATGGTAACAGTGGTCCAAGGCGTTGGAGTACAAGGGACTTCTCATTCTCATCAAAAGTGAGTTCGTTTTTTGTGTGCGTGTGTTGGTCTAGTGGTAGGAGGTTAATGCGCAAAACAATAGGTTTTGGTTTCGAGTCCTCCGTGACTCGATCTTGTTCTTAAAATTTAATGTAAAACCAATTTTAAAAGAAGTGAGTTTGTTTTAATTATTTAATGGTCTTTATATTTATCTTGCATTTAAACTCATTATGTATTTGTAACTATGCTCTTTCTTTCACTTAAGGAATTCTTTGAACCTCCTCTTTCCTCTGGATGGAAGTGGGCGTCAACATGGTCCATTGACAAATCTAAGTTAGTCGATACAGATGGTTGGGCTTATGGGCCTGATTATCAAAGTTTAAAATGGCCTCCAAGTTCTCCCAAGTCAGTAACAAAATCATCCCGTGATGCCGTCCGTCGAAGGCGTTGGACTCGTACAAGGCAAGAAGTTGATGACCAGGCCATTAAAAACCAAGATTTTCTTGATATTACTATAAATCCAGGTGCCTCTGCAGTTTTACCGTGGAGAAGCATGTCCAAAGATTCTAACCAGTGTCTACAAATTCGCCCATCTGGTGATCATTCTCAAATTTCCTATACTTGGGGCCGTCCAGTTTCCGTTGAGAAGGATTTATCATTGGTTGATCAAGCTTCACTTTCTCGTCAAAGTACTGTGAAGCATGCGAATAAAACCCCAACTTCTCCACTTAGGTTGGATCATTTAGAAAAGAAGGATCTTCTTTGGTGTTGCCCAGGGTCCAATGGTGGATTATTTTGGCTCTCCATAGGCACAGATGCATCAGTTCTTCAGTCAGATCTTAACACTCCTGTTTATGATTGGAAAGTATCAGCCAACGCTCCACTGAGGTTGGAGAACAGACTTCCTTGTTCTGCTGAATTCAAAATCTGGGAAAGACTGAAGGATGGTAAAAATATAGAAAGACAACATGGTTCTATATCATCACGGGGAACTGTACAGATATATTCTGCAGATATACGGAACCAAATATATATAATGTTATTTCTTCCGTGTGGCTGGGTTATGGAAAAGGTAACCTCTCTTTCTTTGGATATGTTCGTGCATGTTTCTGAATTTGCGTGTTACTTTGTATTTGAAAAACTTATTTTATGAATATCTTCTTCGTGTCTTCTTAAATTAATGTGTTCAGGATCATGTTCCTATTTTTGATATGGCAACTGGTAATCATGTTTCATCTTTTTGGATGCTTCATCAGCAGAGAAAAAGGTACGCACTCTCAATTATTTGATATCCTTGATAATGCATAGAGGTATATGCTCTGTTTCCTTGTCAGCTGTGTTTTGATAAATCAGAGTTTCCTTCTCTATCAGTCTTTGATGTGAAGGATGAGTACACCTATGGATTTGTTTTGTTCGTGTTTTGTTTGTTCAGCACAGAGGTATAGTATCATATCACATCCCGTAGGTCGGTGAGCAGACCTGCTATTAATAAGTCTGGAGTAGTATCGAATAGTCATATAAACTACATTCTTTTGTGATATGATGTCTACAATGATGCATAATGCCGTGCCAACTTCATTTTTTTCTTTGTACTTGTTAAACTAGAAGCAGAAAACGTAGTTTGGGAAATTTTTTAGTATATAGATTAGACACAAGAGTACATATTTATAATACAATAGTCCTATCTACACAAGTAACATATCCATGAAGAATTAGATTCTTCCCATCCAATTGATATAAATGCTAATGATGACTCACTGCCGAGGAAATCACAAGTCGAGTAAAGGCAAGCTTAGCAACTAGAGTCAACGTCTTGAAATAATCAGCACCAAAAGTCTGAGCATAACCTTGAGCACTAATACGAGCTTTCAAGCGAGTAATCAAGCCATTAGGATTAACCTTAACAATTCATAACCATTTACACCAATTAATCCATTACCTGAAGGAAAATCCACTAAATTCCAAGTGCCATTCACTTTCAAAGTTTGCATTTTCTCAATAATGGCATTACGCCAACCAGAATGGGCCAAAGCTTCATAAACATATTTAGGAATATAATCGAGTAACGAAACACAAGAGCATGAGAGGAGGGGGACAAATGGTTATATGAAACAAAAGAGGAATGTGATAAGCGCATGAACATTTACCTTTTCAAAGAGCAATAGGAAGATCATCACTTGCAGTAGGATGTGGCGAGAAATAATTGGCTCATTTGGACATGAAGTAGATGTATCAGGTTCCAAATCCATGTTAGCAGCAAGAACAAGAACATAAGGTAGAATGCAGCGAGAGTAGGTTTGAGTGACAGGGGGAATAGTACAAGCCATATGCTTTGGTATTTGTGTATTAAGGATGACCACCAAACTCATGTCCCTTACCAATAACTGCCTTCGCCTAAAGATCCTTAAGCAAACAATAACAGGGGAAAAAGGTAACAGACGATTGAGATTACGAGTAAGTTTACTCACTGCGATCAAATTAAATGAAAAAATGAAGGAGAGCCGAGGTAGACTAAGAACTGAAGGTAAAAACATGTACTCTCTTCATCCCGCTAAAAGTGACCACTTCCCCAAAAAAGAAAAAAAACTACCTTTAAAATACTATATCACTCCTACTTTTATAAAACACAACACTTTACTTTCTTAGTCTCCACGCCGGATCTCTTGTGGCCGCATTTAGCGGGACGGATGTAGTATTATGTTTACCAACCTCGGAAATGATAATGACACGACTTGACTGTGACTTGACAATTTCCTGAAGCTGAAGCAATTTGGAATCGAACTGTATAAAGTAATCTTAAGTTTCAAACTCAAACTGAAAATCCAAACAGGAACCAGACTAGAGATTGAATCTAAGCGGAACCCAAGACCAACATGATGTTGGATCGAGTAGGTAAACAAATTGGTAGTATTGTCTCTAGACAAGTCAAAGAAGATCAGTAGGCGAAAGTTCTGGCAGCTCAAGCACTCTCGCGGGCCAAAATTAAATTGGACTAGGCAGAAACTCCCGTGCTCCTCCGTGGATAGATAATGCATTGGATCCACGTACGCCAATTTTGGCAATTGGATCTGATCGTAGGTTTACGGCAAGTTGAGTTGTGCTCCTTTGTGGATAGACAGTGTCAACAGACAGCACCCCAGAGGGAGTATATAATTCTAGCAATACTTAAAAAAAATTAGTTAAAATTCTGTAGGAAATATTATAATGGTAGCATAATTGATTTTGAAAATTATACGGTGGGGTTCAAGGGAAGGAACAGCTCTTCTCCTGGTATGATCTTTTGAAATGTGATGGTAGATCAGTCTGCATATTATTTGGAGTCCTCTTGTGAAATTCCCATTGTTCAAAAGTGAGTTTTTACATGTATCTTTATATTAGATCTCAAGTGTATAGATGATCAGATAATATGTTCATAAACAATCAACAGGATAATAGCCTTCATAATGTTTGATATGTCATTTTAAAAGGAATTGATTTGTTTTTCATTTGGTATCATTCCATTGTGATTTCCTTAATACAGGAGGTTGCGGGTAAGCATTGAGCGTGACTTGGGAGGAAGTGCAGCTGCCCCCAAAACAATAAGGTTTTTTGTTCCTTACTGGATAAATAATGATTCCTCCCTTTCACTGGCATATAGAGTGGTGGAAACCGAACCGCTTGAAGGCGGAGACGTGGATTCTATTTTGGGCTCAAAATCTTTTAAATCTATTAAATCGGCATCAAGATATCCTTCAACTTCAGTAGTTTGGGGACAGGTTGATACGAAGAGAAATATCCAAGTACTGGAAGCTATTGAAGATACCAGTCCAGTACCAAGTATGCTTTCGCCGCAAGACTATGTTGGTCGTGGTGGTGTTATGCTCTTTTCATCACAAAATGATGTGTATTTGTCCCCAAGGTTGGGCATAGCTGTTGCTCTTCGAAATTCTGACAATTTCACTCCTGGGGTGTCACTTCTTGAACTGGAGAAAAAGGTGATATGGTGGCTAACCCTTGCTATTAATTGAGATTTCTTTTCTTTTAGATAGTGTTTGACTTTCTCCTGTATCTTCCCATTAATTTCTCTTTAGCAAAGAGTTGATCTGACAGCAATCGGTTCTGACGAGACTTATTATAAGCTTTCAGCTGTGCTGCACTTGACTTCAGACAGAACCAAGGTAGAAATAGTGACCCATTTATTACATTCAATATTTGTGTTAATACTCTTAGGTTTCTGAATTTAATTGTTATGAAGTTTAATGATTGATTATTTAATCCAATCATCATATCAAAGGATTTTATTCTATTTATTTAATGTGGCTGACTGAGAAAAGAGCATGAAGAAGAAGCCATTCCATGCAGCCCTTATTGGGAGGGCTAGGGATATCAATCAAGCCAAAACCCACTTTGTTTTGGGCTAGCTCGTCCGGTCCAATTGGGTTACACTTTCTTCGGCTTGAAAATTCTCGGCCTTGCCTAAACCTTTGATTCTCAGGCTAGATAGTAGGGCTGCCAATTGTACAAAGAAAACATGTTTTGTAAAATGCCTATTGCTGACCACCAAAAGGTCCTCATCTCTAATTTAGTAAACAAAGTCAATAAAAATAAATGGATGAAAATTATCCCCTCTTGTTCCTGAAGTTCCAATCTCAACTTCAAATAATTGATTTCTAGCCCGAGCTCATTGGGGCTAGAATTTTTTTCCTAACCTTTTATTTTCGGTCTATCTGCACCAGCCCATGGGCAGAGGGATAAATTGTCAACATTAGGCGGGATATGATGGATAATTAATGAGCTTAAGATATTGGAAAAAGTGGATATTTAGGAGCTTCAGTTTGCGTCTTGTACTTGAAATTTCTCCTATAAATGGGCATTCATCTAAAATTTAGGCCGTTTGATACAAGTGTCACAAGATGAATATCCTTGATATAGAACTATGGGAAAGAGTGTAAAAGATGATTTGAGTAACACTTTCACCTTTTATCCCTAGCTTGTTGGTCGAAATTTACACAATGATCTTAATAATATGTAATGTTGGATATCTAAATTTTAACAAATTTAGGAGGATTGGATTTCTATTTTCATATATCATTATATTTAGGGTTAATTGCCTCAAAATTCAAATACTTTCAACAATTTTTGATTTTTCCATTACCTTTTAATTTAGCCAATAAATACACAGACTTAAGAATTTTTATTTTTCTCATGACTTTTTAATTTGACCAATAAATATATGAACTTACGATTTTTTCTTATTTTCTACATGGTGAACTTTTTCGATCGAGTTTAAGTTGATTCAAAATATAACATTTTTGTTTTTGCTTTATATTTACATGCATATAAATATAAGATTTTATATTCTACATCAACTTAAGCTTGATCGAAAAGGTCCTCATGGAAAAAATAAGAAAATAAAACATAAGTTTATGTATTTATTGGCCAAATTGAAAAGTCATGCGAAAAAATTTAATTATGCGTTTATTGGCTAAATTAAAAAGTCATGGAAAAATCAAAATTTGTTAAAAGTATTTGAATTTTGAGGCAAGTAACCAGCATGGGGGGGGGGGGGGGGGGGGGTATTTGCTTTTGACTAATACAAAGTATCTCTCTTTCTCTCTCTCTGACACGAGATTAAATCGGAGGGCCGATAGATAAATCATAGTTTTCTATCGCTTGGATGACCCGCCTGTATGGAACAGACGAGCGAGTACCCAAGTTGTCGATACTCCTGACATAGCTCGGTCAAAGAAGTCCCTCCCGGATAAAACATAAAGCCCCTTATTTGATGACGTTTGTCTAAAATAGCATCGGGAAGATAACCATCGTCCAATAAAGCGACAGGTGAAGTGCATTTTTAGCGTGCTGAACTTCATGTTGGGCATGAAGGGTTTAGTAATGAGTTTTTCTTAAGGCAAATGATTCCTCCTTTTTGTTGGGTGATTGTTCTTTTGCAGTGAGAAATCAATAGTTTCAGTATTACCATTCAATCTCTATGTTAATATCTCTATTAAGTTATGGTCACATATTTATTGAATTTTCATAGTTAAATCTTCTTAAAGATAATAGGTTTTGAGGAGATATTTTTTGTTTAGGGTTTAGAAGTTTCATAGTATCTGCAATGAATATTCCACCATTGGTCTTTAATGTGAGAATTCCTTTATTTATGCAGGTAATTCATTTTCAGCCACATACAATGTTCATGAACAGAGTCGGGTATAGCGTATGTCTGCAGCAATGCGATACTGATTCGCTGGAATGGCTTCATCCTACTGAACCTCCCAGACAAATTGGATGGCAGTCTGGAGTACCTGAATTGATTAAGGTTTGTGTAACTAGACATGTCCTTTATTTGCGTAGACTCCTTCAACATTGTGTAACTAACAGTCCTGATCTATTTCTGAAGATAAGAATGGATGGGTACCAGTGGAGTGCACCATTCACCATTGGATCTGAAGGTCTCATGGCTGTATGCTTGAGTAGCGAGGTAGGAGGTGAGCACAGGAATCTTTCAGTTGAAGTACGAGGTGGGGCAAAGACATCTCAATACGAAGTTATACTACGTCCCTGCTCTTTCTCAAGTCCTTACAGGTGATTCTTGAATCTTACTTCCAGGAACCAAGTTTGTTTTCTAACTGGGGTAGAGCAATACTTAATCTCTATTGAGCTTGCTAGTTATGCCGACTTAATGTAGTGCTGTTGTAATGTAGCCATTATTACATACCTATGCCTACCAGTCTAGGAAGTAATACTAATGCTCTTATGTTCTTTCTCATTTTCCTTCTGAAAGATTGTGGGATTATCTCTTCTTGCATATCAGTTTCCCATAATAAAAATAAATGTTCGTTGTCTGAGATCACCTCTGATCATCGTATTCGTTCTAAGTCAAACGTTTTTAAAAAGTTGTTGTTTCTTATCAAAAGAAAGAAAGAAAAGGAAGAAATAAATGATTAACCCTTCTGTGTTGTTTGTACTTTGTGGTCTTCTGTCTGAACCAGGGTTCACTTTTACCTCTACAAATTGACGGTCACAACTCACAAGTAACTTGAGATGTGCAAATACATTCATCTTTTAAGTTGCTTGTGTTAAACATGGTAGACAAACTTACAGCCATCTGTCGATTTCATACTTGTTTGAGCATCAATGTGAATATTTATTCATGCAGCACTACTTTCTATGTTTCTGATGCAAACCTTTTACAGGATCGAAAACCACTCTTTATTTCTACCAATGCAGTTCCGTCAAGCCAATGGTTACAGCAACTCTTGGAGATTTCTACTTCCTAATGCTTCTGCTTCTTTTTCATGGGAAGATCTTGGTAGAGAAAGGTTTTTAGAATTACTGATAGATGGAGATGATCCCTTGTCATCACAGAAGTACAACATTGATGAGATCAAAGATCACCAGCCCATCCCGGTTGCTGGAGGACCTAGGAGAAATCTACGAGTAACTATCACCAGGGAAGAGAAGGTAAACATTGTCAAAATCAGTGATTGGATGCCTGAAAGTGAAGAACCAGCACATTTAAATCGTAGTCTTTCAGTGGTACAACAAATCTCTGAAAGCAAGTATCAGCTTCAGTCATCAACACTTGTCTCAAGTGAATTTCATTTCATACTTGAAGTTGCAGAGCTTGGGCTGTCCATTATTGATCATACACCTGAAGAGATATTATATTTGTCCCTCAAAAACTTTCTGCTGTCATACTCCACTGGACTAGGCTCAGGAATTAGTTGGTAAAATTCTCAGCCACAGCCTTGGACAGCATTATTTGTAATTCAATGGCAATTTTATGTGTGCTAATTCTGGATTTTATAACGTAGGTTAAAAATTAGAATGGGGGGCATTCAAATAGATAATCATTTGCCGTTGACTCCAATGCCAGTTCTCTTCCGGCCACAAAGAGTTGGGGAGGACTCTGATTATATATTGAAGTTCTCAATAACCCAACAATCTAGTGGATCCTTAGATTTGTGCATATATCCTTATATTGGTTTTCAGGTAATTATATCTAGTATATAACCTGTTGCATAATCTTGGTTTCATTGCTTAGAATTATGGTTTTGTTTTTTTGTCAGGGTTCAGAGAATACTGCCTTTCTGGTCAACATACATGAGCCTATCATCTGGCGCCTTCATGGGCTGATCCGCCAGGCTAATATATCCAGAATCTTTGATTCTGAGACCAGTTCTGTTTCAGTTGATCCCATCATTCAAATTGGGTACGTGCGAAGCCATAAGTTTTGTGACCATTTAAAGTCTCTATTTTAATCTTACTGCTCTGTGTTGGCAGTGTTCTGAACATGTCTGAAGTTCGTTTTAAAGTAACCATGGTTATGTCACCAACTCAACGGCCAGCAGGTGTCCTTGGATTTTGGGCAAGCATTATGACTGCTCTTGGAAATACTGAAAATATGCCAGTGAGTACGAGTGCCCCATCTTTTTCTCTGTATTACATTTGATGTGGTTGCAGGTTTGAATTCTTCACAAAAGAATCCTTGTGCTACTAATTTTTTTTCGTTAATCAGAAATTGGATATGTTTTTAATGTAAATGAGTTATACTGGTGCACCCATATTAGCCTACCATTTCTCTTTTGCAGTTTATTATAACATAAAATAAGCATCCTTGTATTCATTGAAGTCTTCTTATTTTTAGTTCAACCAAGGTGTCATACACATTTTTCATCTTTCAGAAATATGCATTGCTCCCCTTGTATTCCTATTTCTTTTCTTTGTCCTATATATCTACTTTCACTAAGTGGTGTGCTTAGATATTTTCAGAACATAATACTTGTACATGAATCAACCATTTATGAGGATGAACTAACTATGATTTGTTGAACAATGTATTGTCTTCTTTTATTTTCAGATAGAAGTGATGTTAATTGAAGTCTTTTATATTGCTTAAACAGGTCCGTGTAAATAAGAGGTTCCAAGAAAATGTTTCTATGAGACACAGTGTTCTTACAAGTAATGCTATCTCAAATATTAAAAAGGATATACTCAGCCAACCGTTACAACTGCTTTCTGGGGTCGATATTTTGGGAAATGCAAGTAGTGCACTTGGACATATGAGCAAAGGGGTTGCTGCCTTGTCAATGGACAATAAGTTCATACAAAGTCGGCAAAGACAGGTTTAACTCTCATTTTAGAAAATTGAGGCTTGGAATGTAGTTTGTTCTGCCTATTATCTGATTCCTACTGCTAGGAAAAAAAATGATTACTGCGAATCTAATACAATGCCTAGTTAAGGATGCAAAAGTTCTTAAATTTCGATATATGTATGTGCCTGGCATATTGGCTGTTGCACGTAGATGATATTGTTAACACTTGTGTCAGTCTTTAAATTTATACAATCTATTTCTTGCAGGATAACAAAGGTGTGGAGGACATTGGTGATGTCATTAGAGAAGGAGGCGGGGCTTTAGCTAAAGGCATATTCCGTGGAATCACTGGCATTTTAACGAAACCTCTTGAAGGAGCAAAATCATCTGGTGTTGGAGGCTTTGTACAGGGTGTCGGAAAAGGATTGATAGGCGCCGCTGCACAACCTGTCAGCGGTGTTTTAGATCTTTTATCAAAAACTACAGAAGGCGCAAATGCAATGAGAATGAAAATAACAGCGGCCATTGCTTCTGAAGATCAGCTACTCCGGCAAAGGCTACCTCGAGCTATTGGTGGTGATAATTTGCTGAGGCCGTATGATGAGTACAAAGCAAAGGGCCAGGTACATTCTCTTCTACACGTATACAATGAAAGCTTTGAATTGGTGCCACATTTTTACATGTTTGGACCAAAAGTCAATGTTGCCCACCTGGAAATGACTTTAGGAAGATGTGAATTTTGTGGTACCACGTGGCTTTTACATTTATCATTTGCTTGGTTGAACACGTCGAACCTGTGAAAACTTTTTTAGCTGATATTTTGATTATGATCAGATAATTTTTGTTCGCACTGTGCATGACGATCCTGTAAATTCTTACAGTGCTTAGCTGAATCAAATTTCTTTTCTCCACCCTATATATATATGTGACTATACAAATATGTAACTGAACTTCTGATGGTTTGTAAACCCAAGATGCTATCTTTTTTCCCACTCTACTAGCCTTAGTTACGAGAATATGAATCATAAACAGTTATGAGGATTAACTACTTAAATTGTTCTTGTTGTGGCCTTCTTTTTCTAATTGGTTTTTGGTAAATAACTGCGTTAAATTTTGCATTGCCGAGTTATGTCCCAAGTTCTTTTACACTCTGCTCTCTCTTCATTAATTGGTTATGTTTAAATAAAATGTGGTACGAACCATATGAAGGTTATATTCATTAATTGGTTATGTTTCAATAAAATGTGGTATGAACCATATGAATCATTTCCCATATGAAGGTTATATTGCAATTAGCGGAATCTGGGTCTTTTTTGGTTGATATGTTCAAAGTGCGTGGCAAATTCGCCTCAACAGACACCTATGAGGACCATTTTACACTTCCAAAGGGCAGAATTGTACTGATCACTCACCGAAGAGTTATACTGCTGCAAGTGAGTTAAATTCAGTAAATCAACATATTTTTGTGGTGTGCATCATTTTTATGACACTCAAACAAACTGTTTGTATGAGTTGTTTCAGCCAGCGGCCAACCTCATTGCTCAGAAAAAATTCAATCCGGCCAGAGATCCGTGTTCGGTGATCTGGGATATCATGTGGGACGACTTGGTGACAATGGAACTGACTCACGGGAAGAAAGATCATCCTATTGCTCCACCATCACGTGTTCTTCTATATCTACATAGCAAATCTGCTGCTGACAACGAGGATCAACGCATTATAAAGTGCAACAGGGATTCTAATCAAGCATTCGAGATTTATTCTGCAATTGAGCTCGCAAGATCCACCTATATGCCGGATCAGTCAATGGTTTGATTCCATGTCCAACCTTTTATATTTTGTTTTTCAATTGATACAAGTTGAGAATTTATGGAGATCATTCTGAGGGAGTCTTGTATGAGACTCTCTGATCGGGTCAAAATACGTTTAAGACGGAACACATATTCTGATCAAACCCAACCAAGCACCTGCAATATCCACCGGATACTAGCTTGGATCTTAATATGACTTCCGTCCCTGTCAGACGGTTTGCACAAGTTATTGTGGTCTCATGGTTCACTTACTTTCTATGCTTGAGAAAAGTTTCCTAGTATCTGTTTTGCTGCTTACGTGAAACTTGATTTTCAGGCATCAAAGAAGCGCAAAGTGAAGACACCCTACTCCCCAGCTATCGATTCTGTAATCCCTAAAGGAGGGTATATTTTGCCACCCCAACAAATGCCTTCATCCGTACCTTCATATTCATGTCTTGGGTCACTGAACAATGACTGACGAGAAATATAGACGTCTCTGCTGGATGGTTGCATAAATTTGTGAGCTATACACAATCCTGATAAGTGAGGTGGTGCTGAGAGATAGGTCTACTACTAACAGTAGATACCATACTCCATGATGCTCGCATTGTATATGTATATCTAGCGTTTACGTTAAAAACAATACCTTTTGAGCAATCTTTTGGGAGAAAATAAATTTGTCACCGCTGCGTGTCTTTTAAATGTTATGCTCACATTTTATTCATTACTTCACAAAATCGGTTTACAGTTTGACTATCTTGGGTTTTAATAATGTATTTTCACTTTAATTGAAATGTGTAGTAGTGGAATTTGGATTCCTTTGATAGTACTATTTTAAATTTGAGTTGTGTAGTGAATGAAATCTGATTTTCATTTGATTTATTATTTTTAGTTGAGTTGGTGTTGCATTTATTGTGGTGGACCATGTAATTTTTTAAAAGTAAATTATTTTTGTGCACATTCAAATATGATAAAATGTAAATTATTTTAGTCAATTTGGGAGGTCAAAATTTAATAATTTTTGAACAATTTTTTTAATACAAGTATTTCAAATGTGTGATCAACATTTTTTAAAATTGGATAAATTATACTTTGCTCAAATTTTGAGAGTGTGTTCAGTTTATGGTTTGAACTTTACATAATGTTTAAAATGGTCTCTATTTTTGGACAATGTTTAGTTTCCGACTTAAATTTTATATAATGCCTAAATTTAATTGGACTTTAAGTTGTATTATATAAATTTTAGCATGTGACCAAATATTCATTAATGAACGTACAAAGTAGGGGTTAGCACGGGTCGGTTAACCATTTATTTGTGATACGAAAAATTCAATTATTCAATTTTTATCGGTTATATGTTAATTATTAAAAAATGAAAAATAAAAGCACAAATTGCATTATCGGTTAATTAAAAAACCACAAATCACTATTATTTGTAACGCATTATCCATCTATTACGCAAATACAACTAGTGATTAAGCAAACAAATACAATTTTTCTCATATATGAATTTAGTGCACATATATATATTTCCATTTAAATAGTCATAACATGTTGATATATAAAATGTATAAATCTATAAATTAGTAAACTAATGAATATAATTTTATAAATGAAATTAAAGAAAATTATTTATTGGTAATATGTAGAAAATAAAATTAAAAAAAAAAAAACATAACTATAATATAAAGTTTGGGACAAAAACTGAACAATACCCAAATGTCAAGGTCATTTTAAACATTTTGTAAAGTTGAGGCCACAAATTGAACACATTCCCAAAATTTGGGCTATAAAATATAATTTACCGTTTAAAATTCCAACCTTAGTGGAGTTATTTATTTACAATTTTCAAATGATTTCTAAAAAAAATTGTAATGAGATTTGAGTAAAATGGATATATCTGTTAACTCGCTATATATTTTTGAAATTTAGTCGATTTTGATAGTTTTCTTTGAAGATGATTTATATGCACTAATTATTCTCAAGTCAATAATTATGATTATCAAAAGTGTACTATGTTATGGGTATAAGTAAAAACGTCCTCGCAATATCACCCAAAAACGTACACCCCCACATAAATACATATATATATATATATATATCATAGTACACATATTGACTTGTATAGATACCAAGGATTAACAGCAAAGAGGTGGCCGCGAATACCGCCGTAAATAAAGAAAGCCTTCGGCGCCTCAATGATGATGGTGACTCGCGAATCATTTTTCATTGATCACCAAATTTGGATTCTCGGCGCTCGATCTGTTTTCAACTCAGTCGGCTTGAGAAGAAAGTTTCGTGGGAAACCGAGTTTGACTAAGTCAGCTCAGAGGGCTAGCACCTAATAGGCTAGCAGGAAGCTAGCAAATCACCGCCAAAGGGAAACTGTAAAAAATATGCACGGACGAAGTTCAATTTATTTTAATATGTCAAAGTGTTGAAATTTGAAGAAACATTCGATAAACTGTGTGTATCATAATTTTGGGGTGTTCAATATGTTCGTGTATGACATCTCACATCGAATAAGGGGTGTCAATACATTATAAGTATGGACCTTCAGGGATGGTTTGGTTTGTGTGATATGATTGATATGATTATAACCTTTAAATATCTACATTCTTATCCATGATCTTCCCTCTCCTTATGAATTTAGTCATTTTTTATGCTCCTTAATCACTCAAATGCTTGATTAAATAATCAATTCAAATTTGGTGTGATTATAGAATCAAACATTTGATTGATTAAGGGACATAAAAATTTATAAGGAGATGGAGGATTATGGATAAGAAAGTAGAGATTTAAATATTATAATCCTATGAATCTTATCAATCCTATCAAACAAACCAAATCACCCATAATAGATTATCTACCATGATTAACTATTTTTGGCAAAGTGAGGAGACGAACGTCAAATAGTTGCTAGTGGATGTATTGTGTCACTGTAGTGTAACGGGCTCCCACTTCGTGGACCTGAGACGTTAAAAAATGATATCAAAGTCGACCCCGAGTGTGTCATGGGCCCTGGAGGCGATCCTACATGAGTAAAGTGGCGAGGGCGTCACACATTTAATGAGATAGATTGTGAGATCCCAATAAGTAAGAGATGTGAATACTAGGGATGACAATGGGCCAAGTTTGCCGAACTTCTCTATGCCTGGCCCGACCCGTGACTTTATGAATGGGCCTAATCCCGGTCAATGGCCCGGTCGGGCCTGTATTTCAAGCACAGGCTCATGTGAATCGAGCAGGCTTGGACAAGACTTCCATAATTTGAGCGGACTTGAGTATGCTGGACATAAAATATTGGTCCAAGCCCCTCCCCCCCCCCCCCCCCCCCCCGCCAAGCTTAAGATTTAGGGCACAAGCCTGACCCATGACATCATCTAGTCGGGCTTGGGCGTCCCATTGTCGCCAGGCTTGGGTCGGGCCGGACAAAATTGTCATCCATAGTCAAAACAATATAAATATGTGTTTCAATGGATTCTAGCAACATGATTAACCATTTCTTGTAAAATGATAAAGAACATCAAGTTTGCTAGTTGATTCATTATGATGTCCTAGCGTAATGAGCTCCACCTCCGCGTGCCCGGGGCATTCCTACATGAGTATAGATTGTATAGTGAATAAAGATATTATATGAATGTTATTTTTTAATCTTATTTTTTCAAAACACTGTAATGTTCCTAAATCCGCATAGACCCGATTTGGGGACATTACATATATTGCATAAAGTCGGAAATTATGTATTGGTATTGATATTATAACTTTATAATTTTCATACCTTCTTCGTGCATATACATTTAGGTTTTCATCGATTTTGATAATGTGTTATCATTATTGGATTGATTTAGAATCGTGATTTGAAAATTATCATGCTCGTGTGGTGTTTGGGTTTAAACTTAACAAGCCGAATGTCTATTCAAATTGAACACAACAGTAACACAGTGAATTCAAATTGACCTTAAAAGATCGAATTATTATCAAATTGACCAATAACAATCCGATTCGCACGATTTGTCAACACTAATATGAATACACGTTAAAAATCACTCTTATCGAAGAGCTAATTTTCATGACATATTAACATTCACAAAATTTCAACATTTTCAATTTATGCAACGAGCCTTAGGGTGCCCACAATGGTAGTTTTTAAAAAAGAAACCAACAACAAACTACCATTGTAGAAACTATAAACTAGTTTCCAAACAAAAATCAAGAAACTAGTTTCCAGTTTGAAACTAGTTTTTGGTGGGACCATCTTGTACAATTGCCTACTTTTTCTCATTTATTTTAAGCTTTATGTATTTTACGAGCAAATTTACTTAAGTTTAATCACGTAATTACATGAAAATTAGTCGTGCGATTATATGAGCAAAACTTGTCGTGCTCGTGTAATTTCTTTAGTATGCTAGAATTTGGGTTGTGTGATTACACGAACACAACCAAAATTTGTGATGCTCGTGTAATTTCTTTAGTATGTTATCATGTTGGTCGTTTTATTACACGAACATAACCAAAACTTGTTGTGCTCATGTAATTCGTGCAATTACGAACAACAACGACAACAGTGGTGGCGATTGCTGCGGGGCCAACGACGGCGATGATTTTGTGAATTTACTATAAAATTATAAAATTGAATGAGAGAGATATTTTTAGCAAAAAAATATGAATGTTTGTTAAAATAGTTTAATTATGATCATTAAAATTAAATTAGTAAATTTATAGAAAAAGTAACTATAATCGACATGTTTTAATTTAAGCGACTATTATTTACTAATTTCTTTAAAAAATGACTATTATGATATATTCACCCATTTTTCATTTTTTCTTTGTTTTATTAACAATGACATCATTTCAAAAAAAAAAGTACATTTGAAATAATATTTTCTTTTTAAATACAATACTTTATTTATATTTTTTGGTCTCCAACGTATCTATTTTCACAACACAGAAAACCCAAACCCCCAAATTACAAGCCACTCTAGTTTATTCCATTTTGCATCATCATCATCATCATCACCTCTCCGCTGTCGTTTATTTCTAGTTAATTGAATTTATTCCTCTTGCCGTTTTCGGAATATATCATCATTTCGTATCAATTTTGCCTGAAGCCATGTCGGAATCGGGCACTACACATCCGACGCAGGGTCCGACACCTCCGATTTAGCTTTCTTTAGCTTATGCTGCTTCCTTGTTTCTGAATTCTATTTATTCGTTTCTGATTGATTTTATGCCTTTTGTAGATATCGCGGATGACATCAAGGCTCTGCAGCTTGATTCAGCTGGTACTGTTTTTTATTTTTTATTTTTATTTTTTCTTATCTCGTAGAGTACTACATAATTCTTGTAGCATCATATCTTATGTCTGTAATATTTAGATTCATGCAACTTGCTTTATATGCATACGAAGAGCAATTTATGTGCTCATCATTATTTCTAAAAGTGATAATCATGATTCCGGTTGTTTCTGTTTGTGAATTCTTGGTGAATGTTAGTAGATTATACTGTCATTGCTAACTCAGAAGACTGGGAGCATGATATAGTTGTAAATCCTTATACTAATGGAGGTAGATAGTGATGACGTGATTTTGGGATATTGATTGCTAATGAATATATTCTGTCGAACTGTCTGACTTAGAAACTGATCTTCCTGTTACATCATTTTGGTTGCTGATTTGTGAAAGTATTCAAATATGAAATATAACATGCTTTTGTTTCTTGAATTTTTATATTGGTGCTGCTCGGTAATTGCTAGAAAAAGATACTTTGATGGTTAACACAGAAGATGGAAAGCCTGATGTAGCTGTAGATCAAGGAAAAATGCATGTAGGTATGGAGGATTACTTATGATATGATACATGGTAAATAAATAGAAGGCTAATTTGTGACTATGTGGACCTAGGGTAGTCTGATATGCACCTTTTAAGAACTTCAAACTCTATAAAATATATCATTGCCATTTTCTTAATTTTCCTCTCCCTTTATGTTGGTGGATATTTGTTGATTGATGCAGAAGATGTCGTGCTGTCTAATTCAGAAGATGGGAAGCATGATGCAGTCATGAATCCTGATAAAACAGATGGAGATAGGTGTATTTTTCTTAGCTCTTGCTAGTAGCTAATGGGTTGGATTCTGCACTCGTAAGTTATGTGCAAAATGGTTGTCCGATTAGCTTAGACACAACTAATAAGATTATGAAGTAGTTCTACTCTGGAACATGTTGGATAATTTTGTACTGCTTTTGAGTTGACCATACCATGTGTAGAATTAAGATGCTTGCCATGATAGTTTGTAACAAATGTTATGTCATAGGGTGAAAACTAATGCCTTAGGAAGTAGCTTGTTATAATACATTTTCAAGGAGGGGGGAATACATTGGTCATCAGTTCCAAGGAAGTTTAGTGTGCAATGCATATCAGCTGCACTATATGACCCTAAAAATTCTTCTTATTATAATAGTTTAAGATATATGTTACAAATTGTTTTTCTGAACCCTTTTCTTACACTTTTGGTGTGGATTTGGATTTTCATTTTGCTTTCAGTAAAAGAGAAGGAAAGCATTCCTCCAGATGACGTTGAAGATAAGGAGGAGCAGAAAAAGAGACACTTGAATGTTGTATTCATTGGTCATGTTGGTAAGAGCATTTCCCTGAAAGTCTCAGTTTTATATTCCTTCATCCTTAATTGAATGCTATTATATGAGATCTGACATTTCAAGAAAGAAATTGAAGTTTAGATCTGAATTAGTTCTACATTTATAGATTAACGAGAACTTAGCATCTTTGCATCATTCCTTCATGTAAGTATTTTGGTTGGTGAATTACTGATTTATGGAAAAAGAGCGTTTGTAATAGATATATAGTACCTTGTGAGCAGATATGCAAAGGATGGTCAGAACCATAGTACACCTGAAATAATAGGTTTTCATGTCATATTATCATTTCTTTAGACTTCATGACTTTGTGGATAGCCTACAATGGTACGAGAGCTTTAACACGTCATTAATGTTTACAATTTATTATTCAGATTTTGGCCATTACTTTTAACTTTCCTTTTCTCCATCTGTCTTATATAAATAAATAACATGCATTATTTGAGGAAACTAGATGCTTGTTTTGCACACCTTCCCCCATTTCCTTGGATGGTAGGTGTGAGTTTTGATCAACATGGTTCCAAATATCCACTTTTCCCTGATTGAGAAAGTGCAATGAAACAAGAGAATATTAAACTTTTAAAAGTCATGAATATGAATTTAAAAGTTTCAGAGTAAATGTAGATATATTTGGAAGTCTCTTATGAGAAGATTTCACTTGCTATGCAGATGCTGGAAAATCCACCATTGGAGGCCAAATTCTATATCTCAGTGGTCAAGTTGATGAACGGACTATACAAAAGTATGAGAAAGAAGCTAAGGACAAAAGTAGGGAGAGTTGGTAAGTAACTTCAAGTTAAGTATCTAAACAAATGTATTTGACTATTTGTCTCCTGCATGTAAATGCATTTATTTGTAATGCTAATGCAGAGAAATATTACATGTGCAGTCATGTTCATTAAAGGGTTAGTTAGCGTAGAGTGCATCGTCGCAGCGAATGCCGTGCCCCTAGCCTTTCCCCCTCGAAAGCAGTCGCAGTTGCAATCCTTTGGTAAGGTAGCATTGTCGCAGCGAACGCCGTGCCCCCCAAACTACTTGGATTGTTTACCACACAGTTACTTAAAACATATATAGAAGAATACCAGGGGTCTGTACAGAGAACATGTTAGCTAAGATGTTATACCAACAAGTTAAACAACACAACAAGCTACACCCTTCGGTATAAATAGCAATGAGATGGGTGTAGCATAAAACACACATTTAATGATAAAAACATAGACCAAGAGACTTTCGTAAATATACGAACCTCTCATGATCCAAAGGCTTTGTAAAAATGTCAGCAACTTGGTTTTCCGTTTTCACATAATCAAACTTGATCACCTCTTGTTCCACTAAATCTCTAATGAAATGGTGTCTTATGTCAATATGCTTTGTCCTTGAGTGTTGAACATAATTTTTGGAAATATTTATAACACTCATATTGTCACAGTACACAACTAGATCATTGTTTTCTAGGCCATAATCACTAAGCATTTGTTTGAGCCACAACAGTTGTGTGCAACAGCTATCTGCTGCAACATATTCGGACTCAGCAGTGGATAAGGAAACACAGTTTTGCTTACGGCTATGCCATGACATAATGTTGTTACCTAGATAAAAGCAACCTCCACTCGTACTCTTTCTATCATCCACATCTCCAGCCAATCAGAATCACTAAACCCTATCAAGCTCATATTCATATTTTTAGAAAAGAAGATTCCTAAATCTAATGTTCCAGCAAAATACCTGATGATTCCTAAATCTAATGTTCCAGCAAAATACCTGATGATTCTTTTAACAGCTTTTATATGAGATACCTTGGGTTTAGCTTGATACCTAACACATACACATACACTAAACATCAGATCTGGACGAGTAAATGTTAGGTACAGTAGACTCCCTATCATTGATCTGTAGAGTGTTGGGTCAACATCCTCTCCAGCATCATCTTTAGTCAACTTTTTTGTAGAGTCCATGGGGGTTTTCATGTGCTTTGCTCCTTCAAGATTAAAGCGCTTTATCATCTCTTTGGCATACTTGCTTTGAGAGATAAAGATGCCGTCTTCTCCTTGTTTAACTTGAAGTCCAAGGAAGTAAGTGAGTTCTCCTACCATGCTCATCTCGAACTTCGTAGACATTGCACCTAAAAAATCATTGAGCATGTTACATGATGTGGAACCGACAATCATATCATCAACATAGATTTGAGTTATAAGGATGTGTTGATCTTCCCTTTTGATAAACAATGTTCGGTCCGCACCACCTCTCACAAATCCGTATTTGAGAAGAAAATTTGTGAGATATCCATACAAAGCACGTGGTGATTGTTTTAACCCATACAAAGCTTTCTTTAGTCGAAAGATGTGATCGGGCTTGTGGGGATCCTCAAATCCTTTTGGTTGTTCAACATAGAGTTCCTCCTTAAGTTTACTGTTCAGAAATGCTGCCTTCACATCCATCTGATATAGACTGATGTTGAGATGACATGCAACAGCAAGCAACAACCGAATGGATTCAATTTTTGCATCTGGGGCAAACGTGTCGTCAAAATCCACCCCTTTGACTTGAGTATACCCTTGAGCCACCAATCGTGCTTTG
The DNA here is from genome assembly GCA_026898415.1 of Leonotis leonurus. Classification (NCBI taxonomy): domain Eukaryota; kingdom Viridiplantae; phylum Streptophyta; class Magnoliopsida; order Lamiales; family Lamiaceae; genus Leonotis; species Leonotis leonurus. The sequence continues at coordinate 1,836,069 of JAPKLX010000023.1, forward strand.
TTTCGTACAATCGTTCCCTTCTCATCAGATTTATTCTTGAAAATCCACTTTGTGCCGATAACATTTTTGTTGGCTGGTCTGGGAACAAGGTACCAAACATCACTACGTACAAACTGGTTTAGTTCTTCATGCATAGCATTTATCCAGAACTCATCAATCAATACTTCCTTGACATTTTTTGGTTCAAACTTAGAGACGAAACATGTTACGCCATCAATTGTAGAGCACACAGAGTACAAGCACGCCATTTCTCGATAGTTAATTGGTTGTTTGCATCTTATCTGAACACCATCCTCAACATTTCCTATGACTTGAGACAATGGATGGTTTTCTCTAACTCTTCTTGGAGGTTCTCTGCGGTGAGTGACCTCTTGAACCTCATCTTGTTCTTCTTTTGGTTCCTGTTGTGTAACATTATTTTCCACATCACTGTCGGTTGTTGTGTTAGGTGGAGCAGGTTGCATCCCAACAGGAGGTAGAATAACTCCTCATTGATATATGTCATCTTCTACTTCCACCTCTTTGTTCTCAACACCTGCGTCATCAAAGACAACATTAACAGATTCTTGTATCGTTTTGATGCGAAAGTTAAATACCCTATAAGCTTCGCTGTTTGTTGAGTACCCAACAAATACTCCTTTGTCGCTCTTGTCATCAAACTTTGTTAGATACTTACGATTATTTAGAATAAAACACACACACCCGAAAACACAAAAATATTTTAGGTTAGGTTTTCTTCCCTTAAGCAGTTCATACGGTGTTTTGAATGAGCCTGGTCGAATGTTGACTCGATTGTTGATGTAACATGCGGTGTTTACTGCCTCAGCCCAAAAATATTTCGCCATTTGTTTTGAGCTCAGCATAACCCTTGCCATCTCAATCAAGGTCCTATTCTTGCGTTCGACCACTTCATTCTGCTGTGGAGTTTTTGGTGCTGCAAACTCCTGACATACTCCCTTTTCATTGCAGAAACTTGTAAATTGTGAATTTTCAAACTCACGGCCATGATCAGATCTTATACGAGATATTTTAGCATCAAATACAGCAACACGAGCAAACATATTTCTAAACATCTCAAATGTTTCAGATTTTTCACGTAAAAAATAGGTCCATGTGAATCGGGAGAAATCGTCTACCACAACTAATACATACCTTTTGCCACCAATACTTTCCACTTCCATGGGTCCTACCAGATCCATATGCAGAAGTTCAAAGCATCGGTTGGTTCCAAAGTGTTGCTCACGGTGCTGAAGAGCAGGGTGTGACGCATGCAATTGTTTTTCTCTCTGACAGTCTCCACATACAATTTGGTCCCTCTTCCCAAGATTTGGTAGACCTCGTACTGCATCCATTTTGACCAACCTGCCAAGGTTTCGAAAGTTAGTATGGCCTAATCGTTTGTGCCAGAGTATAACATCATCAACTTGAGCCTTGTTGCATTTTAGGTTATCAGTCATATAACAATTGTCTGACGACCTTTGACCTGTCATGATACACAAGTTTCTGTTATTGTATACTTCACATGCATCTTTAGTGAATTTCACAAGCATGTTACCATCACATAATTGACTTATTTGCCATAAGCCCTTGCACATGATACACATTTGTTAAAGCAGGCAAACCAGGAACATTAAGTGTACCTCTCCCTATGATTTTACCTTTTGAACCTCCACCGAAGGAAACATTTCCTTCGTCATAAGTCTCATAGTTGGAAAGAAATGTTTTGTTACCTGTCATGTGACGTGAACATCCGCTGTCAAAGTACCAAAAACCTAAAATATTAGTTTTTAATGCTGTGTACACAACATTACATGTTAGATCAGATTTCTTTACCCATATCATTTTGGGTTGCTGTGGCAGCACAGAATATGACTTGTCATCCCTTTTCTTTTGATAACAAAAAGGCTTTATGTGGCATGATTTGAGACAATAATGACACACATATTTCCTTCTACGTCTCTTACTCTTTTTTTTACCTTTCTTACATTTTCCTACTTGAGAGGTGCTTTGCTTTGTCTGTGTTGGTGGGTCTGTGAGCACAACATCTGCTTTGGTATTGGATGTTTCTGCTGTTGATGTGGACCCACGACAGAACACAGTTGGTGCAGCATATCCAATGCCCCTTTTGCTTGGGTTTGCGCTGTCCATGATCTTTTGAAGCGAATAAGTCCCAGTATTCCACTTGCGAATGGTCAGCTGAGCTTCTTCAAGTTGAGATTTCACCTTGGTGAGCTCTATATCGCGTTGTGTGATCAACACCTCCTGTTTGAGGTCACCAGATCTCGTGCTTGTTGTTTTCATTTTCCCAACAGCTCATCATACAACGTTTTTAATCCTTGTATTATAGTGAAAGCATTGTCATCACATTCTTCACCATATGTAGAGTCTATGTCATCCTCAACACTTCATGCATCACCAATAGAGGCATTCAAGCAAAACAATTTAGAATAATAGTTAAGATCGTACCTATCTGAGATTGGTTCAAATTCGATGATATCAGGATTGTCCTCCACTGTTGTCTTCTGAACTGTTACGTGAAGTGCTGTGTTCTCAAATGATTTGTCATCATCTTTATCAACATCTTCATCATCAGAAAAGGATCTCTCCAATGTGACTTGAAATGTTGTGGTAATGTCGTGTGACACATCTTGAATTGGTGGACAAAACATGCCAATATTGTTCGGATCCATCGAGCTACTAGAGTAGGTGATACCGTCAGGACCACACTCAGTGTGTCGAGTGATGACTCTGATACCACTTGAAAGTGTATCAACCTACCCTAAGTGTAGATTTGCGGAAGCTAAAGTAGAAGACACGAGATATTTTTGCGTAAGTTATATAAATCAATAACCTACACGGAAGCCTTACGGCCAAAAAGAATAATCAAAACAAGTGTTGAGCTATTACAATGTTGAGCACAACAATAATCACAACACTATTACTAAAATACTAAATGTATGTTCTTACGTGCTAAGAAATATACAGAATTAAAACTACGAAATTAATCTGCAAAAGGATGTTCGTCTACTGAATGAATGACTCTAGTATTTATAGATAGACTACATGGGCTTGGATCCACGAATATAGCAACTTATCGACTTCAGTGGCCCATTTGAACAAAACCGGACCATAAGGGGTGATCCGCCATAGGGGCCTCTACCCTAAAGACGGATATGCTATTTTTCCCTTCATTAAATACACATGGATTGTGTGTGTTTCATTTATGTGAATGTTTTTGTGGCTGTGATTATAATTCATGGCCTTTTGGTATTTTCTTTCCCCTACTGAGCCTTTTGTTATAAAATTATTAGGTATATGGCTTATATAATGGACACAAATGAAGAAGAGAGGGTTAAGGTATTATATATGTGGTCTAGCCTTTACTGTTCACCTACAAGTTATTTCATCTTTCAAAAACTTATGGTGCATCTGTTGTGCATGATTCATCCTCATTATTTAGGGTAAAACAGTTGAAGTCGGAAGAGCCCACTTTGAGACAGAAACTACAAGGTTTACAATTTTGGATGCCCCGGTAAATCCAAGAGTCTCGTGATTATTACTATTTTACGAAAAATCCGAAATATTTAGGTGATTATTGACACAATACATACATGTAACTAACAGGCAGTGCTTATTTTCTTCGTATATGATGGTTGTCAGAAATAGAGGATTTTAATAGATAATTGCTAGTGCAGCTTATCTATTCAGTAACGAGTTTGGATTGTTTGGCAAGAAATTGTTTTCAATTGGGCACAAGTATTAAACTTGATTTTACAGCATGTTTTCAATGTCTTCCTACAATAAGTTTTAGATCAAGATACTGTTCCTTTTCATACATTATGCATGTTTTACTCCCAAGACATAATGATTGTGAGATGTGAACAAGATACCTCCATTCACTCATTCTTAAATGGGCTATGGTTTAGACTGATGGTATATCATACGATACACTCCCAATTGCCTCATCTAATACGCGCATAAAAATAAATTTACAATCTCAGTTTTCTTGCAGATTAGCTTACACAGGCTGGTATTTCACTTCAAACTATGCTTATGGTTAAAGAAGTCTTACCTTTTGCTTGGATTTTTGATTGTATAAAGGAGAAACTCAAGGAAAACATAGATGTGATGAATCATGAAACTACTTGTCCATGTATATTAGAAAATTTGTCGGAAGGTCATGATTTCCTATGAACGTTTTGAAAGGTGAAGCCATAACTTGTGATTATACCATCGTAACAATCTTCACCAACCTGAGTATGTTTACAAGGTAGCCCTTTGTTTCTGGATATACTGCTGCCTTGCCTAATGGTTTCTTAACTTCTGATTTCTAGGGACACAAAAGCTATGTTCCCAACATGATCAGTGGAGCATCTCAAGCAGATATAGGTGTATTAGTAAGTAGTGCTTCATCATATCAAATTTTTGTTGTTATGGGAAGTGGTATTTTTTATCATGTGTAGTCTTTTTACTAAATTATGTTGTACATCCTATATTCCTAGGTAATTTCAGCTAGGAAAGGAGAATTCGAAACTGGTTATGAGAGAGGTGGACAAACACGTGAACATGTTCAACTTGCAAAAACTTTGGGAGTCACTAAGCTTCTTGTTGTCGTCAACAAAATGGACGAGCCTACTGTGAAATGGTCTAAGGAGAGGTAGTTTTATTGGTTACGATGATTATTTTTTTGGTTATGTATTACTCTTTGATATAACTTTCTTATATTGGTTATGTTTTACTTTCTAGATTTGATGAGATTGAGTCAAAAATGACTGCATTTTTAAAATCCTCAGGCTATAATGTGAAAAAAGGTAATTTGTCATTATATTCTTATCTTACTTTTGATAATTTGCCTTCTGAAAGTTTTACCTTGTATAATACTTGTACTAGTATGTCCCAGTCCTTTATGTTGATGTCTAGAGTTCAGTGGTTCTCTATGTATAAAATATGCTTCTCATTTAGTGTACTTCCTTCTCATTCTTGATTTATCTTGAACCTTGATTTACGTAGACGTTCAATTTCTCCCAATATCTGGTCTTATGGGGACAAATATGAAGAGTAGGATGGAAAAAAGTATATGTCCATGGTGGAATGGTACATGCCTTTTTGAAGCTCTTGATGCTATTGAAATTCCGCCTCGTGATCCAAAAGGTCCTTTCAGGTAAAATGGAAGTTTTATTATACTCCTTTGACTTACATGGCTTAAATATATAATCTACATAAACGTGTACTATATTAATTTAACTCTTCTTTTCTTTGGTAGGATGCCTGTTATTGACAAATTTAAGGACATGGGAACTGTTGTCATGGGAAAAATTGAATCTGGAACTGTGCGTGAAGGCGACACTTTGGAAGTCATGCCTAATAAGGTGCGTTTTCAAATACATACATACGTCAGATATACTATTTTTCAGTAGTTGTACTTTGTAGTTTTGTACTGACACTATATACTAATGTGCCAGGTACAAGTTAAAGTTCTTGCAATCTTCTGTGATGAAGATAAAGTGAGGCGTGCAGGACCTGGTGAAAACTTGCGTGTCAGGTTGGCAGGGATCGAAGAGGAGGATATCATCGGGGGTTTTGTTTTGAGTAGTGTTGGTGAGTTTTATGGTTTAATTTTCTGAATTTATTTTGAAGTTTGGTGTGTACCATATTATCATATTTTCTAGAATTTGATCTTATTGATAAATTATAACAAGCAATGGTGGTGGTGATTTGTATTTAGGTTATGCAAGTTATGTCCTGTATGAACTGTGATATGCCATTTCTGTACAACTTGTTGAGAATTCTATCCCAGATTGGTTGTGTACCTAAACTTAGCATAGTATCTTGTACTATAAATAGGTGTCTCATATTGTGAATAAAAATACACCAACACTACTACTACTTTTCTCCAATATCTCTATACTTCTCTATATGTGTCTATATTTTATGATTCTACATGGTATCAGAGCGGGTTCGAATCCGTCTCTGACTTAGTCTTCGGAAAAAAAAAAAAAAAAAAAAAAACGAAATTAGGGTTTCCCTTTTTTCTGTCGCTGCCCGTTCTACCCGTCCTCTTCAACGACTCTGCGTGCTGCTCTACTTACGGTTTGCTTTCTACCCAATTTCTTTTATCATGTCTGATTCTAAACCAACTATCGGAACCACCATTAAGTTGAATGGTTCCAACTATATGCTATGGTCCCGTGCTTTTCTCCTCTTTCTGGGATCACAGAAGAAACGAAGCCACATACTGACTGCCCCGCCTGCTGATACGGATGCTAAATATGAAGCCTGGTTTGCTGATGATTGCTCCGTCATGACTTGGCTTCTCAATAGCCTCGAACCGTCTGTGAGTCAGAACATCATGTGCTTGGACAGTGCCAAAGCCATGTGAGATTCCCTCCAAGAGATGTACTCTAATGACAAAAACGTCTCTCGGGTATTTGAGTTATATGAGAAACTTTTCTCTCATACTCAAGATACTCAGTCCGTCAATGACTACTTCTCTACTCTTAAAGGAATTTCTGACGAAATTTTAGTTTATCATCCTCTTTCCTGTGATGCTACGACAAGGGCAAAACAGTGGGATGAATTTATGGTGGCAAAATTTTTATCAGGTCTTAATGCTGATCTCCGACCGCTTCGAGATAGCTTGTTGTCCAGTGATAACATCCCAACGTTGTCTAATGCTTTGTCTCGAGTTCTTCGTGTCACCACTGGCCACACTGAACCTACCTCTTTTGATAATTCAGCCATGTCAGCTCGTGGTCGTGGTTCATATAGTGGTCGTGGACGGGGCCGTGGACGGGGCCAAGGCCGTGGGTTTAATGATCGACATTGTGATCATTGTGGTCGTTCGAATCATGCGTCTGATAAGTGTTGGGAGAAGTTTGGCAAACCTGATTGGGCCAACAAGGCTTCTACTATGCCGAGTTCTTCATCTGCTCCTAATATGATCTCGGCTCCACGAGACAATTATGAAACTCCGCTGCAATCTGTCAACACTTCCTCTAATACTGCGGCCTCTTCCTCTGTAGGTGCGTTTGCCGCGTCTCCGGGTAAGTTTTGGATGTTGGATTCGGGTGCCTCTGCCCATATTACTGGTACAAAATCTTTTTTGGCATCTTTTTCTCCATCCTCTCTTCCATCTGTTCGCCTTGCTGATGGCACCTATTCCCCCATTACCGGAACTGGTGTTGTCAAACCTACTACTCATATCACTCTTGATGATGTTTTGTTTGCCCCTAAATTCCCAGTCAGTTTATTATCCATCAGTCTGCTAACAAAAACTCACCATTGTTCTGTAACCTTTTATCCTTCCCATT